>CAVNZK010000174.1:0-382149 GCA_963693345.1 Pieris melete
AAGTAATTAATAGATAATTAATAAAAAAAATAAAAACAAAGATTTGTCCTCTATCAGCAGTAGGCATGGTGAAATAGGAGCACGTACTTACATTCTTGCGGGGACAACACGCAAATACGTCAAGTCGTAGAATTCAAGTCACCACAAGTAGCACCCGTTCACGAGTATGACGCTAGCCAGCCATTGGCCCCTCGCCATATTTTATGGAGAGTGACAACCCGGCGCATGGACGCCGCCACAAGCGTAGACAGTATAAACCAAATAGAACTTACTTTTGCCAGGTCCAACGAAAAGCTTTCCTTCGACCTTCTTGACTACATCAGACTTGACACCATTGTAGTACACACTGCTTGCTGTTAGCGCAGCTTTTATATTACGACCCTGTAATATAAAAATCATACCTCGTAGTATTTCTCAAAAACGTTATAACTAAGGTATTTTCGTCGATGATCGTTAACATCAAATCGTAACGAATTAAATATAATTAACTTTGCCTTTTTATTGCTAATATTTGATAAAAATATTTGCATGAAAATCTTTACAACGCTGTTGGTTGTTAAGTCCTGCTGTGTCACGTCCGGACACAGAAGTCCGTTATCTTTTATAATTTATTTGTAATCTTACAGCTAAATCAATATATATAAAACAGAAAACATAAGCAAGTACATTAATATACAAAAAAACTGAAACATAAAACAACAACCATATTAGGTTCAAAGAAAAAACTAAATTGTTACTTCTAAACAAAGTCAAAGCCTCTTTAAATATTTCGTCAAATCCTATTTGGTGAGGAATAAAATATCAACATCCTCATAATTTGTGTCATAGATAAAACCCGAAACATTAGCGAATTATGCAGGTAATTCGTGTTCCTAGGAGACACAAATTATTAATTAATTATAATTGTATAGATCTAAATTTATCTATGTTCGACTTCGTTCGAATAAATGTACAATTTGCTTATAATTAAATGTATGTAGCTTACCTCAGTTTCAGAAGTATTTTCAATATCAATTGTAACTCTGAAAGCTTTTCCGATGGGCACCGTGTCTATGTCTCTTAGTTTAAAGCTGATGTCATTGGAAATACTTGCTGCCACAGCATAGTACCTGATTAAAGATAATCATTTAAGTATACATAGAAATCGTAACCCAGTGGGTTATGGATTTGATTGCTGCATGGATGGAAGGAAAGCCTATCATTTACACGATATATACGTATAATTTCATAATCAATAATAAATCCAGATAATGTGTCTGAAAAGTCATTAAGCTATTTAAATTTAAATGACTATAATAACGCATTTAATTACAATGCTTTATTATAAAATACAACTCAGTGCCGATCTCAGGTAATCCATGACCAAAGCACGCGAAAAATAGAGTTTCTGAAGTAAAGAAGTCCAAATAAACAATTGAATATTGTGAAAATTAATCCTTTTTATTGTATAGAAATTTATATTGACTCTCTCACAGAATGTTCTCCAAACGGAATGAGGAAGAGACTTGCGAAGTAATCACTATTTCATGACACTGTGAGTCCGATACGACTTAAGTACCATAGAGCAGGTTTACGACACATATGTTTATCGAGGTGTTATATAGGTATAATATTAAAATCTTTAATGGAAGAACTTAGCGTGTTTTTCCACATGAACTCACCTCTTAGCCCTCTCAGAGTATCTGACTCCATTCATGAGCGCCAACCGCTCGCTGGCCGTACCTTCTCTATGTTTGTATTCCCCTGTGATGTCTTGTCTATCAGCATCACCAAGAGGGTCGAACACGTATGGCTTCTTTGTCAAAACCATTCGACCAATGCTAAAAGTAAAATGTATATAAGTGTGTATAAGTCTTTATTATTAAATTTTTGTATCGTGCAGCCCGGACATACAACGACCAATAAGCCTTGACTTCTTTAAGCTATCGCGGAATGTGATTAAAAGGAGTATTAAGAATATCCATAGCGCAAAATCACCTGCATCATGAGCATACCCTACATACACACCTTCACGTACTTACCCTCACTTTTACAACATCACACAACACAACCTAATTAGGTATCCCTTAGTTAAATGTATTGAATATTTTTTATGATTCGTTCCCTTTTGTAAATTTTAGACCTTTTTATAGGTAAACATTATGCATTCCATCTGTGGTTATATTATTAGTGTACGTAAATTATATATTTTTTTTTGTTAGCTATAGGATTACGGTATAAATAATACCGGACCTGTATATTCTTTATATTAAATTCAACCCATGTTATAAAAATCAATTCAATATTAATAAAAAAAAATTAAAACAAATTAAAAAAGTTTGGTCCCTGAGGCAGTGTACCTTTAACGCTGGTAGCATTTCCTCGCTGTTTTGCTATACTTATACGTTGAGCGAGGAAAGCACCAGCTCTGGGGTCACCGGTTACAGACCAGGCGCCAATTTATATTTTTAATTAGCGCCTGTGCACTTGAACCTCACGGCCCAAGAGTCTCTAGTATTTAATTAATTACTATTTTTGAGGGTTATAAGAATGAAATACTTTTAGTTACCTACATGAATATTTTACGTTTACTTACTGATAGTTATTTGTGTCGACCATTGAGAAGCCGCTTTCCGCCTCTGGATCTCGTCTCCACCGCATCAGGTCAGCATTGACTGAAGCAAGCATAAACTCGACATCGTGGGCCACACCGATGACTCCTTGCTTGATAGCTTCCAAAGGTGCTGGACCGCACTGGTACATTCCAGAAGAAGTCTCTTGTGGAGTGGCATCTACGGCTTGCCAGCCGCCGTAACCTACGATGTTAAATTAACAAAAAATTAAATCATCTTTTCTGCACTGTTAAAAAGACTTATAACTTATAGCTTCTCTTACTACTCTTCTCGTGTCAACAGTAACTCTCTTATGAAAAACTAATTAATCGGTCCTAATACCCAATCTTTCAAGTGGATATATTATTAAAAAAACACTGTATTTGTTTTTAAATAAAATAAATAAATCGTTTACCGCACAATCAGACATGTAGAAAAAGGCATGCAAATATATGTTTAAAGAACTTTATTTCTCATTACAAAAAATGTATTTTTATTTATATAAGAAACTTAATATAATATAAATATACGAACGAGATACGCGTCGCCATCAGCTATCTCAATTTTAGTCTATTAGGCGCATTCTAATATGTATATCCAATGCCCTTTTGAATTGATTAAACACGCTGATATTACGAATTAGTATCATAATGTCATATAATAAATTATGTTATTTATAATGGTTATCAAACATTTTGTATGTTATAAGGATAAGAGTATGTTATAACTGCAATATTCATGTACCTGGAGGAAGATCAGGTCTCGCCATCCATACATCGTTCCATACATGGTAGTTCCAGATTGAATCCGCTCCTTGTGGGTTATTGGGGTCATAGTCCAACTCTTCCATGGTCTCCGTGTAGTATTTATCTACAGTAAGGGAGCTGTTCGCATCGTGAGCTGACACCAAGTTGGAGACCACACGGGACGGGATTCCAAGGGCACGGCAGACTGTCATATTATTAGAGTAATAAAACTTCATATACTATGGAAGGATATATCGATTATAATTGGATATATTTTTCCTCGATATTATCGTATTGGATTAGTACTGTATGTATTTAAGTAAAAAAATAAATAAATAATGTGGGGATGAAATCGCCTGGCTGTGTCCATCTATCTGTATGACGTAAATTAAAAAATCCCGCTTCCCCAATAGATAGTGTGATTCCTAATAAAGGTTGAGGTGTATAATATATATATAATGGTTTATGTATAATATGTAAAAATACGCGATATTCAAACTAGTTATTAATTATATTTATTTGATAAAAAAAGTAGAGGCGCTAAAAAATTTAAAGGGCCTCAGATTTCGATATTCGTGTAAGAAAACTGTTAAGCAACTTAATTTAATGTCAAAAAAACAAACAGATTTCTTGGTAAATATTATCATAAGAATTCAATAAAAACGAATAGGCCATTAAGTAACATATAATCTACATATATGTCGCCTGTGAATGTTTGTGTATGGTTATTATCACTTAAATTCCGCAAAACATCCTTTATTAATATTTATAAAGACTACGTGCGGTTTAGGATAATATCAATTACGTGACTTGCTTGAAATATCTAGACTTTGATTTAAAACGTCTAGACTAAAGCTCTTTTATTCGTTTCTTGCTGTCTTTTACATTGAGGGATGTGGAAAAAAAGATGTTCCATTTGAGGATTTGACATTTTTTAAATTGGTCACGTTTTCGGTAACGACATCGGGAAAAACTTCGACTTGTATTAGATATTGCAAGAATTTGTTCATAATTGAGGCTTCCGTACAGATATTGGCAAACTTCTTGAGCATTCAACAAGGAAGTGGAGGAAAGTTCATCGCATCGCGGGACACAAACGTCAACTGATTTACCAATCACGCGATCGACACGCTCCCAGTAATACCTAAAACTGGCTTCGGCGCAGGCAAGGACATTTGTTTAAGATGTTTGCCGGTATCTGTACGCGTACTAAAGTTCGTAAATGTAAGTGTACATGGCACACGGCAAGCCCAAGCAAGGGAAGTTTGGAAAGCGTTGGAGGAGGCCTATGTCCTATAATACTGAAAACTAGATTGTTAATAAATTGTAAAGTTTTTGAAAAAAAACCTTAATTATTATTATAAGAATTAAAAAGATTGTCCTCAAATTTCTTAACTAAACGTTTCGTATAATTTAAGTTCTAGTATTTTAACTTCGGGAATAGTTCAAGTTTCATCAGAATCGGTTAAGTTGTTTTTGAAGTATAGCTATTTTGATACATAACATGCGACGTCTAAATAATATATTGTTATTTACGGTTGTTAGGTACTTCAATTTATTTTTAAATCCTTACATATTATATACCTAATCACTTCTTTGCGGGTTGAAGAACAGCTGAATTATATCAATACTAGACATAGAAGATGTATGGGAATTTACTTAAGATATAGTCTGTATATCACTAAATTCTGTATATTGTATACCTGTGGTAACAACGCCAGCGAACACCCAGCACTGTCCATACGGCACTTCCTGCTGAGTTTCCAAGTACTGCGCCAATATGTCAACAGAGCCAGTCCACTCAGACGGAGCTGTTCCATCTTCATACTGGCCATCCCAACGCCCCACAAGAACTCCAGCATCATCGTTCGAGTTAACAATACGGGAAATTACTCGAGCCACTTTAACTGGATCGCCGCGTCTTGGAAAAATATAAATAGATATAAGAAATTTAACAACATTAATTTTAAGCATAGATAATATTAATAGAGTAGAGTAGGTTTTATGTTTTTAAAGTAATTTTTTTTCTATTTTATTTATTTATTTATTAACTCTTCGTTGTATTAACATAATAAAAATTCAAGATAATTATAGGAGGGCAACTGGCGGCCTTATCGCTTTCGAGCTATCGCTTCCGGGAAACCAATGTGAAAAACAAATAGCTTACACTAAAAAAACTAACTAAAACTAAACAGGAACAAAAAAATTAAACTAAAAAAAGGATACATGAAAAATAAAAAGTGCACATGTATCACGATAATTTTAGATCAGTCTCACGTCAGTTACTTAGTAATTAGTACGAAAGTTAGGGATACGATGTGGACAGGTAATGTTTGTACAGTTTATTATTTATTATAAATAATATTCGCTCTTAAAATCTTTTTTTAGTGTACATGAACTTAAACCATAGCCTGGTTTTCCGCATATATAAACAATGGGTTTATCAACAATTTTTCACAGGGTTTTTTTTATATATATAATAGGGGGGCAAACGAGCTTGCGGCACGACCAAAAAGGGCAGTCTACGCAGCCCATTTTTAGTGACTGCGTTGCCGGCCTTTGAGGGAGGAGTAGACTCGCTTTTTAAACATTTGGAGGTCGTATCTCTGTGGGAAGACCCCCCGGGAGTCGATTCCACAGTTCGCAAAAGAAAATGCCTTGTGAAACGGACTGTGGAAGACCTCCAATAATAAAGATTATGTTGGTGAAATTTAGAGGTCGTACGGCTCGTACGGTGTTGAAAAGAGGCAGGAGGGATTACCTATGGTTCCTCGCTATGAGAACATATATATATATATATAATATTAAAGTTCTCGGCAAATAAATCAGCGAGAATCAAGAAGAAATAATAAATAGAAGACGTGTCGAAACATAAAAATACTCACTGGTGGAACGGCATTTCGGCTCTGTCAAGCATAAACATACATGCTGGCAAAACCACAGCATCGAATTGTCCGTATAGCCACGGCTTACCACGTGTGGTTTTAATGGGACCAACCCACACTTTGCCTACGTCATTTAAGACGTACTCCTGAAGAAGAGCGGTATCTTCCATGAAAGTTTGGTCATCTGTAATTAGGGTTTTTGGTTTACGAACAATCTATTACATTATACATGAGATTCAGCAGAAAAATCTGCCCCATGGACTTAGTCGAAATTAATTACAAACTATAGCTCATGATTGCCAGAAGTGCGTGCCTGAAATCGAACTTTCGATTGAGTTTCAGGCTAAATGTATTGTCTTATGAATTGTTGTGTGTTATCTAAAAAATACGACACATAAATAGTTTTGCAGGCCAAAGCCTGTTAATACCTGTGAATGTTAACAGTGTTTTTGCTAAATAAATTAACTAGACGATTACAATCATTGTACTGTTTTTTATTTAATTACCTGGTATCCATGGGTTGAAAAGTATGTATAAGTCCTGGTCAAAATCATACACCTCCCGGACGGGTGCGCTCTTCATTCTAGTGACAACTCGCAATGCCCAGGAACCAACTGGTAATGTTACTGGTGTGGATATCTAAAGAGACGTTTTTGTGTTGAGAATATTGATATATATACAAACAAAAAGTCATAGTTGCAGATTTGAGCACTAAACTACAATAGATAACTATAACATTAAACTATGGATTCATTAAGCCCAAAGAAATCGCTTGACAACGCGGGACTTATTGACTATCTCTTTTTATCACAGCGTCACATATAGAGACGAAACAATACTTTATGAAAAGATGACACGGAACTTCCGTTACTTTTGATAGAAAATAATAAAAAACGAATAAAAAAATCAGGATTATAAAACCAAAAATCATCGTAATTAAATCGAAAAATACATCCAAAAAAATTAATAGCTGTTTTTATAGTGTTCCTTGTTAAAGCATTAGATATAATTGTATTTTAATTTTTTAGTTAGATTTGATTACCAACAAAACTTGTTGACTTTTCAAAGCAAAACTCGTCATAACAACTTACAAAGTTGATATAGGCATAAGCACTATAATGAACGAATCAATATTTAATAATTTTAACAAACCCAACCGGTTTGTCGTTACAAATATAAGACGTTTCGGAGTCTATAATCATAAAATTTATTATTCTAATCGTAAATAAATAATAAATATTGAGATGGAATTTCCTCTACTACATATTGTTGTTTGTAAAGCAAGGCGTGATAGTTGAACCTCTTTCAACAAGTACCTACTCTCTCTCTACTGAAATAGATGCCGATTAAAAAGAGTTTCATGGCAGTTTTTCACGTTGTTTAATGCCCTCGTTTTCAGAAATCGTGTAGGAAATAAATTATTGACGTTTTTAATTGTACAAAAACTACCTCAATCGATATAACTTTGTAGGCTTTGACGGTAAATCATTAATTTAAATATGTAATAAAAAAAAACGCGAATATATCAAAATTACGTGTCTCGTGAAATGGACATGAAAATATCGAACTATTGATAAGGTCGGTAACGCACTCGCGAGCCCTCCATTGAGAATGTCCATGGGCGGTAAAACTTAATATCAGCCTGTCTATAAAAAAAATTGAGTGTTCAGATGATTGTTTTTCAGAACGACATTATGGATGGAATTTGATGTAGTCTGGATTAAGGTGTCCCGTGGAAGTATGTTTTACTACGGAGTCGCGCACGATTTGTCGCCCAAGAAAATAAAAAATATAATAATCAATATGCAAATGATTTTGACAGGCATTTGATTATGCTAATAAAATCCGAATAGGGATATAGGTACATTATATTGAGCCCATAATTATGCAAAACGCTTTGTTATTACAATCATGGCGCTTAAATATGAAGACCAAATCCTTAATAGTTATGCCAAAATTTTTGAATAAAATTAAATAAGCTAGTAGATTAGAATATAAATGTCTTATTAAGATTGAAATTTATATGTTAATATAATATTAAAATACAATGAGTTATTACGAAGTCCAAAAATATCACTAAGATACACAAATACGTAGCCGACCTATTCTTTAATCTATTAAGAGAGATTTTCATTGGCCAATTTTAATTGAGTAAACCTAAAGTTGATGAAACATTACGTCGTTTTTAAATTAATATGTAATATATGCGAGTATTATAATTGGAGGAAACTTATATTTTTTATTTAATAAGTCTTCAATTAAATCTATTTTTAATAGAAACTGTCATTTTTAAACTAATTACTTACATCGTATCTTAGGGATACATATAAATATATAGCAATGGCGTTAAAACCTTTTAGGTGTGCCTCTCAGATTTCTGTATCTGTTTCATGATCATTTAGGCAAGTAGGTGATCAGCCTCCTGTGCCCGACACACACCGTCGACTTTTTGGGTCAAAGCCCCTTTTCCTCACGATGTTTTTCTTCACCGTACGAGCGAGTTTTAAATGCGCACATAGATAGTAAGTTCATTAGTGCACAGCCGGGGAACCTACGACTCCACGGATGAGAGTCGCACATTGAAATCACTAGGCCAACACTGCTGCTATCTTAGGGATAAGGGTACTTAATACTTTAGATTTCCATAAGACAATACAGAGTATTACGACTAACCTCAAAAGATAGAGTGTTTTCCTGAACGTCCAGTAATTTGGCGGTCCATGTGTGTTTGTCTGGAACAGCGTCACGTTTCAAGAACATAGATCCCATCGTGTCTTGAAGAGGCTTGTCACCTGTAAAGTATGGTATAACTTTAAAAACTATAACTAAAAATATTACCTATAAAGTCTTTAAAAGATTGTAGATTAAAATGAAAGACACTTGACAGTGTTCTTTAACAGCAATACTCCTAATAACGACGCACTTCTATTCGTTGGTGATTGGCTTTTGAGGCGGCGACTTCAGAATCAGACAGAATCATTTAAAGCGTGTTGTCCTTGCAAACTTTTAAACCAAAAGATCTAAATTATACTGTATTTATTAAAGCGGTCTAAGGTGAAATGTATTTTTTATTGATCCATAATATTACTGGATTTATACTACTACACATTTTAATAAAATTTCTTTGACGATGGGTCTGCGAGTAACAAACGTTTGACGACAATTTGTGAAACCACCCAACGAATCGTTGGGTTATAAAAATCAACTTGAGTTTATATTCATAAGTTCTTTGTAATGTCAATGATTCAGGCATGTTTTTTCTTAATTTCGCACTAAAATGACCACGATAGGTTGAACTTAAGAAAACGATAAGCAAGACATGAAATTTCAGTAAGATCTGATTAAAAAAACTATTCAAGCGCCATTAAAATCATTTTACAAACTCTTTAATTCTAAAGTCTTTTAAAAAATTCTTTAATGGAGCCTTGGCAATAAAAAGAATGAAGTTTTTTGAATTTTCGAATTTTTCGAAAGGCTAGAGATTTTTACTAAACATAAAATATATTTTTCTGAATCGCCAAAACGTCTCTACCCGCAGGTACCATTTTATTCATAAATTTTAGGTTGGCTTAGCGTGCGACTTTCAATCCTGCCTTGCGATACTGTAACTCACTTTTCGAACACAGCGGTTTTCGCAGCGGCGGTCGCGAAAAAGTGAGTTACAGTATTGCAAGGCTGAGGTTCGAATTGAATTGTGCGCACTTAACAACTTTGATTCTACGGTGAAGAAAAACAGCGCCAAGTTCTACGACATGTGTCAGGCAAAGGCTGCTTATAACATTAAGTTTTAATAATAAAGTTTTAACTAAATACTTCAGTTTACTTACCAAGAGTAAAAACGAATTGAATTAGATCGTCGTTTTCATCATAGGGTCTCGTGAATCTGATGACTCCATTAAATGGTTGACCTCTCCGCACAATTGTGCTCGTGGGGGTTTCATCGTTTACTGCCTCAAACCTAGGAAAGAAATTCAGAATATTATTCGTTGTAATAGAGAATATTGTTTTACGAAAGATCTGAAAATCTTATTTCCTACTATTCTATGAATAAATTGAATAACTATTTTATTATATTCAAAACTCCCGAGGGAACTTTTTTATGGAAAAAGTCTCATGGGAGTTTTGAATATAATAAAATAGTTATTCAATTTATTCATAGAATAGTAGGAAATAAGATTTTCAGATCTTTCGTAAAACAATATTCTCTATTACAACGAATAATATTCTGAATTTCTTTCCTAGGTTTGAGGCAGTAAACGATGAAACCCCCACGAGCACAATTGTGCGGAGAGGTCAACCATTTAATGGAGTCATCAGATTCACGAGACCCTATGATGAAAACGACGATCTAATTCAATTCGTTTTTACTCTTGGTAAGTAAACTGAAGTATTTAGTTAAAACTTTATTATTAAAACTTAATGTTATAAGCAGCCTTTGCCTGACACATGTCGTAGAACTTGGCGCTGTTTTTCTTCACCGTAGAAGCAAAGTTGTTAAGTGCGCACAATTCAATTCGAACCTCAGCCTTGCAATACTGTAACTCACTTTTTCGCGACCGCCGCTGCAAAAACCGCTGTGTTCGAAAAGTGAGTTACAGTATCGCAAGGCAGGATTGAAAGTCGCACGCTAAGCCAACCTAAAATTTATGAATAAAATGGTACCTGCGGGTAGAGACGTTTTGGCGATTCAGAAAAATATATTTTATGTTTAGTAAAAATCTCTAGCCTTTCGAAAAATTCGAAAATTCAAAAAACTTCATTCTTTTTATTGCCAAGGCTCCATTAAAGAATTTTTTAAAAGACTTTAGAATTAAAGAGTTTGTAAAATGATTTTAATGGCGCTTGAATAGTTTTTTTAATCAGATCTTACTGAAATTTCATGTCTTGCTTATCGTTTTCTTAAGTTCAACCTATCGTGGTCATTTTAGTGCGAAATTAAGAAAAAACATGCCTGAATCATTGACATTACAAAGAACTTATGAATATAAACTCAAGTTGATTTTTATAACCCAACGATTCGTTGGGTGGTTTCACAAATTGTCGTCAAACGTTTGTTACTCGCAGACCCATCGTCAAAGAAATTTTATTAAAATGTGTAGTAGTATAAATCCAGTAATATTATGGATCAATAAAAAATACATTTCACCTTAGACCGCTTTAATAAATACAGTATAATTTAGATCTTTTGGTTTAAAAGTTTGCAAGGACAACACGCTTTAAATGATTCTGTCTGATTCTGAAGTCGCCGCCTCAAAAGCCAATCACCAACGAATAGAAGTGCGTCGTTATTAGGAGTATTGCTGTTAAAGAACACTGTCAAGTGTCTTTCATTTTAATCTACAATCTTTTAAAGACTTTATAGGTAATATTTTTAGTTATAGTTTTTAAAGTTATACCATACTTTACAGGTGACAAGCCTCTTCAAGACACGATGGGATCTATGTTCTTGAAACGTGACGCTGTTCCAGACAAACACACATGGACCGCCAAATTACTGGACGTTCAGGAAAACACTCTATCTTTTGAGGTTAGTCGTAATACTCTGTATTGTCTTATGGAAATCTAAAGTATTAAGTACCCTTATCCCTAAGATAGCAGCAGTGTTGGCCTAGTGATTTCAATGTGCGACTCTCATCCGTGGAGTCGTAGGTTCCCCGGCTGTGCACTAATGAACTTACTATCTATGTGCGCATTTAAAACTCGCTCGTACGGTGAAGAAAAACATCGTGAGGAAAAGGGGCTTTGACCCAAAAAGTCGACGGTGTGTGTCGGGCACAGGAGGCTGATCACCTACTTGCCTAAATGATCATGAAACAGATACAGAAATCTGAGAGGCACACCTAAAAGGTTTTAACGCCATTGCTATATATTTATATGTATCCCTAAGATACGATGTAAGTAATTAGTTTAAAAATGACAGTTTCTATTAAAAATAGATTTAATTGAAGACTTATTAAATAAAAAATATAAGTTTCCTCCAATTATAATACTCGCATATATTACATATTAATTTAAAAACGACGTAATGTTTCATCAACTTTAGGTTTACTCAATTAAAATTGGCCAATGAAAATCTCTCTTAATAGATTAAAGAATAGGTCGGCTACGTATTTGTGTATCTTAGTGATATTTTTGGACTTCGTAATAACTCATTGTATTTTAATATTATATTAACATATAAATTTCAATCTTAATAAGACATTTATATTCTAATCTACTAGCTTATTTAATTTTATTCAAAAATTTTGGCATAACTATTAAGGATTTGGTCTTCATATTTAAGCGCCATGATTGTAATAACAAAGCGTTTTGCATAATTATGGGCTCAATATAATGTACCTATATCCCTATTCGGATTTTATTAGCATAATCAAATGCCTGTCAAAATCATTTGCATATTGATTATTATATTTTTTATTTTCTTGGGCGACAAATCGTGCGCGACTCCGTAGTAAAACATACTTCCACGGGACACCTTAATCCAGACTACATCAAATTCCATCCATAATGTCGTTCTGAAAAACAATCATCTGAACACTCAATTTTTTTTATAGACAGGCTGATATTAAGTTTTACCGCCCATGGACATTCTCAATGGAGGGCTCGCGAGTGCGTTACCGACCTTATCAATAGTTCGATATTTTCATGTCCATTTCACGAGACACGTAATTTTGATATATTCGCGTTTTTTTTTATTACATATTTAAATTAATGATTTACCGTCAAAGCCTACAAAGTTATATCGATTGAGGTAGTTTTTGTACAATTAAAAACGTCAATAATTTATTTCCTACACGATTTCTGAAAACGAGGGCATTAAACAACGTGAAAAACTGCCATGAAACTCTTTTTAATCGGCATCTATTTCAGTAGAGAGAGAGTAGGTACTTGTTGAAAGAGGTTCAACTATCACGCCTTGCTTTACAAACAACAATATGTAGTAGAGGAAATTCCATCTCAATATTTATTATTTATTTACGATTAGAATAATAAATTTTATGATTATAGACTCCGAAACGTCTTATATTTGTAACGACAAACCGGTTGGGTTTGTTAAAATTATTAAATATTGATTCGTTCATTATAGTGCTTATGCCTATATCAACTTTGTAAGTTGTTATGACGAGTTTTGCTTTGAAAAGTCAACAAGTTTTGTTGGTAATCAAATCTAACTAAAAAATTAAAATACAATTATATCTAATGCTTTAACAAGGAACACTATAAAAACAGCTATTAATTTTTTTGGATGTATTTTTCGATTTAATTACGATGATTTTTGGTTTTATAATCCTGATTTTTTTATTCGTTTTTTATTATTTTCTATCAAAAGTAACGGAAGTTCCGTGTCATCTTTTCATAAAGTATTGTTTCGTCTCTATATGTGACGCTGTGATAAAAAGAGATAGTCAATAAGTCCCGCGTTGTCAAGCGATTTCTTTGGGCTTAATGAATCCATAGTTTAATGTTATAGTTATCTATTGTAGTTTAGTGCTCAAATCTGCAACTATGACTTTTTGTTTGTATATATATCAATATTCTCAACACAAAAACGTCTCTTTAGATATCCACACCAGTAACATTACCAGTTGGTTCCTGGGCATTGCGAGTTGTCACTAGAATGAAGAGCGCACCCGTCCGGGAGGTGTATGATTTTGACCAGGACTTATACATACTTTTCAACCCATGGATACCAGGTAATTAAATAAAAAACAGTACAATGATTGTAATCGTCTAGTTAATTTATTTAGCAAAAACACTGTTAACATTCACAGGTATTAACAGGCTTTGGCCTGCAAAACTATTTATGTGTCGTATTTTTTAGATAACACACAACAATTCATAAGACAATACATTTAGCCTGAAACTCAATCGAAAGTTCGATTTCAGGCACGCACTTCTGGCAATCATGAGCTATAGTTTGTAATTAATTTCGACTAAGTCCATGGGGCAGATTTTTCTGCTGAATCTCATGTATAATGTAATAGATTGTTCGTAAACCAAAAACCCTAATTACAGATGACCAAACTTTCATGGAAGATACCGCTCTTCTTCAGGAGTACGTCTTAAATGACGTAGGCAAAGTGTGGGTTGGTCCCATTAAAACCACACGTGGTAAGCCGTGGCTATACGGACAATTCGATGCTGTGGTTTTGCCAGCATGTATGTTTATGCTTGACAGAGCCGAAATGCCGTTCCACCAGTGAGTATTTTTATGTTTCGACACGTCTTCTATTTATTATTTCTTCTTGATTCTCGCTGATTTATTTGCCGAGAACTTTAATATTATATATATATATATATGTTCTCATAGCGAGGAACCATAGGTAATCCCTCCTGCCTCTTTTCAACACCGTACGAGCCGTACGACCTCTAAATTTCACCAACATAATCTTTATTATTGGAGGTCTTCCACAGTCCGTTTCACAAGGCATTTTCTTTTGCGAACTGTGGAATCGACTCCCGGGGGGTCTTCCCACAGAGATACGACCTCCAAATGTTTAAAAAGCGAGTCTACTCCTCCCTCAAAGGCCGGCAACGCAGTCACTAAAAATGGGCTGCGTAGACTGCCCTTTTTGGTCGTGCCGCAAGCTCGTTTGCCCCCCTATTATATATATAAAAAAAACCCTGTGAAAAATTGTTGATAAACCCATTGTTTATATATGCGGAAAACCAGGCTATGGTTTAAGTTCATGTACACTAAAAAAAGATTTTAAGAGCGAATATTATTTATAATAAATAATAAACTGTACAAACATTACCTGTCCACATCGTATCCCTAACTTTCGTACTAATTACTAAGTAACTGACGTGAGACTGATCTAAAATTATCGTGATACATGTGCACTTTTTATTTTTCATGTATCCTTTTTTTAGTTTAATTTTTTTGTTCCTGTTTAGTTTTAGTTAGTTTTTTTAGTGTAAGCTATTTGTTTTTCACATTGGTTTCCCGGAAGCGATAGCTCGAAAGCGATAAGGCCGCCAGTTGCCCTCCTATAATTATCTTGAATTTTTATTATGTTAATACAACGAAGAGTTAATAAATAAATAAATAAAATAGAAAAAAAATTACTTTAAAAACATAAAACCTACTCTACTCTATTAATATTATCTATGCTTAAAATTAATGTTGTTAAATTTCTTATATCTATTTATATTTTTCCAAGACGCGGCGATCCAGTTAAAGTGGCTCGAGTAATTTCCCGTATTGTTAACTCGAACGATGATGCTGGAGTTCTTGTGGGGCGTTGGGATGGCCAGTATGAAGATGGAACAGCTCCGTCTGAGTGGACTGGCTCTGTTGACATATTGGCGCAGTACTTGGAAACTCAGCAGGAAGTGCCGTATGGACAGTGCTGGGTGTTCGCTGGCGTTGTTACCACAGGTATACAATATACAGAATTTAGTGATATACAGACTATATCTTAAGTAAATTCCCATACATCTTCTATGTCTAGTATTGATATAATTCAGCTGTTCTTCAACCCGCAAAGAAGTGATTAGGTATATAATATGTAAGGATTTAAAAATAAATTGAAGTACCTAACAACCGTAAATAACAATATATTATTTAGACGTCGCATGTTATGTATCAAAATAGCTATACTTCAAAAACAACTTAACCGATTCTGATGAAACTTGAACTATTCCCGAAGTTAAAATACTAGAACTTAAATTATACGAAACGTTTAGTTAAGAAATTTGAGGACAATCTTTTTAATTCTTATAATAATAATTAAGGTTTTTTTTCAAAAACTTTACAATTTATTAACAATCTAGTTTTCAGTATTATAGGACATAGGCCTCCTCCAACGCTTTCCAAACTTCCCTTGCTTGGGCTTGCCGTGTGCCATGTACACTTACATTTACGAACTTTAGTACGCGTACAGATACCGGCAAACATCTTAAACAAATGTCCTTGCCTGCGCCGAAGCCAGTTTTAGGTATTACTGGGAGCGTGTCGATCGCGTGATTGGTAAATCAGTTGACGTTTGTGTCCCGCGATGCGATGAACTTTCCTCCACTTCCTTGTTGAATGCTCAAGAAGTTTGCCAATATCTGTACGGAAGCCTCAATTATGAACAAATTCTTGCAATATCTAATACAAGTCGAAGTTTTTCCCGATGTCGTTACCGAAAACGTGACCAATTTAAAAAATGTCAAATCCTCAAATGGAACATCTTTTTTTCCACATCCCTCAATGTAAAAGACAGCAAGAAACGAATAAAAGAGCTTTAGTCTAGACGTTTTAAATCAAAGTCTAGATATTTCAAGCAAGTCACGTAATTGATATTATCCTAAACCGCACGTAGTCTTTATAAATATTAATAAAGGATGTTTTGCGGAATTTAAGTGATAATAACCATACACAAACATTCACAGGCGACATATATGTAGATTATATGTTACTTAATGGCCTATTCGTTTTTATTGAATTCTTATGATAATATTTACCAAGAAATCTGTTTGTTTTTTTGACATTAAATTAAGTTGCTTAACAGTTTTCTTACACGAATATCGAAATCTGAGGCCCTTTAAATTTTTTAGCGCCTCTACTTTTTTTATCAAATAAATATAATTAATAACTAGTTTGAATATCGCGTATTTTTACATATTATACATAAACCATTATATATATATTATACACCTCAACCTTTATTAGGAATCACACTATCTATTGGGGAAGCGGGATTTTTTAATTTACGTCATACAGATAGATGGACACAGCCAGGCGATTTCATCCCCACATTATTTATTTATTTTTTTACTTAAATACATACAGTACTAATCCAATACGATAATATCGAGGAAAAATATATCCAATTATAATCGATATATCCTTCCATAGTATATGAAGTTTTATTACTCTAATAATATGACAGTCTGCCGTGCCCTTGGAATCCCGTCCCGTGTGGTCTCCAACTTGGTGTCAGCTCACGATGCGAACAGCTCCCTTACTGTAGATAAATACTACACGGAGACCATGGAAGAGTTGGACTATGACCCCAATAACCCACAAGGAGCGGATTCAATCTGGAACTACCATGTATGGAACGATGTATGGATGGCGAGACCTGATCTTCCTCCAGGTACATGAATATTGCAGTTATAACATACTCTTATCCTTATAACATACAAAATGTTTGATAACCATTATAAATAACATAATTTATTATATGACATTATGATACTAATTCGTAATATCAGCGTGTTTAATCAATTCAAAAGGGCATTGGATATACATATTAGAATGCGCCTAATAGACTAAAATTGAGATAGCTGATGGCGACGCGTATCTCGTTCGTATATTTATATTATATTAAGTTTCTTATATAAATAAAAATACATTTTTTGTAATGAGAAATAAAGTTCTTTAAACATATATTTGCATGCCTTTTTCTACATGTCTGATTGTGCGGTAAACGATTTATTTATTTTATTTAAAAACAAATACAGTGTTTTTTTAATAATATATCCACTTGAAAGATTGGGTATTAGGACCGATTAATTAGTTTTTCATAAGAGAGTTACTGTTGACACGAGAAGAGTAGTAAGAGAAGCTATAAGTTATAAGTCTTTTTAACAGTGCAGAAAAGATGATTTAATTTTTTGTTAATTTAACATCGTAGGTTACGGCGGCTGGCAAGCCGTAGATGCCACTCCACAAGAGACTTCTTCTGGAATGTACCAGTGCGGTCCAGCACCTTTGGAAGCTATCAAGCAAGGAGTCATCGGTGTGGCCCACGATGTCGAGTTTATGCTTGCTTCAGTCAATGCTGACCTGATGCGGTGGAGACGAGATCCAGAGGCGGAAAGCGGCTTCTCAATGGTCGACACAAATAACTATCAGTAAGTAAACGTAAAATATTCATGTAGGTAACTAAAAGTATTTCATTCTTATAACCCTCAAAAATAGTAATTAATTAAATACTAGAGACTCTTGGGCCGTGAGGTTCAAGTGCACAGGCGCTAATTAAAAATATAAATTGGCGCCTGGTCTGTAACCGGTGACCCCAGAGCTGGTGCTTTCCTCGCTCAACGTATAAGTATAGCAAAACAGCGAGGAAATGCTACCAGCGTTAAAGGTACACTGCCTCAGGGACCAAACTTTTTTAATTTGTTTTAATTTTTTTTTATTAATATTGAATTGATTTTTATAACATGGGTTGAATTTAATATAAAGAATATACAGGTCCGGTATTATTTATACCGTAATCCTATAGCTAACAAAAAAAAATATATAATTTACGTACACTAATAATATAACCACAGATGGAATGCATAATGTTTACCTATAAAAAGGTCTAAAATTTACAAAAGGGAACGAATCATAAAAAATATTCAATACATTTAACTAAGGGATACCTAATTAGGTTGTGTTGTGTGATGTTGTAAAAGTGAGGGTAAGTACGTGAAGGTGTGTATGTAGGGTATGCTCATGATGCAGGTGATTTTGCGCTATGGATATTCTTAATACTCCTTTTAATCACATTCCGCGATAGCTTAAAGAAGTCAAGGCTTATTGGTCGTTGTATGTCCGGGCTGCACGATACAAAAATTTAATAATAAAGACTTATACACACTTATATACATTTTACTTTTAGCATTGGTCGAATGGTTTTGACAAAGAAGCCATACGTGTTCGACCCTCTTGGTGATGCTGATAGACAAGACATCACAGGGGAATACAAACATAGAGAAGGTACGGCCAGCGAGCGGTTGGCGCTCATGAATGGAGTCAGATACTCTGAGAGGGCTAAGAGGTGAGTTCATGTGGAAAAACACGCTAAGTTCTTCCATTAAAGATTTTAATATTATACCTATATAACACCTCGATAAACATATGTGTCGTAAACCTGCTCTATGGTACTTAAGTCGTATCGGACTCACAGTGTCATGAAATAGTGATTACTTCGCAAGTCTCTTCCTCATTCCGTTTGGAGAACATTCTGTGAGAGAGTCAATATAAATTTCTATACAATAAAAAGGATTAATTTTCACAATATTCAATTGTTTATTTGGACTTCTTTACTTCAGAAACTCTATTTTTCGCGTGCTTTGGTCATGGATTACCTGAGATCGGCACTGAGTTGTATTTTATAATAAAGCATTGTAATTAAATGCGTTATTATAGTCATTTAAATTTAAATAGCTTAATGACTTTTCAGACACATTATCTGGATTTATTATTGATTATGAAATTATACGTATATATCGTGTAAATGATAGGCTTTCCTTCCATCCATGCAGCAATCAAATCCATAACCCACTGGGTTACGATTTCTATGTATACTTAAATGATTATCTTTAATCAGGTACTATGCTGTGGCAGCAAGTATTTCCAATGACATCAGCTTTAAACTAAGAGACATAGACACGGTGCCCATCGGAAAAGCTTTCAGAGTTACAATTGATATTGAAAATACTTCTGAAACTGAGGTAAGCTACATACATTTAATTATAAGCAAATTGTACATTTATTCGAACGAAGTCGAACATAGATAAATTTAGATCTATACAATTATAATTAATTAATAATTTGTGTCTCCTAGGAACACGAATTACCTGCATAATTCGCTAATGTTTCGGGTTTTATCTATGACACAAATTATGAGGATGTTGATATTTTATTCCTCACCAAATAGGATTTGACGAAATATTTAAAGAGGCTTTGACTTTGTTTAGAAGTAACAATTTAGTTTTTTCTTTGAACCTAATATGGTTGTTGTTTTATGTTTCAGTTTTTTTGTATATTAATGTACTTGCTTATGTTTTCTGTTTTATATATATTGATTTAGCTGTAAGATTACAAATAAATTATAAAAGATAACGGACTTCTGTGTCCGGACGTGACACAGCAGGACTTAACAACCAACAGCGTTGTAAAGATTTTCATGCAAATATTTTTATCAAATATTAGCAATAAAAAGGCAAAGTTAATTATATTTAATTCGTTACGATTTGATGTTAACGATCATCGACGAAAATACCTTAGTTATAACGTTTTTGAGAAATACTACGAGGTATGATTTTTATATTACAGGGTCGTAATATAAAAGCTGCGCTAACAGCAAGCAGTGTGTACTACAATGGTGTCAAGTCTGATGTAGTCAAGAAGGTCGAAGGAAAGCTTTTCGTTGGACCTGGCAAAAGTAAGTTCTATTTGGTTTATACTGTCTACGCTTGTGGCGGCGTCCATGCGCCGGGTTGTCACTCTCCATAAAATATGGCGAGGGGCCAATGGCTGGCTAGCGTCATACTCGTGAACGGGTGCTACTTGTGGTGACTTGAATTCTACGACTTGACGTATTTGCGTGTTGTCCCCGCAAGAATGTAAGTACGTGCTCCTATTTCACCATGCCTACTGCTGATAGAGGACAAATCTTTGTTTTTATTTTTTTTATTAATTATCTATTAATTACTTAAATATGTCATGTGGAACATGGTGTAATGGTTGCAGCTCCTTACAAACATTTTGTAAAACAAAAACTTGGCGATTAAAAAGAGCGAGTTTATTGCCAGTTCTTCTCGTCCGTTCTACGCCCTTGATTTGAAAACTGGGAGTTTATGTAAAATTAGAAGCAATTAATATGTATTTCTTTATAGACGTTCATCAGTGTACATTGTGTTACTTAAATTAATAAATGATTAGGTATTAATTTATTCTTGATAGTATGCGATTAATTTATTATTATACAAACAAATAGTTCAACACAAAATGGAAATATTTGTTGCTATTTTTCCTTCTCCTTTTAGTTATACATAAATAATCACTGGGGATATCGGGTCGGCAAGTCAGTGGTTAAATCAAGAATCCTCCCTTTAGGTTGTAGGAACTGTTCACCTTCCTCAACAAAACTCAAAGTACAATCGTTTATAGTTTCAATATTCTAACTAGCTAAACATTTTTCAGATGAGCAAGTAAGCATATTAGTCCAGGCTGAGGACTATTTGCCGAAATTGGTTGAATACTGTAACATGAAGATATCAGCAATGGCCATCGTAGATGAGACCAAACAGTCCTGGGCTGATGATGACGATTTCCAAATCTTAAAACCCAATATCAACATAAAAGTACGTATTATTTTGAAACCAGCGTAATAAAATCAGAATAAATGGGATTAGTGGTAAGGGATATGAGATTTAAAATAATCTAACGGTACAAATGAAAGAAATCGTCCTTTGTAAAGTTAGGTGATACTTGTAAAGAAATTTATGTCGACTGCACAAGACTTGAGAATCGCTTACACATTTACTGAGTAACATTCAGAGTCGAGTCTCAGTGCTAAGTATAACTCCCGTATGACAACATCGTATTGGATTACAAACCCTTAATAAATCTCCTTATAATAGAATGAATATGGATGATGAATGATAATGGAATAATTCCGCAATCTAGAACAATCTTTATATCGATGCCGTAATAACAGAATGCTAGTGATGTTTACGGCTAACGGTTAAAGGACTGGCTTCTGAACACATCTTACGCAGAGTTGGAGATGATACTGAGACCTAACACATGATACACTCATTCACTCACATGCACCTACACACTGACGCGTGTTACGCGTCGCATGTGTAATTTTTTTTTAAAACAATTTAAAAATTGTTATTGAAAAAGAAAAAATAATTTTGTTACGTAATTAACTACCTATTCAGTTTCTTATTGGAGAGTTGGGAATTCAAACAGAGAAATTTTTCACTTAAATGGTTTCTGAAATAATCCATTTTTATAATGAATAAACACATTTTTATTTGGTTTATATATACATTATTTAGCAATTAAAACGATACCGATTTTATATTATTGCTAATTAATTAAAATATTACAGTTCAACGAAGACCTTATTATCAACCAGCCGACAACGATAGTGCTGTCGTTTGTCAATCCCCTGGACCGACCACTAACGGGTGGTGAGTTCCGTTTGACGTCATCAGGCATCGCAGGGCGGACCTTCAGAGTCAACGCAGCTGACGTACAACCTAAAGAAACACTGACAACCGAATTGCCTGTACAACCTAATGTGAGTATTGATATACTCGCGTTGAATAACAAAAATATATTTCACGATTATATATATTTATTATTATTATATTTGTATATCACTCATATGTAAAACAAAAGATTTACTGCTACGCAATACAATGCTATGCTAAAGAGTGTTGAACCTTTTTCATTTCCTTTTCTCATCTCTTCTCAATTAATAAAATAAGTTTACTTTCGTAGTACTTAGAGCTAGGCCAGAGAGAAAATACGGCGGTTGAGAAGCTTACTTGTTCACTCCCAGTCTCAATTATTGGTAGCAAAAATATATTTTACACATATATATATATATATATACATCACAAAAGATTATCTGCTACGTAATAAAATGCTATGCTAAAGAGTGTTGGTGACTAAAATCTTGGGTTTACCGCCATATACTAAATAATTTGCCAGCGAAGGTCGATTTTGGACTTCAACAGTGCAGTGTATTAAAAACTTTATATTTCTGTGTGTGATGTGAAAATAAATGAACTTATGTATTAATGATAATATAAACTTTTGTTATAGAAACTTGGAAAGATAAACTTCGTCGCTACATTCAAATCGACAGAGCTTAAGGACATCAATGGAGCGGCCACAGCAGAGGTGTATGAAGGATGAATTACTTAATGAAGAATCTTGAAACCCTATATAAGAAACGATACTATTCATATTTTTACGCTATAACTATTTACGTAATGTATTTCGTTTATCTGTCATAAATTGCTTTCAATTATTTTTTAACTGATTTGCGGTTAACTATCTACACTGGTTATGGTTGGTGGACTCAGTTTCCGCACTTAGACTCATAATCCGTCCGTTTTACGTACATACCTACTCTCTCTCATATCTACACTGATTTTAACAATGTAAATTGTCAATTTGGCAGTTGTCCAACCTTGTGATTGTATAACACGAGCCGCGTAAATTTCTTTGACCTTTTTCACTTTTGAATCGACAACTTAAGTACAAAACCATTTTAAGTGTATACTTTAAACCTTAGAAAGGCAATTAATGTGTCATAATTATGTTCAATTATTGGACCATACGTCCCTCTATAAATAAAAGATATTTAAAATATACTCATAGAATAAGTATAATGCCATTGAATGGCGATACGGTAGCTTTATTTTTCTACTCGTTTATAAATAAAACAATATTTATTAAAAACAGTGTTTATTCATTCCTAATCACTACACCGTTTACACATGACATTTTGTTCAATTCACATCATCCGAAACCAATAACACAAAATTTTATTGAACTTTTACAATATACCAACTTAAAATGACAAAATATCTTAATACAATTAATGGACTTAATGTTACAATAATGTAATCAAGTATTATAAGACTGAGCAATAACTTACATAACGGTAAATAATGTACTTTATAACAGCATGGTAAGTGGCGACTAGCCTTCACTTGGTACGAATATGATAACTTATTCTAAAAATATTAACTCCATTACCAATTTAATATATGTATAAAATAATTTTACAAATTTGTAATACGTCCGCTTTTATTATATATGCATTTCGTTATTGCTATAAGTTTTCTATACAAAAGCGCATTCGATTGTTCTTTTCCATAGCTTCTATGACTGCAAGTTACGGTTTGACATAGAACCCGGACGTAAAATTGTTCTTCTTTTGTAATTAAAAAAAAATGTAAATTTTTCACCAATAGATTTTTAAATATAGAACGAATTATTTCGTTCGTACATAAACTATAAACCTCAAATAGTTATGTCACGAGGACAAACAACAGACAACAGCAAGAGTCACAAGTAAAAAAAAGTACATCGATAGTTCTAGAACAAAACATTAAAAGATTATATTTCCTAGAAGGTACATATATAAATCTAGTATGAACTGCGTTGAGGTGATATATATATAGAAATTAAGCTGTTTGAGGTTTATAACTAAAATATGAACAATTTTATTCATAATTTATATACGGAAAAAAATCATTTCAATTTTAAAACGGTCCAGATATTTTTATAAATAGGTAATAATATTTATTATAATCCATTCTCACTGATATCAAAGGAACATTAGGACGGCAAATAAAATACATTGCGACCAAATTAGTTTTACTTAAAAACTAATAAAATATACAGCTCATCGGATTGCAGCGCGGTTATGACAATTTCGTAAATATTTAAATTGAATCAATTTAATGTAGATAACTGAAAATTTTATAATAATATCTGTAATTTATTTATATGTTCTCCATGCAAAAAAATTGTGTTGAGAAATTTTGAATAGTTTTAAGACACCAATAAATAAAATAAAAAGTATGATAATACTTATTCATAATAATATTTATTCTGTTTAAGTGGCTGTAACACTTTGTAGGTTATAGAATAAATTTAATTGCTCTTTATAAAATAGACTTTCAAGTCAATGTCTTTTAAATGCTTAGTTCATGTTTCCCGCCTTAATATCGAACTCGTTTTAAAAAAGTTTTTGGTTGAATCACAAATCTTTGTTGATAGCATTGACAGTAGACCAAAGACGAACAATAGAGAATCATAGAAATTTGAAAAAATTAGACATTGCATGTAATATTCATTTGTATGAGAGCAGGACAAAGCTTGTTTGCCACCATTATCATTGGTGGCAGATAAATAGATTTACCTCTATTATTTGTCTATGGTATTAAAAAAAATTCGGCCATCCCCGTAGTTCAATTGGTCGCGCGTATATGAACACAGTATTGCTTCTATTTATAATTACACCTTATTAATTTTTTTAGTGTGAGTTTGATCACATATTTGAGTTTACAGAATCTAATACTTCAGTAGTATTTTGTCTCTTTCTGTCATTTTTTTTTTACGCAATTCAAAGACTCGACTCTACTTTAGTTAAAAAAGAGTAATACGACATTACTTTTATGAATGTTGGCTGTCAATTGTCAAAATTTTATATTGAAATGTTTTTTATTGTTTTACACTGCGCGTTTTATTTGAAGCACGCTTGCTGTCCCAATACTGAACTAAACAGGCCTAAAGACTTAGTACACTTTCTCCTTACCAGTAACAACTTTTGCGTATTCTGTATAGAAACGCGGGAATATTTGTATCGCAAAATAGACTAGAGATAGATAGGCGATTATCGCCAAAGTGAGAATGAGATCGAACACGGCTGGTTTTACACTGAAAAAGAAAATTTTGGACTTATTCAAAGCAACCTATAAATAAACATTATATATATACCTAATATACATAGTTATTTGAAGCTAAAGTTTGTAATATTCTTTCGGGTTCTGATCCTTTTCAAATAAATATTATTTCAACAACCATCGAACCATGGACCTAGGTTTTAAAATTATTATTTTTTTGTAGAAGCCCATCTGATGTTATGTGATAACGCCGCCCATCGACACTCAATGCCAAAGGGCTCACGATTGAGTTGCCGGCCTTTTAGGAATCAAAGATTAATGGACTTTTAATTCTTTTGGTAAAATAATCTTAACTCTATTCACTTCTCTACATACAAACTTCTTTATAACATTCATGTAGTAATATTAAAAATCTTAGTTATACAAACTACTCACCTATAAACATATAATACAGCTTTGGTCGGTCCGTACAATGTGTACTCGGGTTCCCTTTTATCAACAACGTGAATCGAACTTGTGACCTCCATGTAACGAGACATTGCTCTTTCCAATGCAGCGTTCACACCTGTAATTGTAACATACATACATGCAATTATATGAATTATGTAAAAAAACTTTCCTTAAAAATATTGATTGGAAATTTAATATCCTTATAAAAATGATTAGTAACTAAAGCACAAAATAACGCTGTGTTGGACTAAAGCCGACGCATTTTAAACAGTTATCGATACTTGCGCACGCACTCTGATCTAAAAACCTAATGTGTGTTACGTATTATAACTTATAATACGTAACAATGTGTGTTACGTATTATAACCTAATAATACGTAACAATGTGTGTTACGTATTATAACCTAATAATACGTAACACACAGCCGTGTCCATAAAACTGGCACACCCAATTTTTTTTAATTAAAACTTTAAAATTAAAATACAGAATTTACTGTATTGTGCAACGGGCATTATTTTCTTTTCCAAGCATCAATAATTTAAAAAAGAATTAGTGATATATATTGCCTATTTAAACTAACGGTGAATTTTTTTCTAGTTTTTAAGTTTTTTAATTACAAACATATTATTAATTATTTAGTCCTAATCTGATTAATAATAATTTTATAAAGGTCTCTTTAGATTGGTTCACAAATAATGAAGCTTTACTTTCTTTTCAGATTTACTCACCTCCAGTACTAGCGGTGAGCATATGTGGCGCCCGCGCCTGAGACGATAAGTATTTGTACCAACTGCGCACTGAAGCTTCATCAACGTTCTGAAAATATATCATTTTTTTTTAATATTGGTTCATATGAACTGAAAAAAAATGGTTATTTTAGACCAGGAAAGTTAAAAAAAAATTTGCTTGGCCGGAAATCGAACTCTCGTATATATTTTTTTTATATTGTGGTATCTGTCTTGTATTTTGTAGCGTATTTGGTTATTTTCGTCGGTCGTTATAAAAGTCATGGATGCAAATAATTCATATAATTTTTTTATATAAAAACTAATAAATAAATCAGTGGCGCTACAACCTTCTTAGGTCTGGGCCTCAGATTTCTGTATCTATTTCATGCTGATTTGTCAATTAGATAAGCCTCCTGTGCCTGACACATGCCATGGGTCTAAGGCAAGCCAGTTTACTCAGGATGCGCACATAGAAATAAAGTCCATTGGTGCACAGCCAGGGATCGAACCTACGACCTCAGGGATGAGAGTCGCGCGCTAAGCCACTAGGCCAACACTGCTCCTGCGCACATTTTTTATATTGTTGTAACATATTTATTTGTATATTTATGTAAAAACATACCAAAGCCTCATCAAACATGGCCGAGTCCTCTCCACTAGTTTCATTCGTGACGTCATACACGTGAGAGGCCAGCGCACGCGCAGTAGTCCGTATATTTTCTACTAATGTGTCCATAGATGTTTCCCGGTATGTGTCTAGAAGGGACGATTTACGTGCCTCCTTGTGACTCTAGAAATTTTTTTTTATCAATTATTAAAAATGAAATTAATATAAACCAAATTATATAATAATTGTCCAAAAGTGTTAGGAACACTACGGCAAAAGCTACTAAACCGATTTTGATGAAATTTGAATTGTACGTGGAATTGATAGTTTTAGTCTTCAGAGATTCTGGACAAATATACTTTCACGTATTTGGAAGCCTAAAAAGACCATCATACAAAAAAAACCATCCCATTTCAATACTAAAGAACTCCTGTCGTCTCAAACAGACATAACAAATGACTTTAGTTAATAAGTCATTTATTTTTTAAGGACACTATTCTTGAACATCCCACTTAAATCTAGCTTCAAGACCTGTCTATCCATATAGTATATCTATATCAGTTATTCAGTACAACGAGATAAGGTTTCCGTGATAAATTAGAATGGTTCAACGATCTTAAACGATTTGCAAAATTTGCATTAAATATGTTAAGCGGTTTGGTCACGATAGTGTTTATAAGTTTTTTACAACAAACAACATATTATATGTAGTGGTAGTTTTAGAATAATAACTAGTCAAATTTCTTAGTTTTGCCACTCAGTGACTAATAAATCGTCAAAACTCTAGTAGACATAGAAGAAAAATATTTGAATACACAATTAGTGTCTAGTGTATAAATCAAGACAAAACTAAAATATAGCAGTTTCAGTCTGTTTTTCTTGCTGCAACTGCATAAATGATATACATGGGAAATGCACTAAACAATCAAATATAATATTCTTAGAAAAAAATCCCCACCCAACAAGCCGGAGTGAGGGGTTATAAAAAAGGAGTGGAACACCGTTTTGGGGGTATCCTACATTTGGCTCTCGGACATGACGGACGTTTCGGTTGTGTTTGGTGGTTATACTGTGTATTAGTTTTGGCCTTTAGTTGTGTTATTGTATTATTTTTGGTCGATTATTATTTTATTGTTGTAGTTAGTTAAATAAAATCATTTTGTAGGAATAAAACTTCCTAGGTTGGTTAAGTGACTACTTGGCGATTAAAAAGAGTGGCGGAAAGTTTCTGGCCAGTTCTTCTTACCCGCTCTACGCCCTTGACTTGCGAACTGGTAGTAAATGTAAATTTACCAACATGAATAAAGATATTTTGAGTTTGAGTGTACTTTGTTTTTTTTTTTAATATCTACCGCTTCTGATTTCTAAGAATATTGTTTTATTTGTGAGATACATTGTTTTAATGCAATGGCCAAATCCATGTATTCATTTAAAACTTAAAAGATTTGTTATATTAGGTCAGTTTCTTTTTAGACACTATAAGATGTTGTTAGGTTAGCTGATTACGTAATAACTTAAGAAAGAAGGTCCCTTAAGTAGGACTATTACATGGATCTCACAACTAAATAGAGGCTTGGTTTATTTAAAAGTTAAGTTTTAGTTAAGTTAGTTTTAGTCATAAATCTAGATAAATTCATTAAATACCTGCAAAGAACTTAATGTGAAGGCGGTCATCCGTCTAATACTGAATCGTTCGTGATGCCAGGCGAGTAATTCGTCAGCCAGGTTGATCTTCTTGTGAACGAAGGGCGCTGATAGACGAGCCTTGATCGAATGTGCCGCGGTGCCGGGTTTAGGCGGTTTAGACACGTGCATTGTTAATGGACCGGAAGATATTGAGTCGAGGCACATTACAAATGAAACATCCTGAAAATCGAAAAAAAATTGCGTGTAAAAATCGTAAAAAGTGACCAAAAATTTCGTTCCCAAAAGGGAAATTTCATCAAAATCGGTTCAGTCGTTCTAAGATACATCTGCACATTCCAGAATGAAGTGTGGAGTTTGTAATTGGTTATTTTTTTAATTACTAAGAGGAATTCAAACACAGTTTTAATATACGACTTAACAACACACAGTTTATTGTAATAAAATTTCAGATGCGTAGTTGCATCCATATAGATTCAGAAATACAGTTTAAGTTTTATTCATCACTAAATGCATAAATCCAAGTTCTTGTTTCAGAATAACTTAAAAGAGATTTGAAGTCAAATGTGTGGTTTTTCATTTATAAATTTCAAACATAAACTTCTATTAAAGTATAATATAAAAGCATTTATAGTAGTAGTATTGTAGAATATTAATTTGTATATACGAATGCAGACTGCGTCCACATAAATTTTTATCTTAAAATAACATTTTTCAATTATACTTTTATGCGGAATTACCTGCAATAACGACGAATCAGCTGTGTCCAAGTGCTCTTCAAGCCATTTCTTGGTCGTAAAATAATTAAGAGAATGCCCAGTTGACACCAACACAAAGAGAATAGAGGGACCACCGCGCACTGCAGCACTGCCGTAAAGACGTGAAAAAACGCGTGCTAATTCCAGTAGTGCGACGACACCCGATGCGTTGGAATCAGCGCCGAAGGATAACTCCTGAAACATGATTTTTTTATAAGCAAAAAAAAATTGCGTGCGATGCGTTCCGTCAAATGCCATTTCTCAGTTTGACAGTTGATACATTATTATCTATATATATAAAAATGAAACCCGTTTTCCGTTGTCACGACATAACATGAAAACGGCTTCGATTTGACTGATTCTTTTTTTATAATATTCCTTGAAGTACGAGGATGGTTCTTACGGAGAGAAAAATTAAAAAATTTGAGTGAAAAAGTCTAAAAACAACACTTTTCTATATTCCCATACAAAATATTCGTAATAATACTTAAAAGTAAATTTGAACTTTAATACCATATCATAAAGTTCAAGTGTTAGTGGAGGGGTTCCGGGAAGGTAAATTTTAATTTTTTGACATAATGTGTTTGTTGTCTTATCAACTTTCTTTTTTTCATCTTACTAGCTAGAGCGGTGTCCCGAATAGCAGAATAAGTAAAAAAAAATAAAGAATCGACTGTTAGGCGGTACGAGGTTCGCCAGGCCAGCTAGTTTTCTATAGAAAAATAATATGTTAAATTGTAGGTAACTATGATCTATAGTTTTCACCACACATATTAGTTTCAGAGATTCGGCCATTGAAAATTATTAACATTATGATTGAAAAATTTTTGAAAATCAAACCTATAGGTTTAAAAATAGGTTGATTAGGAATAAAATATTTTAATTTGCATCTTGCAATTATTTTTTTAATAATAATGTTTTTAGAAAATGAGATGTACACGTTTTTTCGTGGTACATGGTATCTTACTGTACTGAGCATGCAGTCATTACAGGGACTGTTGTATCAATACTATTTTTCTTTTTCTATAGCAAAGATACATCTCATATTTTATAAACCTAAAAATATAGCATCGCTGGGTATCAAATACCATAGTTAAAATTACTATACTTTATTTTTATATTTATAGGAAAAACTTTAATAACATAACTTAAGGCCTTTTCCTTATAATGCAAGAAAAAGTATAATTAAGAAAAATAGAAAAATAAAATATTGTTTAAACAGTAGTTAATTTTAGGAACTTTTACAATGGAAGAACACCATTTTAATTATATTGGTCTTATTTACATAGTTTCATCAAAGCCAAACCACTTTGTATATTGTATAGTAATTACTCACTGGAACAATACTTGATGCATCATAATGAGCAGCAATCACTATAGTTTGGGAAGAGAGAGCTCGGCCAACTAACTTTCCATGCAGTGTTGTCGGTTTTGAGTCTAATTTCTGCACAGCTGATGTTGACACAACTGAAAATGAGATTATAATTGTTTTTTATTGAAATGATTTGAATATGAATGAACCTGGTGTCTGAAAAGTCACATGATACACAGAAAAACACTTTTTTAACGGATTTGAAGTTTTGTTTTATTATAAATTTACAATTATTTTACATAATTTTAAATTTAACCGACGTTTCGCGTGCTTTACAGCGTGCGTGGTCACGGTGACGTTGAAGACAAAAGGTGTCGAATGTCAAAAAGTATCACAGCTGTAGAAAAAGTTGTGTTATCTGTATTTATTTCCCCGGAGTTGGTATTCAAATTCAAATCCATTAAAAAAGTGTTTTTCTATGTCTAAAAGTTATGTCAGACAATACCACATGATACATATTAAGTCTGAAATAAATAAATAATTAAGTAACAAGCAGTATCATGAGAGAAGCTCAGTGGTATCAACATACATTGATATACCAAATGCTAACAATTTTTGGAAATAAAGTATCCGTAATGAGAAGTGAGAGATAATGATTTTAACCCAGATCCAAATAAAAAGTTAAATGAATAATATAATAAAAGCCTAAATAAATTGCTAATATTAACTGCTATTAATAAATTTATGAAGCTCTTATACCTTTATGGCGTTAAACATTAAATAAAAAAAGGTTTAAATCTATGTTAAAACAGATGCAAAAGTATGACTGTTAGGTAGACCGTAGGTTTTCTATGGATAAATGACCCAATTAACAAACATGGTTTACCTATCTGATATCCATTAGATGATACAGTATTAAACATTGCTTCAAGTGCAGTTCCAGATTTTTCATCAGTTATAAAGCTATGCTGTAGATCTTTGATTATATACTCGAAGTCCGAAGTCCACTCGGCAAAGTAGACTGGCAAGTTAATCTCTTGTTGAGCCATAACTGCTTCTAGTAGATAAATGTGCTGAAAAGAATAATTTAATAATTTGCAGATGTACTTTTGTTATCAGTTAAATATTATTCCATTTTTATTAGTAGGAATATTCAAAAGGTGTCTCGTAGGGTCTAACTACAATTTTTAAGTCAGGAATTAGCACTGAGTATGACACCTATCTGTTAAAATCTATATTGAAATGATGTTTCGAGATAGGGCAGCTATAGCTAGAGCCAAGTTGCAGCTTTGAATCTTTACTAGTGCATATATATTTTTAATGATATTTTTTATATAATTGGGTGAGTCCTTGATACTAAGTATACATTAAATTATCTCCAGGATGATCTTAAACTAAAATTTTACTATTGTTCACTGTGGTAGATTATACAGATCTGGCACAAAGAAATTGTTGGACCTTTTTATAATTCAAGATTTATAGGAACATAAAGCAGATTTTATTTTCTTAGTGTTCTTCAGAGTGAGATTTAAAGTTGAGACTAAGCAATCTTATCTAACCAATAAATTAGGAATATGTAAAGCACAATATAATATTGTGGACCAATGTTAAAGGTTCATGGTAAAGTGGTGTATTGGTGAATATATCTTAAAAAGTTTGCCCTAACCCTAAATTTTTTGTAAAATAAATCTATAATAAATACTAACCTCTCTCTCATCATCGGTCAAAACAGTATCATTTTTAGGAAGCACAAGCAAGAGAGCACCAGCTTTGCTTCTGATGTCAATAAACTGCTCAATTGTGATGTCTTGGATTCTTGCTACCACACAATGACGAGAAGTACTCCATGAAGTAAGGGATCGGCCTTCCAGGTTGAAGCTTGCACTACGACATCCTTGAATAATTGTGTTTTTATTTAAATTAAAGCAAGTAAATGTTTAAAAAGTTACAAAATTATATTAAATTAGGCCTGTAAAAATTATAAATTTATAGATAAATTGTATAGTAAAGCTAATCATTTATATCAATTACATACTTTCAAAAATCTACAGCATCTATTGACAACATCTAAGGTCTATAAAGTATTAGTTAAGTGTACTGAGTAGACTAAGCCTTTACATTTCTTCATCTTAATAAAGCATCTGATAATGTTATCTAGTGCAAACTTGTCCTAAATTATCTGAGTAAATTGTAAAGATAAGGTTTGCAATGACAAGTCTTAATGTAAGTTATATATTTTTCTAAAACTTCTATATTAAATTATTGAACAGAAAAGGCACCGCTCAATTATTATGCGTTATAATTATGACATAACCTTCAATAAAAGGGTATAATAAAAATGCTACAATTACATTTAAATTAATTTTCTTACCATGGGGCACTGTGTGAAGATCGTATTGTTGCATTCTATAGACGGAAAATTCATGAGAAGCCGCAACAGGATTGACCGGAGACATTATAATCAAAATTGGAAACATTACTAGTAAATAATATGGCAAATATCCCTTAAATATCTCATCAAACCCATCTGCTTGATCGAGCCACATTTTGAAGACTGGTGCAGGTGTCTTAGTAATGAAATTAATTCATAAAACCAATTTTTAATACAACAATCCAATTACACGAAACCTTACTCGTAAGTCGTGATATTTTAACTCGGTCAATGACACTTTTGTCTCTAGTACTCTCTAGTCTCTACCTGCCTAGAGTATAAATAAAATTATTATTCTATGTCTTTTGGCATAGCCAAAGTATTTTTAGAGCGACATAAACGGTTTGTTTGTCTGGAGTCTGTGACAGAAGCGGTTTGTAAGGTATAACCAGCGGCACGTAAGTCTAGCGCTGACCGATACGTGGAGGGGATTGCTGCGCATGTGTACTGTCGCGCGGGGGACAAAATGCGACTGGAGAGCCAATCGACGCTCTTCATTCCGCTAGCCCCCCTCAGGTGCCTTATTTTTTACTTCTGCGCAATAACGGTCAGCGCTAGAGTTTCGTGCCGCTACTTATACAGTCCTTTTCATGAAAGAAAATCCTCAGACGCGGCGCTGCAATCGCATGACGTAATGTTGCCATTTATGAGTAAAAAATTTACCTGTTTTATTTACATTTAGCAGATGTAATTTTTCAAATAATACTATTTCCTGCATACTTCGATGAAACAATATTTCTGTTATGTAAAAAGTATATTTTTATTTACTTATATTAGCGGTGTTTTACCTACTTACAGGGAACAGATGAGAAAATAGGGTAAAGAAAAGCATTACAATTTTTTATTCAGAGTTTTATTGAATAATTGTGATCAGGGGCCATAGGAACATCACTGTCTGAAGAGTGGATGGGAACAGAATCTGATTCTGTTTCAGTATCACCAGCCGTAGATTATTTTGTTCTTTTATATTGATACTATTTCGGATGCGGGCGACTCTTCCCCGGGGTGACAATTTTCTTCGAAGTACTCGCCGCTGTTATACCTTCTTTTGTAATTCTTGTTACAGTTCTCTCTGACACACCTACAATTAATTAAGTTAATAATGCTTATGTACTATGTAATATATGTTTTTATTTCAGTTTCATTCGTTATGTATTTGTTCAAATTTGTCGCAAAATGAATTTATATCATAAAAGTCCCATAAATACAGCAAAAAATTAATATGTGGCAACTCTAAAAATACCTGTTATGGCGGCTACTCTCTTCTAAACATTGTTTAGTGGTATTAAAACACCTTGATTCTTTTGTACCGCTTCACAGAACTCTATCACCTTCAATATCATTTCTCGAGCCGAATTTTATACAACTTTTGGCATTGTCAACAATCTTTAAAATGCACTAAGCTAGTTAAAAACTCACAAAAATCTACCACAACAAACGAACTTGATAACATCGACGAACGACAACATGGCCGACCTGTCAAATTTAGTTCCAAAAATCTCCGCGGGACTTCTTTCATGAAAAGGGCTCTATAGAGTATAGCCCATTAATAAATTTGTAAAATAATTATTAAATAAAAATAGTCACACGACCGAATATGACTTAATGACAATTCCGTACAGTTTCACTTGTCGTTAAAAGGTTGCATAGGTAGGACCCTAAGAAACTACATATTCATAATTTTTCGTCCCTGTTTAAAAAAAAAAGTAGGTTGGTATAGTGTAACATTGTCTAGTAAAATAGAAAACGACGTAGTTTTAAAAAGAAAGTGAAGATCTTTATGGCTGCCCTTAAATATTTTTTAGACATTTCAACGTCTTTAAAAACAACTTTGGTGTTCTTGTCGATTGCAGCCACTCATGCAGCTTCGACTCGCTAATATTCGTGGCGAGGGCCTCGACGAAGCCTCCCGTGAGTCTAGAGCCGGCATTATCTGTATAAAGTGGCCTAGATCGTTAATTTAAATGTGTAATAGTGTAGGGCCCAATTGCATGCTTTGTGGGACTCCAGATGTTACCTACCTATACCTACAGGTATATGGTTGAAATGTCTTTAATATTGAAAGTGCATAAAAGCTATTAGGCTATGCACCATGGTCGACGTTTTATATGCATTATTGATGTAAATAAGTTTTCAATCAATATAATTAAAGTTAGTCTCCAATAATATACGAAAAAAGTATCCATCGAGTCGAGAACGGAATTACAGTTTTTATCAACCATTCTTGTAAAGGCCTCTTAAGAGGATAACGGTAAGTACTCATAGAACAAGTTTATAACAAGCGATTTGATCATGCCTTTTAAACAGAGATTTTAACCAGCAACTAAGAGCGACCCTCCGTCTTTTTTTCTGTGAACCTGTATGGCGTCGGTCTCTTTTATGCACTGTATAGTTTGTCGTCTATACTCTGTGGTAAATTTTGCACAGAAGCATTATAACTGTAATCATACTCTATGTATCATGCATTACAAAGATCGTTGTCTCTACTTGATCTGTGGAAGATTGTAAAATCTTAATTTTGACATTGGCTTGTTGGTGCGGTATAAAGGCGCTTTATCTAAAAACTATCTTTGGGAAGTTCTACTTGAAGTTGGATCAAAATGCCTTGTAAATAACTCTATGGTACGGCACATAGTTGCAGCTTAGCTTTAGAAAACGCTTACCAAATGACAATTTCCACTTACCTAAGTGTTTTCGTTTTATAATAACATACCTACGCCTAATCGAAAGAAACAAAAAAATACCTATTCAAATTAGAGGTAGCGTACCAGTTTATTCATGCACATTAATACATTAACAAAGAAACTCATAACACTAATAAATTTAATATTTATTTATACCGATTTCCAATTATGATTAGTTGAATATAGTCTAGTTGTGTAACAATTTCTACTGACGACATTCAATTTCAATGTAATTCTTTTAATATCTGTGTCGCTAAAACTCAATCTTACAATCGTAATCCATATTAAAACAACGGGATAGTTGCAGATCCCTGCTTGTTCATCTTTTACTTTATTGTACATTGGTTAAAGCCAAATTATAAGATTCTTAAACAAGACGATTTAACTATCAATTTTTTCTAAAGCAAAATGTCCAATTAAATTATTAAGCAAGAGTATTAAGGTACCCCCTTCTGTTCTTTGGATAATACTGCTTCATGCAACATATAACATGGAATACAAAACAACTTGTGTTATATTTAGAAACTGCAGGTTCTATACCTATATAAATTATATTCCTATACTTATGTGTTCATAAAACAGAGACAGTTTAAAGTCCATGTAAGTAAAAATCAATTTATTCATATCTAGTAACAGCAGAATAAGTTGTAGTTTCCTCACTGGATTAATATACTCTGTAATTGTTAATTACACATATAAAAACAGAAATTAAATATCTATTGGTTCTACCACACACATGCGACACAATTCGTATTCAGTTTGATCAATTACCTACAATCGAACGAAACGACCTCTCGTTTCGTCTTTTAAAATTCTCATTGGACTCGTTTTAACAAGAATATAAATTCTGCAAATATTTTTCGACTTTTATTATATGTAAACATACTATTCAACTCTATAACCTGAATTAATAAAATTTTAATTACGTATTCACCTATAGAGCAGCTGTGAGGTAAACCGCGCGTATCTCATTAAAACCGAGCAAAACAATACAAACAGCACTCTCTACCCGTTAATTGTATGGAAAAACGAGATGCATATACTATCTATATCCGTATGAAAATGGTAAATACAACCTTTTAGGCCAGGGCCTCAGATTTCTGTATCTGTAACCGTGATCAATAATTTTTCCAATAGGCTTGTAGGTGATCAATCTTTTGTGCCTGACATACGCCGTCGACATATTGGGTCATTATTTTGGATGTTTTTCGTTAGCGTACGAGCAAGTGTTAAATACGCACATAGACAGAAAGTCCGTTGCTGCACAGCCGGGGTTGAACCCCCCCTCGACCCCAGGGATGAGAGTTATACGTTACTATGCTCTATATCAGAATTCTTTTCCGAATTACTAATACGTGATACTAAAAATGCTTAGTAGAAAACACTAAATAAATCATGGAGTACTTTTTAAGCTCAACCATCACATTTAGCACTGTGTTATGTATATTCAGGAAGAAACTTGTTCCAGAAAAGTGGTTTTAATTTTACTTAATTAAGAAAGCATCGTATTAATAGTAGTAGGATCAGTAATGATTTTTTTATCAGTCCAAAATTTCTAAGTACTCTTGTCCATAGCTGTAGTTTCGAACCCGATAAATAATTATTGTCTCGTGGGGAAGAAAACCCCGGGCTTTAAGTAAGAACAGCCAAAACACAGACAAAACACGATTGTAGAATAAAAATAAAAACATATTTTGAATATTAAAATATGACATTATAATATCCAATAAAGCTCTTATGTGAGCAATAAATTTTATAACCGTCATAATTTCTATCATAAACGAAAGGCAAACGACAACCCTGAGGTTATAATCCATCAAACCGTTTCAGATCATGAACAAAATAAGTCATGTTATGTTAATGCATTGCATACTAATATAAAAAAAAATCGGTTAAAATTGTTATAAAATATCTAAGTAATTGTATTTTAAACGCAACAATATAATGGCGTTTTGTTGAGTAGTATGTGTTACTTCCATAGAGTAGCTTCTTACCTAATATTGCTTGTGAATTCCACGAGTTCAACTCTGTCAATAAAGATGATACATAAATATTTATTACTTATGATGTTACTTAGATATAATAACATTGGATTACAATATAGAACAGCTATAAAATATAGTAAACAAACTTATAAACAATATACTATTTGGTCACTCGCCGAATGAAAAACCAAGTTAATGTAATAATAAATTCGAGCTTCTCACTTCCCAATCATATTATACGCAATTCTAATACAACATGGCCGGCAATATTTTTAAAATTCGTCAAATGTAACATAATTTATTAAATACCAAAATTAATGTTCTATTGATAAGTTAAATTTGTTAAAAAAAACGACTAAACAATAACAATAACAATAATATAACTTTACAACTCATACGAATAAAAATATTTAAGAGATAAATAATAACGGAATATATTTAAGCATTTGAATGAACAGCTAATGAAAAAGGTTTAAATCCCCTGGGTTATTTAGACTTAAAAGCGTGAATAAATTAAAGAGGCTGCAAAAAAATTCTATGAATATCTATAGATGCACAGTCTAAGAAATACAGGTATAAATAGAAGAAAGCTGATATAATAGGCATGCAGTTCTGAAGCGAACGGGCAGCGACGGCGCGGCGCAGTGCAGGTCTATCGAGCGGTGCCTGGGTGCGGACTAGAGAGGGGACCAATCGATGTGTCGATGTTTTTATAATCGATTGTTGTCTATGGAACCATAGACAAATTTTTGCTTCGATAGTAGGTTGTGTAACGTTGAATACGAACAGCGCGGAAATCAGTATGTTTATAACATAATTAATGTACAACTAATAAGATTAAAAATCAACTTTATTAATAGGCATTCATTTTATCTAAATAGTAAAGTTAATATACATTTAATTTGTTCTAAATTTACGGGCATTAATATACTTCTTAGTTGAAATCTTTTAATATTATTATAATAAATTAAAAAAATATATATTTCATTAAACTATTATTCCTATTCTCATCATCCACGCTGGTATTTAAACATCGATACTAAACTCGATTCCTGTATCGAATCTCCTCCCTAGTGACTGAAATCGCGTACGAAGTATCTTCAGTGTGGTCGGAGCGGCCGTCCGCGCGGCATGGGAGGCGCGCTGCTGCTGGCGCTGCTAGCGGCGGCGCGGGCAAATGAGACTAACCTCACCACCACCTCATTTCCTGATGAGGAGAAAGCTCCTCTTTTTCCCACTGACCTCTTCACCGAAGAGCAGCGACGTTCTGGAGCTGTCATCTTCCACATCATTGGCATGGGCTACATGTTCGTTGCTCTGGCCATAGTATGCGACGAGTTTTTCGTGCCAGCGTTAGACGTGATAATTGAGAGGCTCGCGATCCGCGACGATGTCGCCGGTGCTACGTTCATGGCAGCCGGAGGCTCCGCGCCCGAACTTTTCACCTCTATCATTGGAGTGTTCGTTTCTTTTGACGACGTCGGAATCGGGACGATTGTTGGATCCGCGGTCTTTAATATCCTCTTTGTAATCGGTGCTTGTGCGCTCTTTTCGCGCACTACACTTACCCTAACTTGGTGGCCGTTGTTCCGCGACTGCACCTTCTATTCGATCAGCCTCCTCGTGTTGATATACTGTTTCCGTGATAATGAAATCTACTGGCAAGAAGCGTTGGTGCTTTTCTCGTTGTATGGAGCGTACGTGTTATTCATGCGATGGAACCAGCCGGTGGAGAAGGCGCTGAAGAAGCTGATATATAAGAACAAGGTGACGAGGGTCAGGAGTACAGATCAGCTGATGCCCACGGTGAGCTCGCCCGCACAGCCCCGCATGCACCTCCCAATTGGTCCAATAATAGTTGTCATGAACGTTCGATACAATTACATGTTCATGCGCTTTTATTGTACTGTCGTAATCCAAATTAGGAAAAGATTAGAGCCTGAAGAAGCCTTTCATGTTTAGTGGCTATTTAGATCGATGTCGTGTTATCACTGTTATTTAGTATTATAGCTATTAGCATATGTAATTCAACGATTGTCTTTAATCTCACGCAGCCCTACAATATTAATCCATTGACGATATAAAACTTCTAACATATATATCTGATCTTTGAACTATAATAATAAATAATAGAGTAACAAATTACCATAGAGGTGTTTATATTATAAGGGATGTTTGTTATGCGTTGTTATGGCTACTACTACGCCCTGTCTTGCCTCTTACATAACGTTAACGTGATCACGTGGGTATTTTTGCATTCAACTGATTAATGTCCCGTACTTTTAGTGAAGCGGTTAAAGGGGTACCTTTTAAGGTTGGGGTACGCCCATATAAGTTTAAAAAAATTATAATCATCAATATTAGTACGCAAAGTGCCCAAGATTGGGTTCGTTATAAAATATTTTTCGTGGAATATTAGATAAATACTCATATTTTTATATAAGTACGGCGTATGTGCAATATTGTACACACTATGAATTGAAATACAAAATTTGTTGTTTAAAGTATCCATCCATATCTTTAGTCATATTAAAAAAATCATTCCAGATGCTACCGTTTTAAATTCACATTTAGCTCTTGCTATAATAATAAAGATATTAAACGTTTGAAAAGCGTTAAATAAATAAATTTTGCACATTAAGGTCACTACGAATCTTCGGGGCTACGTGGTTCTACGAGCCTACGCCGTAGCGTTGGTTACGTAGCGTAATAGGGTAATGGCTTAAGCCTGGGCGTAATAGCCAAGCTATTAAAATGATGTATAGTACGGCTTAACACGGATTAACTCAGGTGACGAGATTTTTAAAAAAGATTTTACTTAATTAATAAGCGACGTTATTTTTAAATAAATTTATTGCTGTTTGGATAAATATTCGCACTTATAAAAAGGTACCGTAGGATTCAATTACGTTGAATTAACTATGTAGTTACGTCAATAATACGACGTAGTATATAATACGATAGAGGCTTACCTGCTATTAAATCCGCTGCCCATGGACACTTTCAATGCCTGAGGGCTCGCGAGGGCGTTGCCGGCCTTTAAAAATTTGTACGCTTAAGGATGCAATGATGGTTTAGGTTCCGTGCAAGTGCAAAAAGTGCTAAGTGATTAAACAATTATACTTTTATGAGTTTAAGCTCATTTCAACCTTTTTTTCGACGTGGTTTATTCAAGTAGACACTTTAAAAAACCTATTTTAAAAGCCTTGCTTATAAAAATTTAAGTACATAATTTAAAAACTAACCTGCCTTCAAACCTATCAACTGGACAGGAAAAAAATTAACTCCTTATTTATTAACACGCACGTTGTTAAAACTAAGATTGTTTCCCAAATATCCATATACCACATTTAAATAAATCATATATAGATATGAAAGAACGTCTCATTTTGTACATTTACGAAATTTACTTGTTACGCCTAAACACATCATATTTAACATACTGGTCAAACTGATAAGTTCTATCAAAACTAAATATAAAATCGAAAACAACAAAAATATGCACTACTAGAAAGAACATCATTAAACGTAATAAAAACTTAAAATGTAAATAACATTTGAAGCGCGCTTGTAGGTACGTCATCTCGCAATTAATGAAAAGCTGCGTTGCATTTGCGAGAATAAAAAACACATTTGAAATGTCACGAAGACAACTTTATCTGTAAAAAGGCAGATATATTAAAATATAATAAAATCCTCTGTTCTGAATAGAAACAATGAGAAATACAGACCATTTAGAACTTAGTCGGTAAGGAGTGTAAATCGTAATTAATTGCGCTCGCACTTGTTTATTTGGAAACATCTTTGTGATATTAGGAGTGTTAAAAAAAAATGTAGTTATTCTTTACTTGGTGATAATAACGAACTACTGGACCAATTTACAACTGTTAGAACCATTAGAATTCTATAATATCCCCGAGTAACGCTAAATTTATTCAGTCCAGTGTCATATGTCTCATTCTTTAAAACATTGTTCCGTTTTTATATTACTTCCTAGTCACTGTGGTGCACAGACAATTAAAAAACTGTCACGAAAACAGAAGTGACTTCGTTATAGAACAAATCTCATCGCCTTGTCAAAGTTGAAACATAAATTCGTTATCGATTCTGGCCTCAACCGGCTATTAAGTGTGGCCGAGCTTGCAAATGGGCATAAATTCAACATTTGGCCAATGTTATTGAAAGTACGCAGGACCGTTTGGAAGATAGCCAGATTCTACATGACAGGATAATTTCGGTCTATATTTTTTAGTTCACAGAAGACGTGTTGCCAATACGGATGTTTTTAATGAAGCTACAATGTGTATTATTTGTTGTTTATATATATTTACTTCTATGCGTACTACGATGACCGTAACTTTTATATATATTTTATGTTTATTACATAGGCTTCAGACACATAATTAATATTGTATTATTTTTAGTGAATACGTGAAATACACATTAAAATTACCAAGAATTAGAATTAATTTTTAATTAACTTCCTGTACAAATGCAGAGGTATTTCGACTTTTTTATGTCCTTTTTATAACATGAAAGTTCTATTCATGTTAGGTACATTAATATTAATAAAAAAAGGGTCACAGAATTGATTATATCGCAAAAAAATGTTGAACTTGTACAACGACTGCGATATCGCGAAGTAAAATCTATTGAACGTCCGCAGTAATTTATAAAGATTTCGAGTGTTCTCGAATTTTGGTCCCTTTGTTCTTGAACTATGCCCTGATTCTCAACTGACATTCCCACTTTATTTAATAATAATGCGAATAAAATTTAGTGGCTTTGTATACTCAATAATAATGAATATGCTAGCTCACATTTCGATTATACATTTAGTACGAACTTGTCTTATTAAAGTAACTCATACAGGCCTTTTGGCTACTAAAGTCTTTTCATTGCAGCGTAAAGACTGTTTCTTACAAGAGTGAAAAAATAGTATTTCATTAAATAGTATTGTACTTAACCCGATTTATTTCGAGATATACTAAAACATTATTTAATTTGACTTTATTTTTTACAAAGCCAACCTCCAAAATAATTTTACTTTAAAACAATGTGGATGATTTCGCAAAATTGTATCTTACTTTCTATCTAATACGCTCTATTCTTTCTTAAGCTATACGTGGTTTAGTTTACAAACCTATAACTCCTTTTTATCTTCCACAGCGATCAAGATGTATTATAATCACGAGCGCTAAGGCCTTGTAACAAATCGATTAAATCATTCAAGATTAATGACATCCTCATTTATTTAATACGACCACCGCATCGACAATTTTAGATATAAGCTTTGTGTTCTTCAGCTGAAATTCAAAGGCAAGATTATGTGCGAATTAAACCTTCATCTGTCAAAATTCGATGATCATTTGACAGATGGGAGGGTTAGTTCGCGCCTAAACTTGTATTGTCGTTACTTAGGATTCTATTCAAGCCCAGGCCTTATCACTCTATAGTCTATACGTATACTAATCTTCTCTGTGGTTCAAAGATTTCGTTTTTCCTTGACACTATAATGGCTTAACTGACTGAAGCCTATTTTTCCAGCACCAGTCTGCCGCTCAAACTTTGGTGAGTTGTTGCCTCTTCTAAGCATCTTTTCTTTTCTATTTTCTTCTTCAGCTTCTACTAAAGCTTCGGCTTGCTTACATTTGTAAAATGGTAAGTGCGTATTGTATGATTTTTTCAATCTACATTATTATCGAGATTTAAAACTGTATAGTACAACTGGTAGATACAAATTTGCTTTATATATGTAATATAGTAATATATTCGACTACCAAAACTGCATGATATGCTTGTGCATTATTATGCAATTGAGAACACCTGCGCGGTGTTTACGCGTCAATAGGGGAGGGCAAAGCAATCACAGTAGTGTCACCCAAAGTATAAAAAGCACGGCACAAAAAGCATGAATTTATTACCCATATTAAAATTATTATAATGAAGCACGTTTTAGGCTTGCTTCAATAATGGAAGCTATGATGAGGTAGGATTATCTATTGTTTAGTATTTATTATAACTATTAATTATAAATGTCTTGATTTTCGTATAATACAGCACGATTAGTAGCTATACGGCAGACCCAATTGATTTATGTAAATTTTAACTTCCTCAGAGGCTCTAGAGTAACTTGAAAATGAAATTTATTTTTAATTTAATTACATTGATTTTATATCGTATGTTTTTAAGAAACTGTACACACTGATTTGGGTAATTGCTTTTAACAAATGATATTAATAGTATTTTCTTTGATTGACATAACCTTTACACCTTTGAAGAAAAAAGTTTTTAACCGGATTAAAGTTATGTATTATTATGAATTTACAATTATTTAACATAATTTTAAATTTAACCGACGTTTCGCGTGTTTTACAGCGTGCGTGGTCACGGTGACTGTTGGTGTTGGGACTGACGGTGTTGAATGTCAAAAAGTATCACAGCTGTAGAGAAAGTTACATTATCTGTATTCATTTCCCCGGAGTTGGTATCGACTAAACCCTCCACCTTCAGTCACGGTAACCACGCACGAAACGTCGGATAAACTTATGTTAAATAACTGTAAATTTATAATAATACAAAACTTTAATCCGGTTAAAAAGTTTTTTCTTTAAATGATATTAAATTGTTTGAGGAAAACCGCAACCATTGTACTGTTGCATAATACACAAATGCTAAATATGCGTATTATATTTATGCACCTTAATATTTCGCCGTATTTAGCAGTTTGAAGTTATACGATTTGGCGTATTGCCATTTTAAGATTCATGAGGGAATATATCAAAGGCACGGCAATTTTGCGCTCTGACATGTTTGTAGCGAGATAAAACTTCTAAATCAAGTTGTTTTTGAACATTTCTATAACAAGTTTGATTCTACCTACCTATAAAAGTTACCGATAACTTGGGAATTCTAGAACAAACTGTACTGAAGTTCGGACTTCGTTAAGCGATTTTTGCTTAAACATTTTCCAACCCAGTTAACACGTTAGAGTACGGATTTAAACATAATTTTTGAAATCAGAACATAGTTCACTTGTAAAGGTTTTTTATTAGCTTTATGAGATATTAACACTTTATGTATGCTCATGAACTTGACTTGCACAAATAATGAAAATTTGGATAAGGAATTTTTTACAGTAAAAATGTTTTTCTGAAAGAATATTTTTATTATTGAATCTAAAAGAAAAAGGTCATTGTTTAGCGATGTTAAACATATAATATTCATAATCAATAGAGAAAACAAAAACAGCCCTCAAAAACCCTATTTACCGAGAAATAAATGATCATACTAACCTAAACTAGAAAACTAGGTTATTTGTCAAATAACAAAATAGTATTATATACTTAAAAACTTACCTTAAGTTGAGGAAAAGTTCAGTATAGTTTTCCACCAGTTATTTCTTTAATAATAAGTCGTAGATCATAATCACGTCAGTTCAGTGAGCGTTATGGGCTCGGCATACCCAATTTTTGTTATCGCGCTTTCGATTTGATTAAAATGAATGCCCAATAAACAGGTTATTTAATATTTCATATAATTGGTCATAAAAGGAACTTGCGTGGCGTGTTGTTCGTAATGAGATTTTGTGCTGCATGTTCCCTTACACAGCTACCAACCGGTAACCCTCATAAAGCTCCTCAAAAATGCGAGTTGAAGAAAAGTATAAAAGTTTAAATATATATTAAGTGTGTATTTTGATTAAATATTGCATATCTAATATATAAAATTCTCGTGTCGCGGTGTTTGTAGTTAAACTCCTCCGAAACGGCTTGACTTGATTCTCATGAAATTTTGTGTGCGTATTGGGTATGTCTGAGAATCGGACAACATCTATTTTCCATCCCCCTAAATTTTAAGGGTAGTCCACCCCTAACGCCTAATTTTCACCCCTCTACGATCAACCCCTATTTTTTATTATAAATGATATACATGGCAAAACGACGTTTGCCGGATCAGCTAGTAATATATAAGGTTGTACATAAAATATAATAAACAATTTAGGAATGTCAGTAGTCATATATTTCTATCTTAAACCTCGACCTCTACTTGTTTTTAACGAGTGCAAACTCATCCAAAAATAGGTAAACCGTAATTTATTTGTCTTAAATAAAATATTACTAAAATATGTTACGTTACTATGGAGCTCTCAAGAGCAACAACATATCACATATTTTATCTAAGAAAATATTTCTAAATAAAGGAATTAGACATAGAGACATGAGAGCTTTAAAAATGCTTCAAATAGGTTTGAATATATGTATTTAATTAAATAATAAGTGAGTTTTCGCTCTACGACGTTCTTTATTTTATCAGGACTTATACCTTATTTAAAATTACTTTTATCCTATCTAAGAATTTGATTAGGGAATCAATCATAGTCCCAAACCGGGAGCGCTCCAAATTACTTAGTGGATTTAGCGAGGCAAAATTAATCACATCGTATGAAAGGGATGACTCGGAAGTTCTCACATTGTGTAGTCCATTTGGGTAGCATACCGGACTGTCTCTTTCCATCATTGCGGAAATGAAAGGGATAAAACAAAGAGCTTGTAGTGAATGTAAGTGCTTAATGTGCAGGAAAGATATGTATTGTTTAAAAAATATGTTTCAAAGTTGTAAAAATAATATAATTAGTAAAAGAGTAGCTCGAAGGCTTGAGGCAAAAGTTATTTTCTTTCAAAATTGTCTTTCTTATAGAAATGTTTGTTTCCCCGGACCAGGGTAAAGAATGAAAGTATGCATGATATTATCAAATGACATCTAAGAAAATAATAGTTTGTCTCCATCACTTTTGATGTATATGTATTAACCATCTATGTTTACTTACAAAATCAATGAACCATAACCTTAATCTGATAAATGTTTTCAAAGACGTCATCAGCCTTTAATAGGATACGAGTAGTATGAAAATATTTCAGTTATTTATAACATTCTGTTTAGGTCTTCTTAAAATTGATCGATCTGTGAATAGAATTGATAGAATATCTGGAATGCTTTGAAATAATATCTATTGATGGATGGCCGTGCGATGCCAAACATTCACAAAGGATTTGTACTATATAGATATGATAGGACCGTTTAAGTTTTTTTAAATACTGTTTATAGTAAGTGATACATTATTGAACTTTTTGTATTTGAATAATATAACAATCTTTATCAAGAAAATAAGTAAAAAGTTAAGCCTTTTTAATGAATGCCTTTGAAATTAATGCAACCTAGGTTTTTTAACAATTACTTCTATGGATTATATAATGAATGGGTTTTGGAAAAAAATAATAATAAACAAATATTAGTATATGTATTTCATACATCGTTAGAACGTCATGTTAATCTAAATATCATCAAAATAAAACATACTTCAAATTAAATTAAGTATAAAACTATTTACCAACGTCAGTCCAACAAAATCGTGCTGGAAGGCGGCTAGGATTTTCAGGTCTAATATTTAATTGAGACGAAGACTGAAAACAACTAGGTAACTCTCCACGATCCATCTTTCTAATACTACCTTCTTCTATTTCTTCTTGATTTGGACTTAAAGTTCTAACCAGCTTGCTTTTTGTTTTTCTTGCTAGATGTATTTGTACCAACTCCTCTTCAGATGTGCTATCCCTTGTTATTACATCTTGTTCCAACTCTTCCAATTTCGATATTTTGGGCATCTTAGTACCGTCATTAAAAGATTCCAATTTTTTCTCTATCTTTTCTAATTTCTCTAAAATTATTTCAACTTTTTGCGATGTATTCTCGACTATATTTTGCCAACCAAAGTTTGTTGCGTCTGTATTATGTATCTCTTGTATGCATTCTCGTATGGCTTTAATCACTGGCGTTTTTATACTTTCACAGAGCAGGCTTTTGTCTTTCTCGTTCATAAGATGTATTTTTATCTTAGCATCGCCAGTGGAATTTAAATTTTCTGCTAAAGCTTCAAAAGATTCTGAAGCAATCATTTGGACATCGTTTTGTTTACATTTATGTAAGAATTTTTCCCTTTTTACGTTTCTTTTTTCTGATAAGTCAGATGATGAGCAATTTAAAGATCTGTTTTCTTGTATGTCATCTAAAGTGTTGTTATTTGATGAACGGCTGAGTGATTCACGGCCGCTACAAAAATTACGGGATTTAGAAATATCTGTTACGTCTTTTGTTTTTTGGTATGTTGCATTAGTTTCTTGTTCACAATAGCATTCAGTTTTCTTTCTTTTCTGGCATTTTTTTGTTTTTATTAAATAAAGAGGATCGGGAGAGGCTTCGGTATTTGGAGGTATCGTTAAAGGAATCAGGTCCTTGGCGAATTTAATGGTTTGTTCGACGAGTGGATCTTTATTGGGATTTATCAGCTTAGTTCTATACATAGATTCATGTTCTTCATGATTGAATTGTAAGCATTTATCTGATGTAGTGGTCAATTTAGGGTTTTCAACAGTATTTGCATAAGGTACTAACTTTTTATGTATGTATACGACAGGGTTGTATGAATATGGATCACGTACATAATTTGAAAGATCAATTCCAGGGATATCCGGTATTGGTTCCTTGGCTGTGTGAATAATAAAATGGTAAATAAATCTTAGTATCATCAAATCAAAAATATAACTAAAACTTACTAAAATCGAAATCCATTCAGTTTTACTTCAATTTATATTCCAACACAACAAAAATTGTCGTTAAAAAAAGGCAATCGTTTTGTAAGAATGAGTAAAGTTTCTAATTGGATTATGCAAGGATACAAATAAGATGTTTATATTGCTTGAATAGCGGTGTCATTTTGACGACATTAAGTCAAATTTTTCATAACCAACGTTGCCATTAACATTTTACGCGTAAGTTTAAATACAATAGATATTTATACAAATGTAAAAACACTTTGCTGACCCTACAATGCTATTGAATTGAGCAGTTGGGCTGTCACATACGGCTCTAAGCAAAAAATGCTAATTAATTTTCGATGAACTGCCTAATTAATTACCAAAACCTTTTCTCATATACTACAAAGACTGCACTGCACGTCTTTGATGTTCCAAAAGCAGATACAATATGCAAATTTAACGTTTTATACAATAAACAAGCCTAATGCCTTAATTTAAAGTACGTATTAGCTTGAAGATGAGCCTCAGGGAAGATAGCATTTTCTTTGTGAGAAACGTCAGGAAATGTCGGCTCGACACAATCGCTTTACGCTTTTTACGAGAGAAATTTTGTTAATTCACTTTTTCCATGTTCTTTTTCTGGGTCAATGAAATGTGATGTTCATGTTTACCCGACGGCAAAAAGGTTTCGAAAATCCAACTGAATGGGACACTAAATTAACAGAGTAAAAATTCAATTTTCAAGTCCCGTAAATTACCAATGGGGCAGAAATATCAAATTAAAAATGCTTTATTGATTTTAGTCAATTAAGAAATAGCTATTAAATGCTTCTAATTTAAATATACTGCCAGTTCTTAAATCAAGGACGTAGAACGGACGAGAAGAACTGGCAATAAACTCTGCGCCACTCTTTTTAACCGCCAAGCTTTGTTTTACAAAAGTTTTGTGTTTGTAAGGAGCAGCAAATATTACACCATGTTCCACAGACATCTTTAAGTAATTAACTATACTATTCAAAAAATTAAAAAAAAACAAAGATTTCTCCTCTATCAGCAGTAAGTAGGCGTCTTGAAATAGGAGCATGCACTTACATTCTCGTGGGAACACCACGCAATATCCCTGCATCTATTTCATCTATTTTTGATGTGATTTTAAGGTTTTCTGAACCTAATCCTAAATCTTTTATCAAGTATGATAGAATTTTGAGTCTTTTCTTTTCTATTCTTCTTTTTACTTAATTAACAGAATAAAACAATCTAAATAGTATATGTATTACATTTGAAAACTACTGTGGTTTTGTATTAATGTAATAATAGCAGTCTTGTCAGGAGCGCGACAAATGGATATAAAAATAATTCTTCCACTTATTTACAAAGCAACTAGTAGCTTAGTAAGACATAACCATTCTGGTTGGAGTACCGGACAATTGTTTAGGATTGAAAGGCCTAGAAGCCTACTATGAAAATGACGAATAATACAAAGGAAATAATTCGTTATTTGGGACCTACTCAACGATAGGGACCATCACGAGTCTTCACATACGTCTCTTTGCCTTTGGCGCGATACACAGGCCTTTGTGCAGAGGCTGTTTCAGCGTAGAGGAATCATCCACGTAGTCTAGAATGCTTGGCTTCCCAACAAACAGAAATCCTCGGGGCAGTGAGGTCGCTTCGTGAAACCTGCGAAATTTCCAGGAAACTTCTGAGCTTCTGGAAGGAGCTAGACGGGCTTAGTTATCTAGGACTTATCGCACAACGGACCAAATGCGTCTAAGTGCGGAAACTGAGTCCACACTACATACCCACTTAACCCATTAAATTAAAAATTAATCGAAAAATAATATTTTTAAAATGAATTGGCAATTAATCAACACTTATACGACTCGCAAAAACATGAGAGATTCATCACGCAATCCGAGTGATAATTTCTCAAACAGATAAATGGTTGTGTACACGTTTATTTAAACGAGATTTTAAAATGACAGAAAATAATTAATCTTTTTAATGGAATATTAAAGATATGTTGAATGCGGACATGACTAGCAAAGTATTACATATAATAGTTATTTGGTATAAATGAGTGTAGATATATGAGTATACTAGCAAACTCGGCGAACTCCGTTTCGCCACCAGATGCCTTCGTTTTATGTAACATTTCTTTTGGTGATCCCGCTTTTCTCCTGAATTTTCTTTGCTATAAACCTCACGGAGCCCGAGACCTTTCCAACGAATGCAAAACCGTGGAAATCGGTTTGTGCGTTCTGGAGTTATAGCGTCAGGAAGGAAAACCCGACTTATTTTTATATAGTGGATATGATAAGATATGCAGTCTTAATAAAACCAAAATTTTTTTTTCATATTGGCAACACTTATTAACGTCAATATTAAAAAAAGATTACTACCAGTTCCTGTAATAGGTGACAACTGGCAAAAAACACTGCGCCATTTTTATTAAAGACCTGGCATACCCTTCTGCGTCTATTTGCGTTCTATTTATTGACTTATAACTTCCAACTCTACTCAAATATTGTTTCACCCAGTATGGAACCCAAAACTTTCATATATACATGTTTGCACCAACTAGGCCACAAACCGATATGTTACATTTAACCATGATATATTGACGCAATCTTAATACGGTAATTTAAAGTTTAAAACTTTAATTAAAAACTAAAATGAATGAACATTCAAATTAAACGCCACGATAAAACTAATATAATTTTGATATTAGGATGAGATTAAGAAAAAAATGTCATACAAACATTTGACGCAAATATTTGTGCACAAAATAGTGTTTATTGAAATCTTACGTATTATTTGCCTAACGATATAGAGTTATACCGTTAATGTTGAACATATTTCAAAGCTATCAAATGAAGTGTTTATGTTCAAGAATCGTGTTGGATTAAAAATGTATGAAATCGCACGTTTGCCGAGTTCGCTGGAATTATGTAAACGCCGACAGGTTTATGTAAACAACATACAACTGACGCGACGCTATACAAAGAACACTGGCTGTCTGCTTTTCGTTAGCTGTTATTTTTGGGCGTAAATTAATGTGACTTATCATTTCAATGTTCGCAGAATTTTTGCCTCGAATAAAGGTAAATAAATACAGCGAGTAATTACTGTATTGTTTATTTAGGTGCGTTATAAATAAATAAGTTAAATGTTATTTCTATTATCTATTGGTCCACTTGTTCTAATTTTCACCACACAAGGCACCTACAATTTTATAAAATTCAAAAGTCAAAAATCATTTATTCATATAGGTAACACAATGTACACTTATGAGCGTCAAAAAATAAATATACATTAAATGCTTATAATTTTACATTTACTGCTAGTTCTCAAATCAAGGGCGTAGAACGGAAGAGAAGAACTGGCAATAAACTCTCCGCCGCTCTTTTTGATCGCCAAGTTTATTATATATATCGATTGCACTTCGTAATACAACACATGATAGGTTTAGAGTAATTGAAAAAAAGTTTCAATAAAATACAAAAAAACAGGCAATCTTGGACTAGAGATAAAAATGAAAATAAATTCCAACGAAAAATACTACAATACTTCCTTTAGAACATTTATTTTAATGAGATATTATCTTATGAAAAATATCAATCCCAATTGCTGCGAGCCGTAGATTTTCTATAAAAAGTGAGTTTACCCACCCCTGTTGTCTATATAATTAATAAAATAAATAATTAATTAAAGTAACCGGCAATGATACAAATCATAAAATATTCTGAGCCGCGTTCCCACAGACTCACTCAGTATTTCCACACTTAAGAATCCCCAATATTTACGAAAAATACTTTCCATAATTTAGTGAGGGTTCAAATACAATAAAAAGAAGCAGATGACAGCATTGTCGCTGCAGAAATTGAATTAGAAATGTTGTGAGGGTTTACAATACATGGAAAATGTCTACAAGTACTCTTCGAGATCGGGCCTTGGCTTGCTATACGAAATTGTGTTATATCTCCTTTCAATAAGAGTACATTCCCCTTGCAAATACAACGGCCTACAATTGAAATGAGATGCTTCGGGCCAAAAGTTTGCGAAATGGGTCACCGTGATATCTCTTGTTCTATATATTTTTAGAAACTAGTTGAGGTGGAATTTAAATGGCTGCGAACCTCGGATAAATGCCTTTGTAGTACGGAACTCTAGTCAGAATTGTACGCGGCCTATTTTTTCTTGCAAATTTTTTTAATGTTTGTCCATGAAAAGATTCGATATTTTAAATGTTGTGCTCTACTAAGTACCTACAGGAAATAACATAATAGTGATAAACTCCATAATATTACTCTTTTAATTATTAATCAAAATATTTACTTAATTTAATGCTGCCTACTCTTTACTTGAGCTTAATTTATAAAAAAAATATAATAAAATTTTCTGTCTACAAACCCCTAAATCGTCACCAAAACTGGCTATTATGGTCATAAATCCGAAAGTTTAATATTTATATTTCTGCAAGCCAATTATCTAAAGCACAGAGATTTTTTTTCAGTACTGTCTCATCTACCAAATATTTAATATAGTACTGTTTGCTATGCAAAGCTGGAGATCGAAGCCACTAGGCCAACTAGGTTCTGGAAACTGGAAAAATACAATAAAATAATTTATCATCATACAAATAATAATTGCTTTCGACTTATCGATTATCAATTATTATTATGTAGGTTAAGAGTGTTGTAACCTAAATATATTTAAAATGTATCTTAGAAATTAGAACACTAAAAAGGAATGTACACTTTTACTAAACAAAAGATTTCAACTAACGGTTTACATATATCTTATGAGCATTACAACATTCACGAACATGAAAAAACGTAGTTACTTTTAAATTAATTGACTATAATTTAGTAAAAAAATACAACAATAGACAAGAATCAGACCACTTATTAGATAAAAATACAACAACATTTTTTTTTAAAAAGAAGAAAAAAAGATGTGGTATTTCAAAAATTTTGTGATGCGCGAGAGATTATAACGCAGTCATTGGCTGGTTTCTAGAACCTCGATCAAACCTTAATCTAGTTTCAAACCCAAATCATTTTTGTGTATAAAGTTGTTGACAAGTTCTCAAGGATATTATGGCTTGAGATACGAATTAGAATATGAAATACCATAACCTTGGCTGAGCAAGTGTTACATTGAAAGTAGACATACAATGTAAGGATAGCCTTGTAAGGATCAGGCGATAAGGCGTACCCTAACGCAGTTAGAATTATGAACTTTCATTATATAAAAGAGACTATAAGTTATCACGCAAACTATCAGATTGTTGGGGCGGCGCATTTCCTCAAGCTATTTTAGAAGCACTCCACTGAGGCCAGGTCAAGTATAACACGTTAGATATATTTCACAATAACCCACTTTTTTCTAGCGCATTTTTCAAAGATATTTCAATTAATTCTTCTCAGCATTTTTTGCATATAATCGTCGTATATTTTTTCTTTATATTACGTAATTTTATGTTAGTAGCAAAAATTCAATCCCGAATTTCAGAGAGATTTATCTTATCGCTTTAAGATTTATTTTTCAATTTCGTCACCCGTTCGCTCTGGCTTTTATTACAAACAAGCGACATTTTGAAACGACGTGGCATTTCGTATCATTTGTAATAAACCTCTTGATGCCTCTTGTTTGTACCGTATCTCTTAAAGAAATAAATACATATGGATGTTAAATAGCATATTACGGAGCAGATAGAAGAAATAAACAATTAGGGTCATTGAATAATTATATTAACGTTTTTATGATCAATTATAAGGTTGAATTAGTCAAAGTTCAATTAAAAAAATAAGAGTATTAAAAAATTACCCAATGATCAAGAACACAGAGGTATAAATGGAAACAATTTATAATTAAAAGTGATTCTTTCAAATTAATACGGACAATTTTTTTTAATATAATCATTTTTATAAATACATAAAGTGATTCTTTGTTTTAATTATTAATAGGAATTTATTTCGTTTCAATGCAAAAACAACATGTTTTTTCTACTTCTCTTTTAAATTTTCTATTAACAATGACAACTTTATTTTCATGAGAACTTTGCCAATTACGCGTCGCCATCAGTAGTTTTATTTTTTTAATTTAGTCTTCTGGGCTCATAATTAATTTAAAAGCCCTTTTAAAAGTATTAAATCCAGTAATTTTATGAATTTGTGCATGTAATCTAATAAATAATAGACTAAGGGTCGATTCGACCAAACTTCAATTTATACACGAGTAACGATACCAGGAATAATCTATTCCATGATTTTAATCTCGAGTAAATCCATAGTCGTTTTTCCACGTAATCCATAGTATAATTGCGCTAGGAAGAACAATACGCGAATAGCAAAGAGAATGGTGAACGAAAATAAAACTCGGCAATTTTTATTATTATTTATATGTTGTTCTACAACGGGACAGTTTAAGAGCATACATCATGTCAACTCGATTTTGCCGTATTATAGTGTGAAAAAGTAGCTTTTAGGCAGGTGTCAAACGACAGTAAAAAGTTTTTATTTGTTGTTTGTTTGAGGCTGTCGTCTAAAAAGGAACTTCTGTTGAGCCTAGTTGAATTTCATTACAATATTATAGAAAATAAAAAAAACTAAAAATAAATAATAAATAATAAATTGTTTAAACGTTTCATTAAACAATGCCAGACTATTAATTTAGTGCGTTGCGTTGACTTGAAATTAAAACACAGAATACATATTTGTGAAATGACAGATATCAGATGATTGGACTGATTGAAGCCGTTAAATTATTCTAGGAATAGCTGTTATTCCGTGCGAAACGGCGGTATAGTAATAATCCCCGAATAGGCCCACTATTCTTAGAATTTGTAGATGGTAAAACGTAAAATTGATTGAGAATAAACATAGAACGTGGTAATAAACCTAACGGCAATGTGTCAACCTTTAGCTTATGAGTAATGTCGTTAGTCCTTTTTTTTGTTTATATCCTACGTTAAAACATATTTGCGCCTGCCTACTAAACTGGCATAAGAATCTCTGCTATTCAGAGACAGAAAACCACTTCGGGTAGTCCCTACAATGCCGCCTTCGGGCTCCGGTTGCTCTTGCATTCTACTCTCCTCTTTTCTTCCTTTTTGCAGATAGCAGAACTTTGTTTAAGTTATTTTTCTTATTAACATTCTTACATAAAAAATTATTAATTATTTTCATTAGGTTCAATTTTTTTCTTTTTTGTAATCTGCTATTTATTATTTTTTACGCCTAGTAATAGTTATCAATATGATATTTTATTTACAAATATATAATTTGTTATATTAAAAAGATAGTAATTAATAATGTTTGTAAATACATATGACCTTCGATAACATTGAATTGCGGACTTATATCGGCTGTAGCGATAGCAAAAATACTTTTTTAAAACTATTACATATTTTTTTACGAAACAAAAAGAACCTTTACGTAAAGTTAGCTAAGTTAATAGTTAAACAAAATTTTTTCTAAAGTAGGTAAACAAAGTTCTTATGAAAACGTAATTTTTTTATGTCTTTTCGTGCTTTACTATTGATATTACTACTAGTGAATTATTATTCTTTTGGTGTCTCTCCATTACTGGAGATAGGCCGTTAGTCTCATCTGGCATAGGGCGTGTATTGCCCTATGCCAGATCTAGCAACTCTTCCGCAGTCGCAATACCCGTCCACATAATGTTACACAGCTATGATTTTGTCTCTACTAACACACTGTATTTTAACCATCATAGCATAACAATATGTACAATATTTGGAAAGAAAACAAAACTGTCCTAACCTCATTAACACTTGCCGTGATTAACCCCAAGTTAATTAATATTTTATGAGCACCATGATAACCATGAGGATCAGAATAATGTAGGTACTAAGTTTTATTACATACAAATTTTGGATTTTGAATAATCGATTACATGTACCTTTTTATCCGTCGCCTTTGAAAATACGGTGCAGAAACGGGCATGTCTTAGATCGATTGTCGATGACAAAACCACATAGAACCCTTTCAAACGGAACTGCAATGACTTCTTTGTTTATTTATTTAAACAATCAGTAAATACTGTTTTAACTATATAGTCTTCTTCAATCACAGTATAAACTCCATTTGCCAGAAAAAGACGAATGACTGTGATGAAGTTAGTCTATTTGATTGTTACGTGATCAACGTGGGTGTTCTTTTGATTTCCGACGAATTTGTTTAAGAATACAGACTAGTCACTTATACAGATTCTAAATATAAAAATGCGCGCCACAGAGACGAAGATATGTGTCAAAGGAACAGATATAATTACTGGAGTACACATATAATTAGGCAATTTTTTTTCGAATGCCATGCCTAAGCAAATCTTTCTTATTTAGTATTCATTACATTCATACATGCCTTGACGCCATTTTAACAGTTATTACTCATAACATAGACAATAGATTAGTAGCATGATATAGAAAGAAATTATAGAAATTAGCTATCCCTAGAGTGCGGGCGAGCTCCAATTAAATATAAGTTAAATTTAGCAATGTTTAAGTTACTTTAAGACTTTAAATTGATGCTACATATACTAATGGATATTTCGTTTTATACAGTCTATTATATAGGTAGAGACAACATAAACTTATATAGTATATACCACATGTGACTTTGTCACATTCTACACAGTCACATGTCACAGTCAACATGGATAAAAAAAAATCTGTTAAAATCCTTACAGATTAACGCATCAAACGTTTCATGCTTTAAGTATTGTGTTAATTCCCTAATTAAAACATTACTCGTTATGATATATGATATGAATATGTAATAATATGTATTTCAGCATTTTAAAATCATTAGAACAAACTCGTAAAATGTTCATAACTAAAATTCTACCACAAAAATACACAGAACTATAAAAGCAGGCAAAAGCTAGGCAATGCTATTTCCCGAAGGTTAAATCGTTAATTATCTTGAAAACATTGAAAGTTTTAATTAAGCGCTTGATTCCGTTAAGTAACAGTGTACAGGTATTGATTAAGGGCACTAGAGTACTCGGGATTTAATTAATAATGAATCATTCAGTATTAAATATCATAATTGACGTGTTGTATTTAATGGTTTTGCTATCTGTATTGTTGCTTTGTTTTCAAAACCGCATTTTAGATGATGCAGTTTTGAAGAGGCATTGTTCCAAGTCGGTAAGATTATTTTTAACGTAAGTATTGTGATACATTATTCTATTTACCAGTTCTCTGACGACAATATTAACTAGCTATTAAATTGTACTCAACCACTTTAAAAATGGTTTTTTTTAATGCAACAGAGAGATAACGGGAGGCTCACCTGTTAAGTGATAGACACTCACATTGCCAGAGGGCTCGCAAGTGCGTTGCAGGCCTTTTAAGAATTTGTGCTCTTTTCTTGAAGGACCCTAAAAAACTGACTTAAAAACGCTCAGTTGTGGAACGACGGACGTCGAGGTGAAACGAGTAGAAATTCATATTCTGCCTCGACGTCCGATGATGAAACTCAGCTGCAGCTATAATGTGGTAGTTGTGATTTAATATAGTCTATCAAATGAAGTCCAATAAAGCATAATTAATAAATGACAAAAAACATGTTCGCTGAGCAGTATTATCCTTTATAGAATTATCCTGTGTGGGATTTCTTTTATGCGGCAATCTAATAGTTGAATCTATCTGAGGATGAAACCCAATTCGATTTGTTTTTCTTACTCATTGCGCTGATGGATATTAGCGTCGCTATTGGACATTACGTGGCAGAGTTATAAGTGTCTGCTATCTTTGACAAGCCTAAGCATCCCATAGCTCAATTTTATTATATTTATATAGAAGTATTCACACACCTTTATCTGAACGATTTAGGGTCCGTCAAAAAAGCGAAGCAATTCTTGAAAAGACCGCCAATGCAGTGGCGAGTTTTCTGGCATTAAGAGTGTCGATCACTTAACATAAGGACGTTCTACCCGTTTGCCTCCAGCCTTGCGATTATGTAACTCACACAGCGGTTTTCGCATCGGCGCGGCGGTCGCGCAGTCGTGAAGCAGTCATTTTATGATTTGGCATTCTGATAAGGAGGGAGCTTGTAGTTTATTGTTTATCAGAATGCCAATCGTGAGTTACAGAATCGCAAGGCTGTTCTATAAGAAATATGAAAGCAAGAAACTGCACTTTTTACTTGTCGCATGCTATTGTAACTTGAGGCAAGAATAACCATGACCGTTTTTCTCAAGTTAGCCTAGTGGCTAAGCGCGCATCTCTTGAGCGTAGAGACTTCAAAACCCGGCTATGTTCCAATTAATTTGCTTGCGCAATTAAGACAAGCTTACACGATTAAGGTAATAGGGCCCTTAGGATACCGTCTTCAGACTAAATAATTAATTACAATTAAATAACCAAAGACTGGAAAAGGAGTCATTATAGTCAAAAAAGTTCAGTTTACATTTGAAAAATTAAATAAATACAAATTTATTATTATTCTCTTACATTAAGCATAACATAAATTCTATTATTATTCGGATGTTGTTTTTAAATTATGTCCAATGCCGTAGGATCTTCCGTGGGCAACATCATTCTGTTAATTTTGTGTAACGGTGCGCGCGCATGGTAATATTTCACTCTCATAAATTTTTCATAACGCGCCTAAAGAAGTATAACTTCAAAAATGTGTCTGTGACAGAATTGAAAGCCAAAATCTATCAACGTTTTTCTGTTTCTTTGCCGCTGAAAATCTCCAGCTACATCCATACGATGTTCTTGACAGGTAAAATTTTATACAAGATCTTAAAGAGAATTTATTAATTCACCTATACTAATGCTTAGCATAATCTTATGAAGTTCCGAGCAGAAACGAGCGAAATTTTAAAACCCTGATCTGCATAGTCACACGTTTTCAGTCTGCGACTTTGCAAGCTTATTCAGATCTCTGTCATTTTAAATTTTTTAAAGAAATTCTTAGCGTTTAGACGCGATTAATCTATGTTTTGAGAAAGAGAAAACAAAACAAATGAGGTCACTGTCTGTTTATGAGCATGATGGATTATCCTACAGTGTATTTTAAAACAATAGCTGTAACTGAAAACAAAATATTTCACTTATATAATATATTAAAAATATTTCTCCTTCTTGGACAATTTTAATAACCAGTAAAGACGGCTTAAAGTGGGCCTTGGATCAGCAAAATTCGGAAACCTTGATAAGTACGATAGAGTTCCAAATCTGCATCAAATCATCTTTATTAGTAAAAATTGATCTCTTTTTTATTTTTTATTTTAATATTCGCCTGTATATCTCTATGAAAAAACTTATCAGAACCTGAATAAATTTGCCATGCTATTAGGGATATTATTTTGATATTACTTTAAAATCGTTTGAAGTGTAAATACGTATTGCCACGGGTTATGTTTTATTTTACAATGCACAAATAACTTCTAAGTATGTCTCAATTAGTCGGTCACGACGTACACGACTAGAACGTAAACAGTAAAAAGTTAATATGATATAAAACTCTAAGGGTCTGTTTCACAATGTACGGATAAGTTCTACATAAGTTCCAAATTAGCTATTTATTGCTTATTGGTAGGATAAACACTATTGTTGCGTTTCACGACTGTCAGATAGCTATTCGTCACATAAAGTCCATCATAAGTTATGAGTCCGATGAATGTCAAATAGCATGGCCCTGAAACTGGCCATAAGGTATCATAGAGAAAAATGAATACTTTCCATTCGTATTTACATTTAAATCGTTCCATAAACGTAGAACAAAACATAGGAAACAATTTCGCCCGGGGAAATATATTTGAGCGGAAGCAGCGGCCGTGAATGAAGTGAGCAATTTTATGCAACGATTACGTCATGGCGCTTGTAAAAATAACAAGCAATTGTGCTACTTAACTATTTAATCGGTTTATGTAACTGGAAAAATGTACATGAACTTATAAATATGAACATCACATTGTATGTTGATTGAATGGGTATGCGGCTGATTCTGTTACAGAATATTATCAAGAATGTGATGGTGTCGACTAACACAAAACAACGGATATTTCAATCGGATTCAAATATGGCGTTTGATTCATGCATTTATACAATTTTTCAAAGTATTTTTACTACATTTAGTAACCGATTTCTTCGCCGAAAAGGATTGGAACATCGTGTTATTATTCAAACGTTCAAAATTACGTTAAATTCAGACCAAGAAGGCATAAAAACTTAAACAATCCGGTTGTAATATTTAATTTGGTGTATGTTTATTAAAGTCAATCACGCATTTATTTCGTCTAATTTCAATTACAAACATATTAAATACCATCGCTTTTTCCTTAAGTAAATTTATTGAACAAGATTTGTAAAACACCTATTTCAATATCTGTATTAAAAAGCCTACAACAGCCTGTATCGGGAGAATTAGTGGTGAATTTTGTGATAAATTAAATGCTATCCCAGATGGTTACGCAAAAATGTACAATATTACGAATTTATACAAGGTTTTATCTCGTATTTTTAAATTAAATATGGAAAGAAATCTTTACAATTTTAACGTATTTAATGTTCGCATGTTAATATTTTATAAACTAAAAAAATATGTATATTCAAACATATGAAAAAACTGCGGTCTGTACCAGAGTCGTCTGTTGCAGACACGTATAAAATAAAGATTAATTATCTATGTTAGAAATATAGCGGAGGCATTTTACATTTACCGCCCAAGTTATTGCAAGCTTTACTAAAACTTATTTGTACCACAGATTCGTTCTTATTTACGAGAGTAGATTTTGCCATATATTACTAAAGTTTCACGTATATTACTAACGTATTTATTTATCAAATTTATAAAAAAAAAAATCATTTATTCACGTAGGTAACACAATGTACACTTGTGATTCGTCATTAAAGAAATACATATTAATGCTTCTAATTTCACATTTACTGCCAGTTCTCAAATCAAGGGCGCAGAACGGAAGAGAAGAACTGGCACTAAACTCTCCGCCACTCTTTTTAATCGCCATTTTTTTTTACACAACGTTTGTAAGGAGCTACAACCATTACACCATGTTCCACATGACATCTTAAGTAAGTAATAATAATAATAACATAAATTAAAAACAAAGACTTGTCTCCTATCAGCAGGAGGCATGTTGAAATAGGAGCACGCACTTACATTCTCGTGGGAATTAAATAAAGGTAAAATTCGTATAAAATTCTCGTGTCACAAGGTTCGTTCCCATACTCCTCCAAAACGACTCAACCGATTCCTATGATTTTTTTAATGTATATTCAGTAAGTCTAAGAATCGGTTATTATCTATCTTTCCCATTTTCTATCTAACCCCTAAGTGATAAGGGTTGTCCACACAAAAAAATATTTTTGCTTCGACAAAAAAAATCTTTTTATTTTTTTATGATACATCTTACAAAAATACATACAACCCTTAATTTTCACCCCTCTGCGATCAACCCCTATTTTTTATCATTGATATTTATTTTTATTGAACTAAAAAAATGTTTCCTAGAAATAATATACATGGTAAAACGACGTTTGTCGGGTCAGCTAGTATATTTATAATATGGTCCAGGGGTGCCATATAAATGTGATTTTATTATATTTAATACATGACGTTTCGAGTACTGTAAGAATAAAATAAAATGCACCTTATCACTCAATAGCAAGCGCTTGGTTCATTTTCCTTGTTTATGTTCCCGTTATTATTATTCGTTCATAACAGCACAACATTTAAAAATTTTAACATTAAAAAATCATGTAGATAGTTATCGAATTGGGGTAATCTAAAATTGTAAATAATTTAGATAAATGAATTATTGATGATGAAGCGAATAAGGCAAATAGTTCGTTCTACGCGCTTTTAAAATTGGAATTGCATTTTTGTATTGACAATATAACTAAATAATTTTTAAATTTATACATCGTCAAAATGCATATTAATCTAAAATACGAATACTAAATGTAATAATGGTAAATAATTTTAAATAAAAATACATCTACAAATGTCAACGTTGCTCCATCTCGCGTGTATCGCAGTAATTGCTTTTACACTGACGAGTCCGTAATTGAAATGACTGTACCACGTTAGTATTGCATACAGCGGAAACGCGTTAAACGAATATTTATTTGAAAAATGTAATCGATGCCTAATTACTGGTACAAGTTCATAAAAGCTTTCAGAATGAGCATTGTTTATGTAATGTATGTAATTAAAATATAACTTTTAAATAATATAGTGTTTAACTCAAATAGCCTATAAAAAGATATTATTAAATTTTTGTTGTGTAAATTCTTGCGCAGGCACGATTCCAAAATTGTGAATCCGTGAATTTTATGTGATGATACTATTTATAACAAATGACTTCTTGGCATCCCGTGTAGGAAGTTTACGCTTGTATCATTTTACTCAGATAATAAATTGGGTTTAATTCCTACCTTCTATTCTAGACAAAAAAATATTTTCAATATTTCGTAAAGATCTACTAGTAACAAAATCTAAAGATTTGGATTTCTTTAGTTCCGTTTTTAATTCATAAGATGTAATATCATAGTTTGTTTAATATGGCATGAGCCCTTACTTATTGAGCTTGCAATAACAAGATCTACATATGTTCAATAGATGAAAGAGAGAGAGAAATGAAATTATTTCTATACTAATTCCAATTTAGAGTCCCTGCTATGGTTGATATTAAAAACGAGACAGCGCTAACCATGAGTCCCGTATATTAATTAATTTGACGTATCTCCCGAGACTTACTTTGGTTTATTCTGTCCTTGTAGTTCTTCGTTTATCGCTTGTATTGACCATATTTCTGTATGCAAAAGATAAGAGACACTTTCTTTGTCGTAAATAGCTATTCTTCACTTACGAGTAAATCGCATTAAGAGATATTATTTTACATTTTCTTCAAAGTAGGATTAGAAGTTGTGGTAAACCACAGATTACTTGTGTCTTTGTTATAGATACTAAGTAGTCTATTTGAACATTACTCTGCAAACTTGAACTAAACCTTATAGTTTTGCTTTTTAACTTTACAATCGCATTACATCTCTATTACATTCTGTTAATCAAGAATGTCTCAAACCTTTATTAAGTAATGGTTTTAAAAAAACATTAATTTATTTAAAGTTTATTTTTATTGCGTGACTCGAGTAAGAATTGTATGTACATTAAATTTAAGTGTTGACTTAATGTCTCATGTGAGAATACAGCATCAAAATTACGTTACAAGGATTAGGTATTATGGAAATCTTTGTTTATTCCAGAGTCATGGTTAATTACGACAAAAGAAACTTATAATATAATACAATTTCAATTTATAAACTAATTTAATTCACATACAAGTCTGCTCACATATGATTACTTAAACTAAGGCTACTAAAAATACATGACAAAAAAAGCTTTTAATTGCCTTGTTAAATCACCACATGTACGATACGATAAAAAACATTTCGATTTAAATCGGCCGAAAATTGATTAATTCCAGCAAGTGTTATTGCCTATCGAGAAGATTGCTCTCCAACGAACGGGCAATTAATATGAGGCTTTTTAATACAAATCAGACCTGAACAAAAGAATTTCCAAGTTTGGTTTCGGTTCCAAGTTTCTTAATTGAAAATATTTTACAAAATAAATGTCAATTATTACTTATATAACACGGTTTCAGAAACGAAATAAATAAAATCAATAGAGCATTTATTGGAGAACTATAGTTTTATTTCTTATTATATTAAATAGTTTTACTCATTATTCCCTCAAAATTATTCCACCATTCTCTAATCTTCGCTATTCTTTTCCAATATTTCCTCTGATGTATCTTTTATTTCATCTTAGGGTTCAAATTCAATTTGTGATTTCTTTAGCATATAAGGTTGATATACAAAAAGTAATAAAAGCTTATTCAATTCACAAATATTCTCAAACAATCACAGCAGATAACACTGGTATTACATAAAACATCATTTACTTCTTAAGTAAAATTTCCTTTAAATAATTGCACTGACAATGTTGCCATATACTTGAAAACTTTAGTATATGCAGTGGCAACTCTCAAGCTCTGACATTTCGCTCAAGCACCGTTCTAGTTCATGTCCTGAATTCTAAATAAATAAGAAAAATAAAATCTCATTTCAGTATACAACAGAATACCTCGTTGTTATAGTTTGAAATTATTCTCAGTTAAGGATATTTTAGATTAATTAGAAGCTGTAACTATTAATTTACTACCGAACGATTCCAAGTGGGGACTTAGTGCTAAATATGACTCTTACATGTCAAAAGTCATTACGTTTTTAATATATGTGATACGTTTTTTTCCCGAAAGTGTCCTGACCTACCTCTCTCGATTCACCCACTTTCATGATTCACTATGCTCATCCTAATGGATACATAATTGAGTCACAGAGTGTTCAGAGGAGTTGTTCGGTCTAATACCTGCAGCTGAGTTTCATCATCGGACGTCAAGGCAAAATACAAAATACCATCCGTATCACCTCGACGTCCGTCGTTCCACAACACAGAGCGTTTTCTAAGGCAGGTTTTGCCGCGCACCACCACTATGTGGAACCAGCTGCCCACAGAAGTATTTCCAAACCAATTCGACTTAGGGTCCTTCAAGCGAGCGTACCAATTCTTGAAAGGCCGGCAACGCACTTGCGAGCTTTCTGGCATTGTGAGTGTCCATGGGTGGCGGTATCACTTAACATCAGGTGAGCCTTCTGCCCGTTTGCCTCCTATTACATAAAAAAAAATATCTTGACTCTGAACTACCCTACGTAAACCTGATAGTTTTCAACCTCGATTTGATTTTGTTCGACTTCTAAATCAATCACGAGTGTCGAGTTGCAAGGTAAAATATTACCTACTATACATTTACGGAAGTTGCCACTAAATTTTTTAAAAGCCTTTAACTTCCTACTAAAATATGATGATGTAAATGTTGATTAAATGATTATACAAAGAACGAAATACAAACGTTATGTTACAATTTTAGTAGGAACCGCTTCGCAGGTATGGGTCTCCTCCATTTGTTCTTAATTGTATAAAATCGAGTCTTAACAATGTATATATTGTGCTAGCTTTTGCCTGCTTATTGGTAGTAATAAACGGCTAATTCATAGATACATATCTAATAATGATAAAAATGTAATAAAAAATATACGTAGAGTCGGGATGCTGAAATAATCCTAGTATATTGAATATTTAATAAAACTTACACATAGGCCACCAGTGGTCTGGCCACTTGAAAAATAACCCTTGAAGGTTACATCTGTAGCAATGCGAAATTAAGTTGTCTTGTAAATTTTCACGGGTCTTGGTAATACTAACTACTAATTACCATTAAACATGACAGTATCTCAATTTGTACCGATTCTCTAATTTAAACGGATATTTATATAAAGCTTGGATCGCATTTAAAGCAAATGAAGCAGTTTGAATCGCTATTTTTTAATAAGGATCTAAGTTGACCATTTGTGTCGTGTTTAATGGTAGTTAGTATTACCAAGACATGCTAAGAATGAAAGATAAAAACTAATCCCAATACAATTAATAATAATTTCTCCACAGCACGGGAATGCAACGACATCGAGTGAGACATCAGTTGGTACAAACACAGCGACTGCCGCCACCCCTGGAACCAGCAAAGCACCTCCGCCAGCAGCCAAGTTCCGGCATGGCCTCCTCCAGCTCATGATACATACCATCGATCCGATGCACGATGGTGAGTTAGGTACGCACCGCGCTTCGCTTTTTCACTATTTTTATACTCATAAGGGTCTGTTTATGCAAATTATAACACGTGCAATGATTAAGAAAACCTACAAATTATTACGAAATTTATTTTGTGATTCATAATAATTATTTCGTGCTGCATGATGATTTAACAGAATTTTGTCGATGTTATACAATGCAAAAATAGATATTATATTTTTAATTCTTATGCTACTATGTTACTTACGATTCTACAGTTGCAATATTTTTCCAAGTTGTACAATGATACAAACATATGTTATAAATTATTGGAATGTAATCAGTATTTAAGGAAATGTAAGTATTCAAAAGAACAACTCAGTTTTTAGATATATTTCTATGAAACCTATAGACTTAATAGAGAAACTATTGCGATTATCTGGTTGGGTTTGTACTCTAATAATGTGCCAAGCCAATAAAAAAAAGGTTTAACACAAGAATTGCAAGTAACAAAAAGGAATATCTATTGAAATAATATAGAATATATAGATTTCAATAGGTATCAAGATACAAGGCCTAAAGTGTTAACAGCTTTGTATCAAATGCATTTTATGTGCTTTTTTTGTCTGTGATTAACATTACCTTAAGCTGTTAAAATAATTCTATAAATAGACAAACATTTTTAGTTACTAATTAAAATGAGTAGATAACCTTTGTTACATTTTAAATGCAATTTTTACTTTTATAATTACGTCCATAGTCCAATAATGCTGGTATTAAAATAGTACAATATTCTGAAAATTACTAAATTAGACTTAAGTATTTGTATAAAAAAAAGCAATTCCAAAGTATTCAGGGAAGGACGTTTGAATAGCTCAAAGACTGTAACACTTTGGCATTCAAAGAAAACGGTTTAAGAGCTTCTTTTGATTGCCATTCAAAAATATCGCCCGAGTAAAATGTTTCTATTGTTAGACTTCAATTGTCAGACTTGATCGTCGCTTATTTTATACGGTTCACACACACTGACATAAAATACCTTTATCTAAGTACACTACAGCTCGGTTGTATCCTAATACAGATAAAAATATACTATTGTATTGGTCTTTTGGTGGTAAACATTAACTGTCGCGTGAGTATAGCATTGTATTGGGCACTCACCCTTAAGGCCTGTTTTTCACTTTGATTAGTGATTAGTGATTAGGAGAAAACAAGTGTGGACAGCGACTGATTAGTGCAGGTGATTAGTCGGCTTGGCGTAGTAAAGTGATTAGAAGCGTGTTTTATTTTTTGCGAGTGAACTGCGAGTAGTGACGTCGCGTCCCAAACCCCCCCCCCCCCCTTTCCCCTCACTCGCAGCGTGCCTCTTGCAAGTTCAGCTTCCAAAACTTCTTCGGTTTCAGATAGCACCGCGTTTAATATTTTTTTCAGTACATATTCCAATTGCAAGCGCGCTTCTCGATGTTCGTCCTAACTTGCTGATCGACAGCTTTCGATAACTGAATTAACTTAACAGGGTCACTGAACAAGAATTGGACACAACTTGCACTACACACCTGCACTAATCGTCCTCAATTACTAATCACTTGCACTCGCACTAATCAATGTGAATACACGCCTTTAGTTAAAATAGGGTTAAAACGTCCTGTATTACAATCAAAATCATCACTTTTAAAATCATCATTATAAAAGTTAAGTATCGTATAAACTAAGCAGTGTGTATTGTGTATGGTTACAATAATTACACAACCTATTACTTTTACAAAAAAAATGTTTTATAACCGCGACCTAAAATGTTAAAGGAAAGAATACACCGGATTAAACGTTTATCATAATTGTAATACTAATTCGCATAGGAAAGTTTTATAATTCTAAAGTCTGCTTAGATAAAACGGCAAATGAGAAATTAATTAAAACTTTCAAACACAATGGCGTGGCTTTCCGTGTTTTTATAAGGAATGTATGAATAGATTACCATATTGACTTGGAATCTTTGAATTGATTATGGTTAAGCCTATTCGGGATTTAGTAATTTAAAGTACTAAAGTTTAATATCCTTGTGTACTTTTTTTTACTGATTCCTGAGTTTGCCAGTTCATCGATAGAAGAAAGAAGAACGAAGATTGGTACCAGCAACTTTATAAACGAATGTATAGGGGTCAAACATTTACACTTGTCTGTCTAAGAAAAAAATAATTGTTATAAAGAAATATTTAAACCGTTTGATAATGTGCATCAAACTTCAAGTATTTCGCCGTATTGCGGATGTGTTATGTGGCTATAAGAGTCGTGGATTGCAATTATATCTGCAAACAAGTGCATTTGTTAGATACATAGGCTAGATAAATTTGAAAAACATAATAATTCGAAAGTACAAATACTAAAGGTAATTTATCAGCAGTAATATTTTTACTTTTCACTTATCTCAAGCATGGACTTTTCCATTGTTCCATTACATTCCTGATTTATGTCAAATTTAAAAATCTTTCTTCATCATATCAATTATTCTGTATAACAATGTTACATAGTGTTACTTATTATAATGAACTAATTTCACATGTAGTGAGTTGTTTCATAACTGTAATTATGAAAGACAACACTTTTAACCCATATTAATATTATATCTAAAGGCTGAACTCACTATGTCCTCGGATCACATGTTTTATCTTAGTTTAAACCCATATTTTGTGGTATTTTTTTAACTTCTATTTGTCGTGAGCGTGAAAAGAGAAAGACCAGAAAATGTTGTATTGTGTATAATGAATAGCATATCAATCGTGTGTTTGTACAAAAATGTATCCAAAATGAGTCCAGCCTAAAGTAATCCTAGCAATAAAATTGTTTGTCCAAAATATTCCAAAAATGTTACTGAAATAGGTTCAGTAACATTTTTGCATTATCTACTAGATGATAACCCCTAATGCTGATAAGCAAGTAAACAGTTTTAGTACTTTCAATAAATAATTGTGTTAAATTTACATGTTACATCATGTAACACCCCTCATTTATCGTTCAGTGTTTGAAACCCACTCGTATTATTAATTTAGCAGGTACGCAAAAGACATCCTATTATATTCCAAATTTTACTGAAAGCAAAATTAATTAATGTTCATTATATCTGATACGAAGTAGCGGACAACTTTGTGATAGAACACAATGGAGCCATTGTGTTGGGATAAGCCTAACATTCACTATTAACATAGTCCAGATATGGTTACAATATTTTAATACGGAATGAAATAACTCTCGGGTCAATGAACCTTGATATATATTTTGCATGTTGGTGCACTTGACAAGTTATTTATTAATATTTACAACGCAAAATCATAATGGCATCGATACACTACATTACACGGAACCAGTTCCCCAAATTGTTTATTTTTAATTAGGTACATGTGAAAGGTCTTAAATTCACACTAATACCGTTCTTATATACAATTATATTGTAATAAGATTCCACTATAAATAAAGAAGACATTGATCATTGTACTTTACATAAGCTAATGTAAAGTGTTATTTGAATGTAGCTAACATGAATATTTTGTTTATTTATCCAAGTTCACCACATCATACATAATACTATATCTACGGTACATGTTACAAATACTTTTGTCTAAAATGTATGACAATTTAGGTAAACACTAATGTTACAAAAATAATTAAAATATAGTAAAAATACCTGCAAAATTTTTGTTAAGCAGAAAAAAAAAATACCAGCAAAGGTACGTGATAAGCATAAGTACTGTTTAATCAGTCATAATCGCGAAGATATAAAAAAAGGTTTTAATGTAGTCAAGTGACGAATAGGCCACTAACATCAAGGCACCTACTAAATTATTTTATACAAAATTGAGAATAAATTAAGAATTAAATTAACTCCGTTCTTCAATCAAACTGGACTACAAAAAAATATGCCGAAGTGATACACATTTTTGATTCTCCATAAAGCATTTAAAATTTGTTACTTAGATTACTAAAACTTGATTAAAATATTTATAATATTATTAACAATAAAAAGTACACAATGCAGAAATTCTATAGCAAATAGAACTTTAATAGAGAAAGGATGGCAGCTAGCCAGTTCTAGAGAAAAATTCTTAGCCGGCATTTCAATCTAGATACAACGTTTCATAAAACAACGCTGACAATTAAAAAGGAACATTTTAGAAGCAGTAGAATAAAAATTAGTTTTATATAAATATACTCTGTGACAAACTAACAACAACTATGAAATGGTTATGTAATCCATACAAGTATTTTAATTTCTTGGCTGTGTATCAAAATTAAAATGATAATAAAAACTAACAAAGGTATTTTTGGAATGTTAGCCGCGGTCTAAAACATGATTTTGAAGGCACATGCATGTGCATCACAAATAGTTTTAATTCATTAGCATTATTAGATTTCTCATAAGAAATAGTTTTAGTTACTCGGAAAATAAATTTCTACACCTTTTGTTTGTATCGTAACTCAGCTACAGAGGACACAAAAAATACTTTATGTTCCGTGAACTATGGAGACAAGCCAATTAGTTTAATAAATCAAATAGATAAAGCAATCACAATATCTGGTGAAATCTGGTATTCATCGTTGTCCACTTGCAAATTCCCTAAAGCACAAGTTTCCAAAGCAGCATTCAGAATTGTCCAATAATTTCATTGTAAGTGTCGTATTGAAATTGCGTATCAACAAATGGTTGCTGATAGTTTCCGGGAAGTATGGAGTTAAACCGTATAAACGGTGTTTCCGTGAAGTCAATAAGAAGTGGTACATTATCACTATAAAAGATATAAATAAGACATTATTTGACATTTAAATATACAATTGAACCTGAAAAATAGTTTTAGTAAGTACAGGCCTTTTTTTTTTTTATACGAGGTGAAAATGCGCTTACGCAGGCCCGCATCAACGATGTCGAGCTTGACGCGGGGACTGTCGGGCTGGGTCTACACTCAAAACTCTCTGCTATTCAGAGGGGTCGGGGAGCGAGACCCACTAAAAACACCTCAGCCCTTCACACGTCCTTAATATGGGCCCTCGGGGTTCGCTAGGCATTCTACCCGAGGAGTAAGTACAGGCCTGTCTAAGGGTCTTTAGGGTTACCTTTAGGCATTTCTTATGAACCAACTGGAGCGTTGCTGCGCGTAATTGCCTGCATTCGACAAATGTTTTTGACTATACAGTAGAAGAGTCAACGGCATTATATTATTAGTTTTTAGTTTATTGTAATTACAAAATGTAATTATTTTATTTTATCTCACACACTGTTTTATTGTGTTTTTTTTTTATAGTATTTTTATAACTCTTTAATGTATAATATTTTAAGGTTTCGATATTTGTAAATATATGAGGAACATGTATACTAACTCTTTAGTATAGTAGTTTTATTCTAAGAGTACATTGTCTTCACATATAATTATTTAACTAATGTAAACAAAATATTGTAAACCTATTTTAAAAGAGTAAGTGTGGAGTTTCTTGCACATTCTTCTCCACACGAAACTACCTTTTAGAAGGGGCAACTAGAATATTCTTTATATTTTTATTGACGTTCAAAAGTGCTATTTAGGTGGTTTAATTGAAATAAATGATTTGACTTTTGACTAACTACGGCGATGAAGGTATATTTAGTCCATACTATTCTAGTTACACTATAACGATTTTAAACGAATAATCTAAGGATAGCGCGATAAACTCTTGTAAGCTTCAAAGATTATGGTAAACCGATTTAATATTTACTGAATCGCTTATATAAGTTTTAATGAGCGGCTAAGCACGGCTGTTATTCTAATTATGCAATTTTATGCTTTTAATTTTAATACGTGTTAAAGTCACTAACAGAACTCATGACCTTCGTCCGAGAGCACTTAACAAAGATGAGCTGCGCTTCGCAGAATTACAAGTGTGTGCTGTAACATGCTCCAGTAATATGAGCTTAAATAATTTTTAACTAAATTTCAGGTCATCATTTCTGTTATTATTTTTATTGATAAAAGCTTGCCAACGCTCGGCACACTGATACATTGGTTAAACAACCACAACAAAGAGATCATACAAATATTAATCACAACAATGTTTAACACCCAACTTCTATATCTAGTTATGACAGTTCCGTAATGTTTTTGTTTTTCTGGTATGTTAATCAAATATTACACATTACAATGATGCAATTAGTATAGCCACAAATAAAATTAAAAAACTTACGACTAACAAAATTGAGAGGCATCAGACACAAAAAAATATTTCTAAAAAGAAATTTAGTACATTACGTAATATAATGGTATCGCTGTTAGAATATCGAACACACTTCTGATATACAAAATTTCACCATGTAATAGACATAATAAATATCAGTATGTAAATTTAGTTAACGAATTAAACAGAATTTAGTTAATGAAGTCACCGAATTGTATCTATTTATGAGAAATGAAAAATCCGATTCTGAAAACAGATTATGCATTACTTTAATTATCTTAAGATATTCTTTGTTAAGAAAAATAAAGAAGAAAGCACTTATATAATAGTGGGGCTAAAGTCAAGCCTGCCACAGAAACTTAGCCTCTATAGACCCAACGAACTATATTAAAATAATTACTGTCTTTAAACTTGAATGTTTATTCATCACGCCACTTGACCGTGGAAAATATAGGTCGCAAGTTCGTAAGTAGTGTTGCCAAAGAATATTTTTAAGCATAGATTTACGAAATTCAACAGTGAAATTGGCAAAACTACTAGAAGGCGGTGAATTTTTTTTTCGAAGTAAACTTTTACGTTTTTATAATAGTTTGCGAATAAAAGTAAAATCTAGAAGCGACGAAAGCGACTGAATAGAGTTTGTAAAAATCTATTCAACTTCGTTAATTATCTTTATTCGTATATTGTTTTTTTTTTTTTTTTGCTTTTTTATCTCCTGACGACGCAAGAGCCTTTCTGTTACTAATAAGAACTTCATAAGTAGACCAGAACACTAATGTTAATAGATCTTTTATGACTGTGTCAGTTTCTTATAAAGGCTAGTTTAGAGAGGTCAATTCAGAACTCCTCTTCGTTTTATCTCTATATACACTTATGGCTCCTATATAAACTGGACTATAAAGTCATCTTTCCGGAAGTCCTGATTTTAATTACCACCAATGCTATAACTTAAAAGATATAAAAGCCTGATCTCAACATTATTATTATAAACATAAATGATTAAAATAAACACAGTCTTTGCTGTTACCAGAGTATGGTTCTAATAGAGTAAATACCGTAAAGAGAATATTCTAGAATTTTATTCAACCAACGTGAATCGATATAGTAAATCGAATTTAACCGGGTATACGTTATAAGATAAGATCTTATTGAACTGATGCATTTCTGTGGCTATCGCTCGCACTGACAGCGTCGAAGTTTCACAAAGGCCTTATTAACCATTTTAAATAATAATGGAATACTAATACTCATAAGAATTTATCGTAATTTACGGAATGGTTAGGTTATTTGATTAGCTTCATATAAGTTGAGACTTTCCGATCACTTAAAAAAAATTAAGTTGAAATTAATTTAGTTATCAATTATATATATTTTAAATTATGTTGAATGTCAAATTGCGACTATTTCAATATATGTTGATTACATAAGTAATAATGACATACAATGTAAAATTGGCAACACGATTCTCCTCGTTTTGAGTAATGGTCGTAAAGCACGTAGTTGCCTTTTCTTAAATGTCAACACAATACTAAAAGACTAGTTACAGAGTTCCTAGATTGACCTCTCTACAAACTGCCAAATTACATTACGATATCTCAACGTGCTACGAGCGCTAATAACACATTCGTAGCACTCCTCTCTCGTAGAGGTTACGGTCTACAAGTACAAAGTACTGGCGGCTAGCCAAAAACCTTAGCAAAGCGTTGAAATGATGAAACTTATAATAGTTATTTCTTACTTTATCAACTATCAAGTGATCTTGAGCGTGTATTAGGAAATAACGTTGTATTAAAGATATGTTTTAAATTAAAGAACTTGTTGTATCATTTTTATAACTAGACTTATTAATCTGGTAATATGTGCTTTAAACGGTTTTTTTTAAATATTAATATCTACCTACATATTCACATACGCTCTCACACACAGACACGTATTTACATATTCAACACTCTCGCATATTTAGGATATTTATGTGTTCGTAAATTAGATTTAAGATCAAACTTTTTCTTAAATATTCCTTTTGATTTATGAAGGATATACCACGACAGAGCTGTAGTATCGTCACAGTTTGGGGACTAGCGTCGGAACTATTTTGTTATAAATTATTTTTATGATTATATTAATAATGTTTATTTTATATTATTCGTAATAGTTAATACGAAACCCTGGTGTTATCGAAAACGGTTCTGGGAATACGGTGTCGTTCGGCTGAATTGCGTGAAGTATTTCGGTTACGCACCAAGATAAGGCATAACGTCCGATATCGTTTCCTTTGACCTACTTCTTTAGACAAACGAATTCTTTGTTGTTTCATATTTTTATAGAAAGAAAAATGTTTCATTTTGACAGTAAATAAACGCTTTTATCGGTGTTGTTGTAACACTTTCAAAATGTTGATATGTAGCTAAACTATATTTATCTAAGATCCTGAATCAAGCCAATCTTAATACACTAATAACAGTCTCGCTCGTTAGGAGATCACACTTACTCAACCCATTTGTAAAGATCTTTGTTAATCATAGGTCCAACTGGACGCAAATGCCTAACGCCGGCAAGAAAGCATAGTTTATTTAATATTAACGTTAAATTTAGTAGCTTATATGCTTTATTTTTTACAAATATAATTGTTAATCTATGATAAGAGTTAACTTCATGGATGATTGTGAAAACGGCTGTGACTTGAAAAGGGTATCTTTTGATAAAACTATATTTTATTATCACTCGCATTTAAACCTCTCTTTACAAATAAATTTTAAAAGTCTCAGAGCTCAACAAATTGCACTCGCTACACAATTTCTTACAATATTATTATTTTTAACACGTTTAGCTTTCAGCAACACAGCTTTTAAGCACCAAAAATTTTTAATACAAATTCTATTAAAACTTTTTATTCTATTTTGTATACTCTTAAACAATGTATACATGACATCAATTTTTTTTCGATTTTAATGCTTGTACAACTACTAAATATTTAAAAAACCCATTTGTATATTTTCGTGAAAAAATATTTTTATAAAGCCAAACTAAATACTAATCCTACACAGGCAAAGAAAACAATCCTTTAAAATATACTTCATCATGTCCATCAAAATCGTTGGACAGAGTATATCCAAAGTCTCTAACAAGATTGATTCGTACAGGTAAAGTAGATGAGAAAGCCACGCAGCTACATGCAATAGCGTCGCTGAAAGTCCTTCTGGAGGCGACGAGGCCGACAGCGGGAGGTGCTGGGGCGATGGCCGCGAAGAACGCAGCAGCAACCGCTCAAGCGAAAGAAACCCCGCTGGACCTACCCAATGGAGGCCTTGCGGATGTACAGTTAGATGTTATAGAAGAGGTAACGTTTATTTTTTTATCTGTTTCTATGCGTACTGCTGTCTTAGACCCAAAACGTCGACGGCGTGTGTCAGACACAGGAGGCTGATCACCTACTTGCCTATTAGATTGATAAATGATCATGAAACAGATTAAGAAACTTGAGGCCCAGACCTAAAGAGGTTGTAGCGCCACTGATTTTTTTTTGTATGTTTAACTGTGTGTGTATGAGTGTCTACGTAGTAGTAACAGGGTAAGTAGGAAGTATACACCGCAAAATTAGTATACCTAGTTAATTATAATTTAGTCAAATGTGTGAATTATATATAGATTTACGAGTCTTCTAAAACACACTTTTTAAATAATAGTTATTAATTTAGATATATTTAATTGATATTACGATTGGCCATGTTCGAGTTAATCGTCAATTGCTAAGTTGATATCGAAAATATCTCCAAGGTATTTTAATTAAATCAAAGTTCTAAAGTTTCTTTGACTTTAATGAAATAAGAAACAACTAACGAACATTGTTTTATAAAGAAAGCGAGCTTTCTTTGCTACAATTTCCTTTTATTATTAATAGACAAGTTGATAACACAAACTTATTTAATAACAAATAAATACAAATCAAATGTCGATTCAACGGTAAAATATGATATTATGCAACCACTATTATGTAATAAATAATTTCATTATTCTCATAAACAATTCAACATTCAACCGTTATAAAGAAAATTTTATCTCGATTCTGTAGTTACAAATACACAAATTAGAAATATTTATAAAGATATAAATTGATTTAAGTATGTGCATAATTAAATCAATTAAAAATATTCTATAAATCACTAAAAGAGTTTGTAAACAGTTTCATATTAGAGAATATTACACACAAAGCGTCTTTAAGAATGTAGTGAACAAAATTAAAATGTTTCGCTTCACACACTAAGCATCCTACAAACGATCTCTTGGCCTGGATTCATATTTGACTTGCTCCTAATGTCTCGCGAGGTTCTACGATATACATACATGAAATATCTCTGTATGCGACATTTGTACACTTCAGGCATTCACTCCCGGATTCTTCATCCATAAATTTTCACGAGTTTTATTTTTATGTAAGTGAATTTTTACCTTAGGTTTTAGTAAAAATTTTCGTGTATTACACACCATTAAAAGGTGGAATACTAAAAAACCAGTAGTGCTATGGCCTTTTAGGTTTGCCTCAGATTTCTGTATCTGTTTCGTGATATTTTTTTTATGAAATATAGATGATCAATCATCTGTGCCTGACACACGCTGTAAAAGTAAAAAACCATTTATTCATATAGGTAACACAATGTACACTTATGAACGTCAAAAAACTGTCGGCTTTTTGGGTCTAAAACATGCCGGTTTCCTTACAATGTTCTCCTTTACCGTACAACCGACTGTTTAATGCGAACATAAATAAAAAATCCATTACTTCATAGCTGGAGTTTGAACCTACGACCTCAGGTAGCACATTCCTTCTAGAAGGATTAGAGAAATGTAAAGATCAATAATTTCTATATTTCTTTGGATAATTAGTAAATTTGATTGAAAACTACCGTACAGACTACTGTAGTAATTCGCTGTTTTTCTCTCTCTCGCATAGGTCCCATTTAAATTATCAAAGCCTTTTATTCCCACATAATATTTGGCTTATCTAACCTTCCAACCACGGCCATCATTTACAAGATCTTAAGATAAAGTTTATAAGACATAGAACTTGTAATTAGCAAATAAATTTTAAGTTATTGCTCAGTTATCTCTGCAGTTAAAGCGCTTGGCAAGACTAGTACAAGGTCACTCTGAATGTATGACACAGTTTATCACATATTTTGCATACATCTGCGTTAATTTTCCGCTAAAGTTTATTCAATATTAAATTATAGCGCTTTTGCAAATGCTACTGGAATATCATAAGCTTATTCAGGTTATGAATTCTTAATTCAAAATTTCAAAAAGATGATGTGTTTGAAAAAGTTATGAATATAACTTGGCATATGGGATATATTTATATAGCTTAATCTACACTAGTATTATAAAGATAAAAAATCTGTTCCCATTGAAAACTACTAGACTGATTTGAAAAATTATTTCAGCATTAGAATCCCACGTTATCCCTGATAAACTAAGGCTTTAGAATATTATCACAAAATATACGAGTTTTGTATGAAAACGATAGTGTACGGTGTCAAAAAGACCGAAAAAATTCCTATATCGCATACGCTGCGAAAAGTATTGACAATGGAGCAAAGTGATATACTACAGTTTTATTATATATATACTGTTGAAGACAACGAAATCTACAAAAAAAGTCCGCGATATATGCAACAATAAAATATTATTTTTGCATTCAAAAGTCTATTTACTGAGAAAAGGTTTAGGCTATAGAACATCGTGCTACGACTGAGTTAATTCGAGTAGAACATGAAGAACAGCCAGTATAATAATAAAGCTGAGAGCACAGGAACATGAAATAATCAAGAAGACGTACAGTGATAGTGAGGAATCGCTTAATTGCTTGTAAGATATAATCTTCGCCTCCATATCTAAAGCTTTCTATTATAATTAGAACTGAACTTTTAAAACTCGTGCGTTCTATTTTCATTTGAATATCTTAAAAATCACTATGACCTCAATTAGGAAAGAGCGTGGGAAACCAGTCATGCTGAAAGTTAAGGGGAAAGGTCTGTGTCAAGAAATAGACATACTGACTCCAATGATTCATTAGAAAGGCGAAAATCCTCTACTTCTACCATATCTCTTTTGTATTATTACGTCCTAAGTTTGTAGAAAAAATTCTAACAACTTTCTTAGTACTGAATAGTCTTGTTTTAATAAACATACTGATCATAAGAATCTCCTATTGTCAGACAAGATGGATAGCTTTCAATTAATAAGGTTAATTCGTGAAAAAATATTTAAATACTGTATTTTTTCAAAAAGTGGAAATCTTTAAAGAATAAATTCATCCAGAATCAGGGTAGTTTCCGCTCTAAGGGTTAAATTAAAAGCAGGTTTTGTTGTAATTTTCTTTAAATTGTTCTTTGTGTTACAGATAGGAGACTTAGAAGATGACACGACACCGCTAGACATGTCGTGGCCGTCGGGTTTCCGGAAACGACTGACGTATTTGTTGGTCGCACCAATTGTCTTCCCATTATGGATTACCCTCCCGGACACAAGGACGCCGAGAGGTAAATATATCAATCCTATTCAAGTATGTAATTCAGGGTCCGATTATGATCAACCCTGTATTTAAACTCAAGACAAACATAATTGTCTATTAAATTTTACGCTCAGCAACCTTTAAGAATCTAATAGAGCCTAACCACTAAACAACGTATCAATGAAATGAAATGAAACCCATCAACCTAAATAAAACTTGTTGCTGCTTGATATAATAAAAAAAAACATTTTTTTTTTCGTGATGCAATGAGTTGCACTTTATGTAATGTTTAATGTTGAGGGCATGTGGGACTCGCTACTGTGCATATGCACTAAACCTAGGTTCATCACCATCAGCAATCCTGAGGCAAAACACGGTAACAGCGTAGCCTTGTCCGCAACTCGCCACGTGATCAGCCGTTGAAGTCACGTCACAGAAAAGGGAGAAATGCTTGCTCTAATAACCAAATACAAATATAACCTACATTCGTAATTATTCTTAATTTAAAATAGTTAATAATGTACTCAGATGATATATCTGTAGAAACTTTCATCAGCCTATGGTGTAATTACGTAACATCATTTGTAACTAAGATAAATTATGTCATATCAACCCAATAGAGATAAAATCGTATAAGCCATTATGTTGAACATAACTGCAGTAATAAGTGTTAACTATTCTATCGACACATTATATCGATGCCATTAATAACCATTTGCTCCAGATTGATCGTAATGCTTTATAGCTAACTAAACAGATTGTCAATTGTTATATCATGATAATGTTGCCACAGCCTATTAAAACGCGCACCAGACCTAACTAATCGTTTATCAACCTCAACATACTTGAGAAGTTACCAATGACTTTTTGACGACGCAAATTTTGCTATGTCTTTTATTTAATTACAATAATTTATTGTTTTAACATGTGAAGGGGAGCATAATAGTTGCAGGTATTTAAAAACATTTAAAATAAAACCTTGGTGATTTCAAAGAGTGACGGAGTCTTTAATGCCAGCCCTGCGATTCTGTAACTCACTTTTCGAACTCACACAGCGGTTTTCGCATCGGCAGTCACTCTCAAATCAGTCGTGAAGCAGTCATTTTATGATTTGGCATTCTGATAAACAATAAACTACAAGCTCCCACCTTTGCAGTTTTCGCATTCTACGCCCTTGATTTGGCAGTAAATGTTAGACGCATAACTTAACGCAAACTAACTAATAATTAAATTATATTTAGATTTTTTAATAACTCATTTAACATATTATGTGCACTCAGTCCGGAAGTTTTCAGCACGAACCATATAAATAAACGATTTCAAGGCGTATAATTATCAATGTTTGGTCGTAATCCGCTTACTGTCTAAAACGATGTTTGTTTAACCTTATATACTCCGTCTCTGTTAATAGCTGTGGCGACTTGCGGTGATTATTTATGAACAGGTCAAAAAGCCATATAAAAACAAACGACAAACGCAGAATTCCCAGGAATTAAGATACATCTCGCAAACACATAAGCCATATCAAACTGTCGCAATGTATTCCATAACGGTGTTATAGCCGAGATTCGATCGGAGTCTAATGCAATTAGCATTGGAGCATTCAGAGGCGATTAGGCACTGACAAGCTTCCATTACGCGCTACGAATTGGATTTAGCCTCCAATTGCTGTGTTTACAGCCTGCAACCTCTGACGATATTTTGCTTTCTTTTACCACGTGTTGATGTAATGACTGATCAATTTATTTTACAAGTAGTTTGCGTGGCACATGTGGTATATGTATAGGTCCCTGTAAAAAAATACTATTACTAGTATTAATCGTAATATCGGGTATTAATAATAACTATAGTAATAATAGTAACTATCCATTGATAAGGCAACACTGCTTTAAAAACACGTTATTGATTTAATTTTATTAATTTAAATAATAGCTATTAAAGTTTCGCGTGTCTCGAAATAGGCTTTCGGGCGGTAATTTGGTTTATTAATTGAAAAGGAAATTAATTTTTCACAAGTCAGGAAGACGAGTATGGTTGACTTGAAAAAAAATTCCAGGGTGCCTCCGTTTATTTTTTGGGTGACTATGACAATGTATGTCTTTAGACACAATAGTCAACAGTAAAATGACACCGCCGATAACTCATATGATTAGATGAGCCCTATGCCCTTTTCTATAGAAATATTACACAAATACGTAAATGATTTTCAGAATTTCAAGAAACAGTTTTACCGGCTTAAATTGCGGTACTTTATCATTTTAACTATTTGTAATTTTATAATGAGCATCCCAAGTTTTATTATAACTTCAATTATTAACGTTACTGTTCAGCGTGTATTGTATTATGGGTGATACTCTCTCCAATACCGTATGGGGGCCCCACTGAAAATCAACGTTGCTAGTGACAGTTCTTTTTGGTGATTTTGTTTTTCTTTCTTTCTTGCTATCCTCCAATGAAACGTGATGAATTTTGTTTATTTCTACAACTGACTGTTTACCCTCTATTAAATTAATAAAACGTTTTTCTTTTCAGGGAAGACGCTATTCCCTATAACATTTATAGGGTCGATAGTGTGGATAGCATTTTTCTCCTACCTCATGGTGTGGTGGGCGAACATTGCGGGGGCGACGGCCCATGTGCCTCCCGAGGTGATGGGGCTCACGCTCCTCGCTGCGGGGACTTCTGTGCCTGACCTGATCACTTCGGTGATAGTCGCCAGGAAGGGCTTCGGGGATATGGCTGTGTCGAGCTCAGTTGGAAGCAATATCTTCGATGTCACTGTGGGGTGAGTATACAAGCTATTTAAGTAAAATATTGAAGGATAATCTACTATATAAAAATAAGTCGGGTTTTCCTTCCTGACGCTATAACTCCAGAACGCACGAACCGATTTTCACGGTTTTGCATTCGTTGGAAAGGTCTCGAAAGAAAATTCAGGAAAATTTTCAACAGGAAAGCGGGATCACCAAACGAAATGTTACATAAAACGAAGCAATCTGGTGGCGAAACGGAGTTCGCCGAGTTTGCTGGTTTTTAAAATAATGACAAATAAAAAAAACGGGAAAATTTTTCTCTGGCGTCAAGTTGATATAAATTAACGACGGCAATACATTCTATAACTAATTGAATTGTGTATTCGTTTACAACTAAGAGGTTAATCTTTGGTTTTTATACAGCTTTAGCGTATTAACGTAAGCGTTATGAACGGAAACACATCAATGTCAAATGTTTGTTTAAACTATCCAGAAACAAACTCATACAAAATTCTCATCAGTACACGTTTTACACTTGCTTAAAAATATCGATTCTTCCGCTACTTCTGATGCCTCATTTTGCCACGTTGACTGTTAGGAACTTGATGTGCCGCGTATCTTGCGCTAGTCTAAAAAGTTCCTCGGCGGATGTGATGCGACTCTCGTACATTCCGCAACCACGACTTCTTCCTTCCACCAGCCGTCTCTTACCTTGAATTTTGCCCTTCTTACACTTAAATACCTAAAATTATACCAACCCTCTTTCTGGTAAATATATTTTGAACATATTGAGATCTACCAGCATCTCTTCATCAAATCATTCTAATTTTCGAATGAAGGCAGTGCTATACACACTAATACGTAAGTTAAAGATTCAGCGATAGAGGTTAGGATTTTGATTGACAGACGCTAAAGAGTGTCTTTTATTTGATGTTTTATAAAGCAGGATCAGACTTCAGGTCTTTTAATAGAGTGTTGCCCATGTAATGCTAGAAAAACTAGTCTAAGACGGGCTGAAAAATGCGATTCTATAAAATATGCAATAATTAAATTCATATTTAGATAATTACCTCGATAGCTAATTAAACCATCAAATTCATCAAAAGCTTTTTGTTAAATAAGTTATAAATTACAATCTATAGAAAAGCTTCAAAAGCTAATAGAAGCTGTTTTTCCTTGTCAACCAACCAGCCTTCGGACATCATTTTAGCAATATCCGATTTAGTGGGGATTAATTTCAACTTTGTAAAACTTGTACAATATACTTAAATGTTTATAGATAAGCAATTTTGTACACAACCCCTCTTCAAATTATCAATGAGAAATCGACTTTAAGACATGCACAGAAGGTTCTGATTCTTTTGGACACCGCCAAAGTTTAAATGTAAGAATCTAGTCCTTATGCCAACGGGTTAAGGTCCACGTTGTGCTTGCAATATCGATCGGAAGTCTACAGACGATGTACAGACAAAAATAAAAGTGCATCCACAAGGGTTTGTCTGGGGAGTATTTTTTTATTCCGCTTGGATTATTCTAACGTTAAATATCTTTTAACGTATTTTTTTAATCCATAGAGATTTATGAGGCAGAAAAGACTAAGAACTTTGAAAGCAAAAGTTTTGAGAGAATGCTACTTTTAAGATTGCAATTGAGGTCACTGTAAAACTTAAATCTTTGAATGAAAATGTATCATGATGCACAAAATAGCATTTAATTAAATAATCAGTCGTTATTACTACGGTAACCTAATACAAAATTTTAGATTATATTGTAATATATTTGTCTACACCGAAACAACGTTGTCAGTTTCTGAATAATATAGATTTTATTCATTTTGTTTAGTTTACTACGAGAATAATATTCCAAGTATATTTTAGCTTCTGTTATGCTTCAACTACACCCACGGAGCACTGCCGAAGTGATAGATATTGCCACTATGATTATTTAATTGTTTATATCACTTGTCACGAATTTAGAGAACATGAGATTTATGGAAATACACTTTTTGCCTTAACTGCAATAAAAATTATTCTAAGCAAGCATAGAATTAGTTAGAATTTTGACCATGAAATAATAAACAAATATTTTGCAATAAAATAATATTGCGGGTATACATTGAGATGTAAGCTGATTGTGCCTGTGTTATCAAAGGGTCATCTTTAAGCTTTAAACAATAAGCAGTTAAATGTCTAGTACATCTGTAGTACAGAACTGATACAGATGTACTAGACATTTAAGACTGGCTTGGGGTTTATAGTTAGATAACTATTCAAGGGAAACAGTTAGATAACCAGAAACCCAAGCCATCAATTACAATTTGATGAAATGCATAAAATAAATTTTATAGCGTTGCGGAAAGTGGTAGAATTCCATCTGAATTGTATGTTTTATTCCCGTTACAGCGGTTCGGATTCCTGACTTTAATCTTAACAGTATACGGTCTGTTTTGGGTATATTATATTTGGAACACGTGTGAGGATTTATGTGGCAGTTTATCTAGGAACAGCAGGTCTGCGGTAATGGTCATAATGTATTGCCGTGGTTAAACGTATTTCGTTGTGAATAAAGTGTAATGAACACAGTTATATGTCCTTGTATTCAATTAATAACGTCCGGGTTCTATATAAAACTATGCAGTCGTAATTGCTTGTTTTTTATACATGTGTAATAAAACTTAGTAGTCAACGGGAATTGGGTATTACGAATCAACAATGGTATCCGAGTAGCTAGGAAACCTAAGTTTTTAAATATAGTTAAAAATTCTCAAAGCGTATCTGCATTTTTTTAAAGAATTTACATGAGTATAACTCATGTAAATTCTTATAACGGTTTTTGAAGTGAAACTTCTTTATCGGGGTTGGAAAAAAATTTAGTGTAACATTTTTTCGTTACGCGTCACATTTTTCGGTTACGCGCCAAGTTGCTTTTTGAAGTCAAACTTCTTTATCGGCGTTAGAATGAATTTTTATCGACGTATGGGAGAAATTTTGTAGCAAATCGTCACGTTTTTCGGTTACGCGCCATCTTTTTCTTGTCCCTACCAAGGTTGATCCGAAGAGATTCGAAGCCATTAATAACAAAAATATATAATAACGATAACAATGATAGTAATAAATTATTACAATAGAATTATTACTAATAATTCTATAACAATTAATGAAATTCTGTAGTTAATAATCTTAGTAGTAATAAGGTAAAATGAAATAATTGTATTTGTATTCATGTCTTGACATGAATACAAGATGATGTTAAAGCCTTTTGTTAAACTTTATTTAACCAATTTCGTTAAGTTGCATAATTTTTCGAAAAATAAGGTCATAAAGAAGTTTCACTTCTTATTACGTGTGTACACCTCGTACACGCACACATTTTTATTTATATAGTAATAGTGAAGAGAGTAACAGGCTGAATATATTATCGATCTTTAGCGTTTATTTCGCTGATAATTTTTCATAGTTCACAAGGGAAACTGATTTTTGGGGCCTAAATAACCAAGAACAATTATTGTACTATTAGGCAAGCAAATACAGGTTATACTCATACTACAATCTAGTTAACATTAATTATGTATATTTGTTTCATAAATCAAGCATTCTTTTCTGTAATTTTCTACTGAGTTCTGGAGTACGCAGGCCTCTTTCAACTCTGCTTATTTAGTCATGTTTATTGCTTCATTCGATTTTGAATGATATATCGCGATGGTTCTAGAACAATGTCGGATTTGAAAAAATCCAAAATCCACTTTTTATCATATGCATACTACATTGACTAAATATTACGGCTACATTAAAAAAACAATGTCCATTTGTTTTAAATTTCAAATTAGTCAGTCCGTAAAGTGACGGATTTGATAGAAACATGTGATTTTTCTAGAAAACTGTGTAATTTAATGTTATCATTTTTATTTTATTTCAAAACAAACCCTTTTGTTTGCTTATATGCCAATTTTCATAATAACAGAATATGAATTAAAATATTTACGACAAAAACTAACATGATTATATTAAGGTAAAGTAAAAAATCATTTATTCATATAATAGGTAACATAATTCACACTTATGACTCGTCAGTAAAGAAATACATATTAATGCTTCTAATTTTACATTTACTGCCAGTTCTCAAATCAAGGGCGTAGAACGGGAGAGAAGAACTGGCAATAAACTCTCCGCCACTCTTTTTAAGCGCCATTTTGTTTTACACAACGTTTGTATGCTGCAGCCATTACAACATGTTCCACATGACATATCAAGTTTAATCTAATATATAAAATTCTCGTGTCACAGTTTTCGTTGCCATACGGCTTGATCGAATTTGATGAAATTTTTGGTCCTTATCCGGTATCTATAAGAATCGGCCAACTTCTATTTTTCATCCCCCTAAATGTAATGGGGTAGTCCAGTTTAGACAAAATAATTAATTTCTTATTTTGTCTAAACTCTCTTTCTTTCTTCTTCTTTCTTTTTATGATACAGCATTAAAAAATACATACAACCCCTAATTTTCACCCCTCTACCATCAACCCCTATTTTTTAATTGTAAATGATATATATGGCAAAACGACGTTTGCCAGGTCAGCTAGTAGTTTTATAAGTTTAGGAAAAATGTCAAAATAAGTTTTTACGCTTTCGTAAATATATAGTAAAGTCCTCTAAAATGTTGCACTAAGTCACGTGCACACTGGCATTTGTGGCTCTAATGTACCAGACACTTGCCCTTTGACGTAAAAACCTTAACATGAAACAAAAAACCTTGAACCGTCACTCTTGATCATGTCCCCTTGACATTTGCACACTCAGCGCTTTCCACCGCTCTTTGGCTGCTCACGGAGATTAGAAAACTCGTCTCTAGCCAATTTCAAGTCTACTTATATAAGAAAATTCAATTTTGACACGATTCCGTTTCTTTCATTAAGTGATAGATAAGTTTAAGTGTCGACTTATACCGCTGACTTGGTCTACTTAGAATTCGGATAGAGTGACTTTCATTCATTGTATTTTATAGGCTTTTATAATGGGCTTAAAAAACTATATGTTTAGTAGCAGACCCGGCCAAGCGTTGCTGTGGCTAAGATTTTTGTTATATTACATAGTAGTAAACTATTCAAGGGAAACGGTAGGAGAACACCAGTCATGGGGAACACCATGCTTTATTGGTGGTTAAGCCATTAAATTGTAGCTTATGTGAAACATTGGTACTTTCCACACAGCGCCATCTGCTAGAATTGTGACTATACAATAATAAACAAATATTTTACTATCCTATCTTTTAAGTTGGATATCAATCAAACTACACACTACAAATTTGATTGATATCGGTTGGGTACTTTAGTAGTCCATAGCGGACAAACAACGTGACACGTAATCTATATATATTAAGATATATATGCAATCTTACATGAAAAGTCCATATATATAAGGTCGGCAACGCACTTGCGAGTCTGCTGGCAATGTGAGTGTCCATGGGCGGTATCACTTAACATCAGATGAGCCTCCATCCCTTTTGCTTCCTACGACATTAAAAAAAAATATTGGAATGGAATTTGCGTCACTATTAATAATTAATAATATAAGTGTAATGGGAATTAATACTTCTTTCTTAAAACTTTCTTTCTTTAAACTTTCTTGAGCATAAAACAGTGAAAGACATTACCAAAGTATAGTTTACCAATGTTAAATATAACGTTGTGGCATAATATAACACAGCATCCCTTTAGAGATAAAAAGCATTAAAAAGAAATATGAGCAAATTTTAAAATGGAAAAGACAATTATAATATTCTCCGCTTATTTTTATATAACCTTTGGCTCGGTTCCAAAGCCTCTATAGAACCTACTGTTCTTGCCACTAGGGTTGCCATTGATAGAAATGGTACTGGCCTAAATAAATAACGACTTACGTAGGCACAAGTATTACACTTTCCACAGTAGACTATGTATTATGAAACGTAATGATTTCACTAATGTTAAGTGAATCAGGTTGGAGGTTACGTTAAAACATAAATAGATATTCATTCATGAGGATTGGCATGGCAATGGCATTTTAGAAGAGTTTTAGTTAAAAGAATATGTTTATGTGCATCTTGTCCGTAAACATATTGTTACGCTGTGGCTGTTATTTATAACCCGAACCTATCTAGTAAAATGTTTAACTCGTTCTTTAGATTTCATTAAAGGTTTTGACAACCCTACAGTGTCAGGGCTTTGTTGTTTTGTCAAAGTATGTCTTAACGTAAAAGTGGCCATTGCATTTGATTTTATTTATAAAGTAAGTTAATAACTATTTTCATGCTTTCCATAATGGATCGTTTCTCAAGCAAGACCCACGAAAAAGCAAAAAGTAAAAAAGTCTCCCGACCGCGTCACTGTAAAATTATAATTTAGTTTTATAACACTACACTATAATTATTCATTCGTTTAATAAACAAATCTTTTGTATATACAATACGTAGTTTGTATTTATTATTTTTCAACAGACTGCGACCCCCTTTTAAAACAAACTCGACCCCCAAGGGTCCCGACCCCCTCTTGAGAAACGATGCCTTAATTTAACTATTTCCATATCTTAAGTCATACGAGCGAGGCTAGTTTTATCATATATTTTATGTTTTAAATAATAACTTTACTTTAAAGTACGTCCTAATTCCATTGCGTTGATATATTTTTAGAAGACGTAACGCTCAGAAACTTAATGTTTTATGTTTCTTAGCTGAACATTCTAAGAGGCAATGAGAGATTTAACCATGACCGATATATCACCTAAGGTACCGTAGAACAAAACTTCTGTTTGTTTGCTACCACAAGTTCTGACTTTCTCAAATGCAAGCGAATTTATTACAGTACTAGCTGACCCGGCGAACTTCGTACCGCCTAGCAGTCAATGAATGTCGTGTTACTTTTTAGCTGAAATTATTAAGGCTTTGATGAACGTAAAACAATGATACAAAATAATATACTTTTATAGATAGAAACAAAAAAGTATTTTATTATGATGAATTATGATGAAAACATACATATAGAATGAGAGTAAAAAAATAAAAATAAAAATAAAGAAAAATCATAGACAATCATAAAATAATCATAGTCTCAGCAACCAGGCCATAAGCTCAAAAAAAAATAGTTGTTAGATACACTATTTGACAGGATTGGACAACAAATGTTTGACATGTAATAAACAAATCAGCATTTATTGAAATGATTAAGTATTCATTACACATATCGAGTTTTCATTGTTTTTAAGATGTATTCTGCTATTCTGGACGGAAACAAATCCAACAAATCAAAAACCATGGCAATCGGTCCAGCCGTTCTCGAGTTATAAGTGTTGTAACAAACACGACTTTCTTTTATATATATACTAGCTGATCCGGCAAACGTCGTTTCGCCATGTATATCATTTATAATAAAAAAATAGGGGTTGATCGTAGAGGGGTGAAAGTTAGGGGTTGTATGTATTTTTTAATGCTGTATCATAAAAAAATAGAAATTAAAAATTTTGTCTAAAAAATAAAAAAATAAATTGAGGGGTGGACCACCCTTATTATTTAGGGGTGTGAAAAATAGATGTTAGCCGATTCTCAGACTTACCCAATATGCTTACCAAATTTCAGAGGAATCGGTCAAGCCGTTTCGGAGGAGTATGCAGACTAACATTGTGACACGAGAATTTTATATATAAGATATATTTATTTATAGATTCAATATAATGTTAACTTTGAATATAGAAGATACAAAACTTCTGTTTTTTCAAGTTAACATCTATGTTAATCAGTTACAAAGTTAATCTCTATTGGAAAGCAATTTAGATGTATGGTTCCCACAATTCCCACAGACCACATTACCTAAGGCAGTGAAAAGCACTAAGCTTTAATTATAATTGCGGTTCTATATGTATTTGACGCGTCTGCAAGCTTATTTATAATAATTATACCATTATTATGTCAACACTGATATCTTTTGTCATTGGACAATGATTTTAATAAAACAAAATAACGTAGACTAGCGATAACAAACAAAAAACTTTCGTGTGATCTCTCTTTTAATAATAATTTAAATAGTACAATTTTTTTTTTATTTATTAAAGATACAAAAATCGTTTATTTTTTCATAACACAATTGAAAGCAGAAGTTTTATAATTCACACGCTAACCTATATAAAAGAATCAATACGTCCCTAAAAGCTCCTTTTGTTGGACATAAATCAAGGAAAGTGGGGCAGAGAAATGTCTAATGGCCGCCAATTGTGACTTATATTTCACCTACATTTACGTTAAAGTACAATAAATAGGATGTAGTGATTTATAATATAACAAATACTTATATCATTTAGTCATAATTACTCTGTAATGTCAAAACACTTTATGGGTAATAGTAGAAACTCAGCTCTAAGAACTGAAATACTGCCCTGCGATTCTGTAACTCACATTTCGAACTCACACAGCGGTTTTCGCATCGGCGGTCGCTCTCAAATCAGTCGTGAAGCAGTCATTTTATGATTCGGCATTATGATAAACAATAAACTACAAGCTTCCACCTTTTCAGAATGCCAAATCATAAAATGACTGCTTCACGACTGATTTGAGAGCGACCGCCGATGCGAAAACCGCTGTGTGAGTTCGGAAAGTTAGTTACAGAATCGCAAGCCTTAGATATCTGTATCTGTTTCATTGATTTTTTTTCTTGGCAAAGGGTGGTGCCCTCTATGCGTAACTCACGTCATTAATTCACGTAACATGTCTCACGATGTCTTCACGGTATAAGCAATTGTTAGTTGGGCGTACAGAAAATCCATTGGGGTACAGCCAGTGTTAGAACGTACGACTTTGTGGTTAAAAGTTACTAATTGCTATCACGTTCACAAAACGTTGAAGTTTAGAACGGAATATGTTCTAAAACACACTAATTTTCATTCAAAAGTACTTTTCCTAGGAGACACGGTGCTTGAAGAATTATTCATTTGTTCACGTCAATAACATTGATCTAACACATATAATAATTTAAGAACTTATACAATTTAAAACGCAATCATCTGTGATATAATTTTAATAATTTATGAATACAGGGTAAGGAACCTCCTAGAAACCTCTTAGCATCTAACCGCACTACAGGAAATATTCTTGTGTTTTAGCACAGACAATTTAAAAAAAGCACTACATATCATAAGCAGAATATTATACAATTGATACCTGTATTACCTTACATTATCTTACCTTTGTTTTTACTCGTTCCATTTTTAAATCGAATTTATTTAAGGAATTAATAGTTTTAAAAGTATAAGCTTTATAACATTTATTATAAGTACATAAGTTTAACCCGATGGTATTTTGTCCTTTACGAAACTTACTACGAGTAGATGTAATTGCCAAAGCTCAGCCTTTCTTTAGCCTGTTTTCGAATGTTACACGAAAGTTCAAAGTTAAGTAACATGGCGTGACCTTAGCGATAGTCGTAAATGATCCCCACACAGCCTTTTGATATTCATCTACGCAATTTAGGAGCCTTGGCCCAAATGTGGGGTCAAGAAAATGCCAGAGGAAATAGTATGCGTGCCCTGGGCCGCTTTTCCTAATTTTAAACAAATATAACAATTAATCATTTTTCTTTTGTAGTTAGTTAACTGAGTTTTATTATTGGTTTGTAGATAAATATAGAATATGGCACTTTGGTTTGTTTTTCAAAAATTAATTTGAACATAAGTACATAAAAGTAAAATGAGAAACTACAAATAAAGCATTTCGAAAAAATATATCGCTATTCCACGATCCACTCCTTAATTACTGACGCCTTCATATAAACAGTGCTACTTACTATCTGTAAAAAAATATTTTACTTTTATTTAATTGTACACGGGGGGCTCAAATTAAAACTGAAAGTAACTAAAACGCAAAAAAAGAATCACAACAATCATCACACGAATGGTGAGACAAAACATTAAAATTATTGTTCTCATCTCCAGGAGTTGAATTTAATTATCTGATTAGAGAGACACTACATTTCAGTTAGTGAAACTAGTTTAGTGCAAAAAGCATTATAGAATATCAATAGACATTTTCTTAGTTGTATATCAATTGAAACAACTCTAGTATTGTTTGCAAAGTTCACATTTCACGGATCGTCATGCTCGAAGCGCTTGTGGCGGCGTCCATGCGTCGGGTTATCTCTCTTCCTAAAATTTGGCAAGGGGGGCGATGGCTGGCCATGCGTCATACGGATGCTACTTGTGGTGACTGGTCGGTCATGAATTCGTGTATGCTGTGATGTTAGTTGTTTCGACTATGTATTTGCGTGTTGTTTCCACGAGAATGCTCCTATTTCACCATGCCTATTGCTGATAGAGGACAAATCTTTGTTTTTATTATTAGTAATTACTTAAGATGTCATGTGGAACATGGTGTAATGGGTGCATTTCCTTACAAACGTTGTGTAAAACAGAAAACTTGTCGATTAAAAATAGTGGTGGAGAGTTTATTGCCAGTTCTCCTCTTCCGTTCTACGCCCTTGATTCGAGAACTGGCAGTAAATGTAAAATTAGAAGCATTTCATATATATTTCTTCTTTGACGTTCATAAGTGTACATTATGTTACCTATATGAATAAATGATTTTCGGATTTTGAATTTTGAATTTACATAAGATAGCACAATACTTATTAGTAATAATTATAGTTATTCATTCATTTGTTAGAGAATGTAAAATGGAAAAGGAAACGATGGAGTGTTCCATTTGATAGTAATTGATATATCTTTATTCCTTAGGTTTATTCAAAAAAACTGAGACACGTGATGTGATACGTCATTACCTTGTCAAATCATAAACACAGTTTTATTATAAGTTTCTCAAAGGCCAATTTTCAGTGTATACAACAATTTTGACTTAAATTATTATCTTTACTCCAGGTTACCCCTACCGTGGCTGTTGTATGGACTGATATACGGTACGCCGGTCCAGGTTAACTCCAAAGGCATGGTGTGTAGCATTGTGCTGCTGTTTGCTATGCTACTATTCGTGATCCTGAGCATCGCGTGCTTCAGGTAAATTTAATTCATTTTAAATAAGAAAAATAAATTATTCCTACAATATCATAATACATTTCGGTCATTATCAATTAACTTAAATAAAAAAAATCACGGATAAAAAAGTTTTTATGTAATTTTAAGTTGTGTAAACTTGGAAACGTAAAACTGTCTCATCAAGTTGATAGATAACTATTTAATTATATATGATACTAGCTGTTGCCTGCCACGCTTCCCTGTGGCACATTGTGATTGAATAATATCTTTTCATATGAGCATTTTTTGGAACGAAGTTTCTTATCGCGCGTTGTGAAAGGGGGCTAGACGGAAAAAATTCTTACGAAAAGTTGTCACGACACTTTTTTGCTATTTGCTATTGTAATACACCGGTTCTCGTCCGATCACCGAAGTTAAGCAACGTCGGGCAAGGTCAGTACTTGGATGGGTGACCGCCTGGGAACACCTCGTCATGTTGCCTTTTTTTTTCGTCGTAAGATGGGTGTCGAGAAAATCTATCATGATAACATATAAATTAATCGAAAGGAATTTCGTTCCATCCGGGTGTCCCTTGACACCTCTAAAGTTTTTATTTACTAATGAAGAGATTGTAAATATTAATATATATGTATTGCTCTTCTAGGTGGAAAATGAATAGAGGGCTGGGCTTCACGATGTTCCTACTGTATTTTGTCTTCGTCGCAGTGAGCCTGGGTCTGGAGTACGGGTATCTTCATTGTCCGAGCGAGTAAATAGTTGTATAAATGGCGGACTTATGACAAATGTAATTAGAACGATAGGTAGTGTAACAGTTTTTCAGAGTGTTTTGGTTTTAACTTATTTTGGTTTGGCTAGCTCTTAGTTGACATTGAAATCGTATTATGCAGGATTTTTCAAACAACGAGCCTTTCAATGAAATAGAAAGATCAATTTCAACTAAAGTATTGCCTCTTGATCAGATATAGATGTCTATACCGTTTCGTACTCTAAGGGCTACGATATAATTGTAGCAACGTAGACACTACGTAACGTCAGTTGTGCTTGTCTACGAGGCTTGCTAATAATGATGTCATAACAATAGTCAACATATCCGTAGCACATACCACCGTTGCTACGAAGCTACGAACTACGTCTACGAAACGTATACGAATCTAAGTTCTAGAATTGTGTGCATCTATAGTTTTTTTCTGCTTAAACGGTACAAAATCGCCTTTTTAAAAAAGGACTTTTAATATTTAGTTGAATATTTGAAATTAAAATGCTCAACGAGAATCTAACATTTTAGAATAATTGGTTTGATATCATTGGAGTTTTGACGTATTCTGAAAGGTAACCAAAAAAATTTAAATGAATAATAAAGAGATCCAGTTAATTATAAAAGTCTAAAAATATTTATTATTTAACTGAAATAAGGTGTAAACGGATTAATTCCCAACAGTTTAGTTAATAACTTTATGTATTAAAATTAATAATACATAAAAATAATATGTATGTGTACTTTATGTATTAAAATAATAATACATAAATCATACAACAAACTTTCCTTACGGTGCCTCTCGGAATATGATCTTCTGTTTCTAATAAAAATAAACTTGACTACAACAAGTCTGTGTGAAAAGGACTTAAAACATAACATAAAAAATCGTGGTTATACCCTATAACTTCTAATGATATGATTGGTTAAACTTAAATTGAAATATTTAACTCCAACAATATCTAATACAGGACAAATTGAAAACTTCCTTCTTTTAAGTCAGTTAAAAAGCTGACAAATTAAATTGCTATCAGGTCTTATCAAATCTGAATTGCAGTACCAAAACTGTTTCTGTTTATACTCCATAAGATTCGAAGATCTTGAGTTATAGATATTTACGCAATTATTTTTATTAGAAAGAGTTAGATGTAATATGTAGACTAGAAGATGTATTGCGTGCTTAATAAGTTAGCTTTAAATTAGTTCCAAAATAAAGTTTACACATTACGATATTACGTTTATTTATTTTTGTAAAGATTTTGTACCTTTGTAAATCAACTGTTTGATGTTTTAATGTTGAAATGTATACATAATGTCATACATTTTCACTGTTTTGGATTTAATATTATACAAAGTAGGTAAAACATTGTTTTGAATGCACGGAAATAGTTTGTAAATACACTGTTTTGTAGAGAAGGGCGGGGCAAATTGAACGACTCAATAAATTATTAATATCACAAAATATCAGAACGTGCCTGCATATTGCAAACCATATAACTTGAAAAATTCTTTGCTCCGCTTAGTGTTATTAGCAAATACGGTTTATTATTGGCTTGCGATCTTCAAAATCTAGAAACATCTTGTAAACCGTCCGTAGATTTCAATCTCAAGGGCCTGTATTCCCGAATCAAGATCGAATCGATCAAAACTAGTTTCGTTGTCTTTAACGATTTTGACAGTTGTCAAAACTTGAGAAATGTTTTGGAATACGGGCCGTAGCTCAGTGGGGCTAATAGTATTAAAACCCTAAGCCAGCCTTTAGGGCAACGTCTTAATTGTTGATGAAATAACAGATTTCAACGGTACATTTTATCGATCAGTTGTTGAATTCCCATCAAATTTTATATTGACAACCCGCCTTGAAATAGCAATAAATAGTATAGCGTAGTTAGTAATGTTTGTATTGTTAAGCTTTAACAATTCAAAATCGCTCAACACGCATTGCGTACGAACTTTCCTTTACATAATTATATAAACTGATTGGTAAAAGCGCACAAAAATGCATTTCAAAAATATCGATATAAATTATTTCTAAAAGTATAAAAGCGAATTATTTCCAGTCCTGCGTCTGATCTCTTTACAATAATAAATATTACCATCAAAAGTCGCAATAACGTTAAATTATGACCGAGCAAATGATGTGTTATCATTAATTCAATCAGAAATCGTAACAGTAAAAGATTAAAGATGGGTGTTGAAATGACCCCACATTGGCCCTATATCCCTAATATCAATTAAATAATGAGATTGGCTGCCATGACTCGCTTTTATTAATTTAAAGAGTTTTATATAATTTGAGAAACGAAAGTTTTTGCTGGTAAGAAGCGAACAAATCGAATAAGTATTAACATATCTAAGTACCGGGACAATCAGATACAATGATATTCTGTGATAAGGATATGCGCTTAATGACATATTACAAGTAAGTGAATAATTTGAGGCTCGTCTTTTTCACAAAATACATAGGAATATTGGATTTAATATTAGCCTTCTGTAGTACGCTTAGCGGTGCCACTTCCGGTCAAACAGTTGCACATTCATTACCATTCGTTGAGGATTGAGAGATGTTATTATCGAATCAACTGTACGACCTCGTCGTGGCCATTTCTATATATTATATTAAGATTTGAATAACTTTTTCTCTCCAAACATTTCGTATGACGTTGATAATATTATAAAAACAACATAGTGTTGTAGAGTGCTAAATTTAATTCTTGTCTTATTATGTATACTGGTCGGCACCTACGCGTGTACGTTGAATACAAAGCCTAATTCCAATGCGACACGATTGTAAGCTACTCTAAACATATTCTAGCGAATTCTATCTATCTCTCTATATAAATATTGATTAGAATCTGTAAAATAATATCCTTCCATTAAAACCTTATTTCTAGTTAACGTAAGATCAGAAACTAAAGGGTTCAAGCCATTACACACCATATTAATCGCATCACTAGTAGCCAACGTTCATACTGCATTTGTTCAATTTTGAATAGTGGGGCGAGTGTTTTGACAGCTGATTTGGAATTCAAATATGGCCGATCGTTGACAATTTTTAAATGTCGGTGTTTGAATTTGGAATCATTTAGTTTGAAGAATACACGCTCATTCTGCAAGCACGGGCAAAGCTAGTGCCCATTATATCTCAGATTTGTTACAAATAGAATCTTTACAATTTGACAGTATGTAGCTATTTGATACCTATTACGAATAACAAATTAATCCTTCTACGTAGTGTAAGACTAGGCTTAAAGCTAAATTAAATTTAAACATGTTAACTACCTTACAGAAATTGAGGTACAATATTGATATTCAAGTAGAATTGTTACTAGAGTGATGATTTTTATATAAAATTATGAAATGGAAACGGTTATTAACCGTTTAATTTTTTTCGACACAGTTCACTGTCGTATCTTGATTACTTGCCTAATTGACATAGTACATTCAAATAAGCTTTAAATGTGTGTCGAAAGAAATTATGCGGGTAGATTTTTTCTGAGCTGACGCATCTCGATTCGAGTTAATTTACGTAATCAATTATTGTACTGTCGTAGTACAAGTTGTAGATTCTGATCTAATATTATATTTTTAATATCTAGAATTTTTGAAACAGCTAAGTCTACAAACTTATCGAATCCATCTTAGTCCATAGTAGTTGTCTCTGCCACGCGTAATTTGATTTATCGTGTAAGTAATGTGTGACAGACATAACGCTATACTAGACTGAAAAGTTTTCTCTTTAATATTTCGATGTTTATTAATCACTGATTATGAGCCAGCATTCACTACCTAATTAGCTCCGGGTCTAGAAGCTCCTAGAAGGGTGATTGATTTGATCTCGCTTTCCTCGAGATAGACCAATTAAGATGGTCAACTGGAACGGGTTTTGAGAATGTAGAACAAAAAAAAAATTGCATTTGATTATAATTGGACTTGCTTATCCATGACGTATCTATGACTACACTGTTGACCAATGATAATCAAACGGAATGCGACATAGTTTTGCATTCTCTGATAAGTTTGTAGCTCCGTTCGACTTGTCTTTTGCCTCGAAGTCGGGATGACAGCGTAGATCGTTAATAGTGATATTATAACTTAAGTAAAAACTAAAAAATGTTATTGATTTTAAAAAGTAGATAAGAAATAGGTTTTCAACAGGACTGTTGTGGTCTACTGGGCTCTTGATGGACTTGTTTTGGTACGTTGGTGAATTTGGAATATTTTAACAGTATTATATTTTAAATGTAACGTTGTATATTATGATGGGTTAGAAAATGATACATAAATTAAAAAAAACATAAAAATATTGGTGTATAACCTTCATTATTAGCTAGAGCAAGCCAAATACGACTTAATAGTTCTGCTAAACACCTGAAGATTTTAAGCTACGTTGAAGAACAACTGTACCATTTTCTAATTAACCATTGAATTTATATAAAGTAACACGTTAGTCAAGACCAATTTACAAGATTTTTTTAATAACATATAGTTAAATTCAATTAACCTATAATCTTTAACGTACGTATTCAAATTATTTCACATTGGTAATAAAATGGGAGTGTATAAGCGCCAAACTTTGACAAAGCAAAAACTTATTAAAAGATCATTGCGCTGTAATTGGTAACACGCTCATATTATTCACCAATTATTGAATTACAATTCTCTATCGTTATCCTTATCAAAGCTTCTATTAATTGTTATTGATTGATAGTAATTAAAATATGTTTAATCCTGAATCGTAGTAAAATTGGTTTGTACTTAGTATTTTTAATAAAATTGTTTGATGTACGCAAGAGCAGTGAGCGTCGTGTGGCGGCGGTATTATGAAAAATTACAATAAAAATAATAAAATAGTCAAACTGGTTTCATTCTAGCAACCTTCTACTATAATTAGTATTAATATAATATTTTGTATGTTCTCAAAGTTTTTATATTTCGCACTATTTAGATTTTCCTATAGTCTTCTATTTTTACCTAGAGTTCTCTGGAAAATCTGTAGCGATAAGACACCCCACAACGACGATTTTTATTTATTAACACTTCGTTGCATATACATTAATATAGTACAATTTACATAATTAAATAAAAAGGAGAGCAACTGGCGGCCTTATCGCTTTCAAGCGATCTCTTCCAGGCAACCACTGTGAGAAAACAAAAAGTATTAATTTCATAAGATAGGCAAGAAGTGCAAAAATACAAGTATTACATTTAGTTGGAAACAAGGAACAAAAAACAAACTAAACTAATAAAGAATACATGAAAAAAAAAACAATAATAATAAAAAGTGCACATGAATCATTTTCAATTTAAATTTTTGAAATTTTAAAGTTAGGGATACGATATGGACAGGTAATGTTTGTAAAGAAGAAATTTAAAGGAAGATAGAGAAGGAGCTAAGCGAATAGGGACTGGAAGTGAGTTCCATAGCTTAACTGCGGAGATCTTAAAGAATTCGCCAAGAAAGGAGGAGTTATGACACGGGATTTCCAGGATATAGTTTTCGGAAGAGCGTAAGCTATAGATATGGGATCCCAAAAATTTGAAATCATTTTTGCTAATGAAAGCTTATTTTAACTACCTTATGCCTGGCGTGTACTTCGCAATTAAGTCAAATGATATCAGATAAATACATAAATATTTATAAACTAAAAATACTAATAATATTAATAAAACTCTTTATATCGATAAAATATTTATTTTTATACTTGAATTATAAGTATACAAAAATTATATATTTAAGAGATATATTAAAGTAATTGCATACATAAAATTTGGAAATTTAAATTTTCTCGTTATACATTGAATTAAATTTATAAGTAACATAACTTTTTAATAAATTCAATTTATTTGGTGTGACATGTGCACCAGACATGACATTATTCCTGTAATATTTTATTAATTGTGGAACCTTTATTTTTTGACTCAAATGAATGTAAACCTAAATATCATTAGGAACATTATTGAAGATTGAGAAGGTACCAACATTTTCCGTTACGATTTGAGTGCCATATTTTATATTAAGCTATTTTTTTTTCATTTACACAAATACTACACATTTAATAAAATTTATTTTACGCGTCAAAGCGCGAATCACATTTACATTTCTCGTTATTTCGAGTGCTTTGCATCTGTCTCTCAATGATAAACTGCTGACTAACATCGAGATAGTAGATTTTTTTTTAAATATATAAAACTTATAGTAACTTTAGTACAAAAACCCTCAGCAGTACCTATTTTTTATCTCGTATAACAGGATCGAAATCATGGATAATCTTTGAGAATATTCAAGCAATTTTTACAAGTAATTATTAAGGGCAAACTTAAGTACCTGGTTGTATTTGGCGCCTCCTCGAACAACCTCCAGTTATTACGTAAGAGGCCATCGCCTACTCCGACATTTAGAAATCTTGACCATGATTTTGCAATTCCAACCTCAACAGTACCAAGGAATTATAGAAGTGTTAAACGAAGACGCGTTTTACAAAATAAAAGAAAAGCCAGCAATGCTGCAATTGCTGCTCCAGCCAATATTGTGTCATCACGCCTTGTTCCACTAGCTCGTTCCACAACGTTACTCTAAAATAACATTCATAAAGAAACTTAATATGATTGTCTTTTATTAACATAACTTTTACACATTTAAAGAAAACACTTTTTCACCGGATTGAAGTTATGTTAGCACGCGAAACGTCGGATTTTTTTTAAATTATGTAAAATAATTATAAGTTTATAATAATTATTCAATCCGGTAAAAAAGTATTTTCTTTAAACTTAATATGATTTAGCTATCATATATCATAAACGCTATAGAAAGAATCGATTGAGAGTTTCATTTTTCTCGCTCGACGTCAAAATACGTAAACAAATACTGCGAATTGACTGTAATGTTTGGTATTCTATTGTTTATTATCCCTTAATTATTGTTGAATTATAGAATTATAATATATTGTTGTGTATAGAACAATGTAAGCTATTTTAAATTTTTACTTCCAAATAGTATTCAATTTATATGGTTAAGGCGTCATCTACAAATGGAATGTTTAAATAAACGCAAATTATATTTAGTTTTTGAGTTTGGTCGTATCTGTTGAACAAGTTTTAATGATACTGGAAAGATTATGTATATGGTATAAACAATATTTTTTTCTCTGCGTTTGTTATTTTTCTTTGAATTGACTCTATTTTTTAAATTTTCCACTTTCCTCTTTAGTTTGTAAGTACAGGCATTTGTGCTGTGTTGTGGCCCTTCAGACACCAAGGTAAAACCTCTTAGTGGTTTTATGGTATTTGTGTACTTCTAGTTCTATAATGATTTAGCGATAATAAAAAATAGCTTACCCATCCTCCGTGTCTAATAGCCCAAGGTGTAGCGCATTGAGCAACATGTCTAGCAGCCCAATCTGCAGCTCTACACCAGCCCCCGACCTTCACCGCCCGCGCACAGACCTCGCATAGAAATGCAAGTACAAGTAGTGCCCTCTGCTCAGCGTGAACGCATGCCTAAAATTAAGAGTTATTTGACTAGATTATATCCTTATAGACTACGTCTCAAGCGGATATCGACCCGAGACCGAAATTAATAAGAATGGTGGAGAGTTTCTTGCTAATATGGTTAAAAGGAGTAATAAGAATGTCCATAGCGCAAAATTACCTCATTATGAGCATACCCCACATACACACCTTCACGTACTTACCCTCACTTTTACACCATCACACAACACAGCCAAATTTGATACCACTTAGTTAAATGTATAGAATAATTATTATTGTTTGTTTCCTTATGTAAATTTTTGGACCTTTTTGTAGTTAAATGTTATGTATTCCATCTCTGGCTATATTTTCAGTGTAATTGTTTGTTATCTTATATAATTTTTGTTAGCTGTAGGATTTCGACAAAAAAACTAGCAAACTCTTCTTGCTTACTCTACAATTTAATATCTTTTCTGTTCTTGTTTACCTATATGAATAAAGTCATTTTGAGTTTGAGTCTGAGTAACTCAAGAAAAAAAATATTTGTATTGCATTACATTCTTATATTATCCTAGACGAATACTAGAAGTAACGTATTGAAGTATATGCTGGTAACATACTATGAAAGATCCTACACATGCCTCGCAACTAGAGAGGGATTTTTTTACTTTTTGTGTTGTGGTTCCAATGGTCACAGATAATAAGTAATCAACTATGAAAAGCCAAATTATGAATCCTGAAGCATGTATGCTTATTTATGTTTATAGATTTTCTATTAAATTACAAGATAATTCTTACAAACAACTACGAAATGTCAGTAAAATATTTATCTGGTTTTTAATTTTAACGCAAATTATCTGTACAAGTAGGATTTGGATATCGAACCTATCCTTTATGACTTATTTATACGAACAATTGATTTTCAGATGCACTTACTTGACACAACTCTTGCATAATATCTTCAAAGGCAACTTCGTCGAGACTTAACAAAGATATGTGTTCTGCTCTAGCTGCAAGTCTGGCACGTGCTTTGGTTTCTCTGAACCTTCTGGCCGCTTTTTCGAGTGCTCGCCAATCTCTCCAATACATCCACCAACCTCTGAAATGTTATACAATTGCTTATTATATTTACTTTAATATACATATGTACTGTAAATTATACAGGACAACATTAGGTAATCATTTAAAAAGTTTTGAGAATAAAATACAGCTTAGTTAACTAATATTTAATTTTTTTCTGAAGATACTTAGAGAACGGTAAACCAAGTAAATTGTTTCCGTAAACCTTTAGTGCCCCACGCATGAATACACGCCTCAATGAAACAAACTGAATACATATTATTTCTTTTGTAATTAAAGAGCCAGCATAAGTATTGAACGAACCAAGTATTTTAATTTCATAATGAATTTGCGTGTTGTTCCCACGAGAATGTGAGTGCGTTCTCCTATTTCACCATGCCTCCTGCTCTTAGATGACAATTTGTTGTTTTTAATTTATTTTATTATTATCAATTAATTATTAATTACTTAAAATGTCATATGGAACATGGTGTAATAGTTGCAGCTCCTTACAAACATTGTGTAAAACAAAAAAACTTGGCGATTAAAAAGAGTGGCGGAGAGTTTATTGCCAGTTCTTCTCTCCCGTTCTACGCCCTTGATTAGAGAACTGGCAGTATAATTAGAAGCATTTATTATGTTTTTTTTTGACGTTCATAAGTATACATTGTGTTACCTAAATGATTTTGATTTGATTTAGTTAAACGGATAGTAAAAAAAATACCTTTGATCAGGATTAGCCGGCACCAACAAACAGGGTGGCGGCCTAAGTTCCTCCAGTCTTAAATGCTGCAGAAGCATCGCTCTGAACAGCCTTACTCCTCTTTCTTCCTCCTCTCCCTCCACATAAGGTCCTCTCCAGTGTCCCTGGCAGTCATCTTGTCTCTCCTCATCAAGTGACACCTGTCGAAGTAGTGGTGCTCTTGGTGCTTCGTAATCGTCTAAAGGCTCGATACTGCATGCTGAAAAGCACAGTTGGTTTCTTGCATTATTATTTTAATTATATATTAATTCTTCATTTTGTATTTCAAATATTAATATTTTGGATTTAACTATTTCTAATCTATGTTCCAATTGTGTTTATCTGATACCAGTAGGTACTGAATAACTAAATCAGTAGTTTATATATAGCTTCAATCTGAATTAGAAGCCATATAATTTAAAATTAATTCAATTAGATAGTAATAGTGTGAATATTCTAAGCTGTTGTGACGAATCGTTTACGAAGACGTGTATTGGTTTAGTTATGAAACAATATTGTTACAACCGAAGCCAACAAATACCTTAGAATAGTCTAGAATAGAATTATTTTTATATTTTTAAAAAAACTTGGCAACTAACACTTCACAAGCAAATCACGACTTTAAAGCTTTATATCGTACAATTTTTAAAACTAAAATAACAAAATATATATTACCAAGTTCAATACAGACTATTCTAACAGACTATCAAAAAGAAAATAATTGGCATTACATATTAATTAAATTGCAATTAAATTATATCAATAATAAAATATTTAATTATATGTAAATCTCCGAGTCTATCGTTTTTGTAGAAATATATTAACAACAAGCACATACTTAGCCCTATAAATTGAAGTATTCAGAGGCAGTACAGAAAGCTTCGAAGTATTGAGAAACACGTACCTGGTGATCTCGCGTATGGTGGAGTAAAATTCATGCTTTGTTCACAATTTAACTTATACTGGCTACATACACCTTGTGTCAGACGCTAAACACGACTGACCTTGGCTGTAGTGTCTTGTTGTGTCCCTGACACAGATTCTCGCGCATGCGTACATCCATGAAGTTATCTACTCCATTAGCGTATGAAATTATCGATGGTTTCTTCCCATTTCCTGGCTCACAGGAACACACATCTTGACTGGATGATTTATACTGATATCGACAGATATGTTGCGCGAGTATGTACTCTTTTACGTAATTTATTTCCCATGCCTTTGATAAATGAGCATTTTGAGTTGGGTTTTACATACATTCAGTCGTTTTCCCAAACTTGGATAATTAAACTTATAATTATAGAACGTAGAAAGTACTGATGTAATCATATTAATAACTGTATTCCCTTGGCTTAGGTCCTTGTGCAACAGTCTACAAGGATCATGAATCGCTCCTGAGCAAACAGTTACCAAACATAATAATAATATAGCCTATTTTGTTACATAAACACACATATACAAGATATTAGCAGAAAGAAATAAAAATAAAATGTTGTACATATTTATATGGACCTGTGAAGGGATTACTATGTGTAGGAGAACAGGTAAAAATCTCCTCCAAGACATTCCACAAATACTTACATTTTTTGTTATCTCCAGCCAGTAGAGAAGTACTCCTGTGTTATTTATTTTACGCACATTAGTCTAATAAATCGTTATATGAAAATTGTCATACATTCAATTCTATTCGATTATACTGAATATAAAACTTAAGTCAAATCAAAAGCAATGTAACTTCGAATAAAATATGAGTATTAAAAAATTGAGACAAACTAAGCTTATACGTCTTGAAAATGGAAAGTGTATCCCAACAACAATTTAATCCTACTACCATTATACCAGAGTACATTACCCCCACTACTCGTGTATGATTGTAGACCCTTATGTCTGTCGAATCCCCGATAGACAACCATTTAATACCCGGAGCACAATTGGTTATCAGCTTGTTGTGCAAACCGGAAGAGCTATATTTGTCCAGATTACTGATAACTCAGTTACAAACTAACCAACGGACGGTTTAAATGTGGTTAATAACAATCGTTATGAGAACGGTAGAATGAAGTTTAAAGATAAAAGAAAAAGCGATGAACGCTGTACACTGTCGATAATTGCGTGTGCTTGTGGTATCATTTCACTATTACTTCACACATATAGTTATGTATGGTGTGGCATAAACATTAATATTAAAAGTCTAATTGATCTTGAGTTAGATGAAAGAATTAGGACGTATTTGAGTGATGTGGATGAGACGCATAGGCTTAAGAGGGATGCTATGCTCGTAAGTAATGTTAGATATTACAAAGTTCTTTGATTAATATTTATGAATCAATAATTTGTTCAATAAGACAGCTTTATAATCATGTTTTTATACAAAATACGCTTTGGCTCAAAGCACGGAACACGAATCAAAGATTCGTCATGTAATGTTTACGACGAAAATTAATTACTATCACATATTCAATTGTTGTTTTTGGTAACTAATCTAAATATATAAAACAAAGTCGTGTTAGTTACACCACTTATAACTCAAGATGTCTGGACCGATGTTAGTTATCTCTTTTTTGGTGGATTCTTCTCTGCTTCATATCAGAATATGTATTAAAATATCGGATATATTATCGAATAACAATAAATAAATTAGTTAATTTTACGATTGCAAACATCATGTGGTGCCATCTCTTGACAAAACTACGCATATAAAAGAAAGTTACCTCTTTGTTCTTGCGCCGGATAACAAAACAAAAAATGTTGTATATCAGAAGAGGCCTAATCTGTAAAACTGCCATTCTTCTTTCGCAATGGCAAGCAATAAAACATTTCTGTATTTTTAAATAAAGTATTATATTACCTTAACAAAATCCTAAATTTAGTTTAACTTAACGCGATATTATTAGAACTGTTAGGCGGAACAAAATTTGCCGGGTCTGTTAGTTTTGAATATAATGTATGGTACATATTATGGTATGGTAAAATATGGTACTCAGCTACCAAAAACTATATAATTAATACTAGCTGATCCGGCAAACGTCGTTTTGCCATGTATATCATTTATAATAAAAAATAGGGGTTGATCGTAGAGGGGTGAAAATTAGGGGTTGTATGTATTTTTAATGCTAAAAAAATAGAAATTAAAAATTTAGGAATGGAGTACCCCTAACATTTAGGGGGATGAAAAATAGATGTTGGCCGATTCTCATAGATACCGGATAAGCACAAAAAATTTCATCAAAATCGGTCAAGCCGTTTCGGAGGAGTATGGCAACGAAAACTGTGATACGAGAATTTTATATATTAGATATTAGTTAACGACTGATGAGAGCAATTACAGGCCTTTTTAAATTCTAATACAATGGTGAAGCTATTTAAACATGTAACGTCTAATATATATCATTAAAAATAGAAGTTATATAGTATATTTTCGTCTCTTTCTGTCAAATTGTGTTCACGTTGTAATAAAAAGAGACAGATTAGTTAAAACTGTAATTAGACTGATTTTTATGAATTACGAATTTTCCAAGAAACCATCGCCAATCCAAGATGACAACACCGTAGCGCCGCATGTCGAATTCTTCAACCCCAAAATGCGACCTGAGCTAGAGGAAAAGGACGCTGCTGAGATGAAGAAAACGGGGGCAAAAGGCCCAGCTCCGGGAGGAGACACCTGGGTCTGGTTGACCAGCTACTCGAGAGTACCTGTAAGGGAATCTTGCTTTTACTTTCTGCTGAAGACATTTACATTTATTTTTATGTATCATATATTATTTGGTATTTATGTACGAGTAACTGTCGTTTCCGTTCATTTTGTTTCCATCTATATTTTAGTTGTTCAGTTGTTTCTTGTTGTTTTGTAATTTGTTTTGTCTGTAAAAATACAGACGAAAGACTTTCTTAAAAACGTGTAAATATTTCTGAAGTCAACTTATATGTTATTATTACACGAATTAAGAAAATATTATAAGTCATACGTATATTCATTATAAGTGTTATTTAAACGTGCATATGCGCACACACGTAAATCCTTCAATTCATTTATTTTAAGAAAAATGAATTTTATATTTAAGATTAAAGAGTAATTTATATTAAGAAAAATGAAAAATAAAACATTATATTTTATAATTCTTAGAAGATGTGGGAAATGGAGAGTTAATTGTAATAGCTCGTTTTTACTCGATTTTCAGTACAACGTTGTCCAAGGGTTTTGTAAAGCAACACAAGACTACTGTCCACCTGGAGTTCAGGGCCCCAAAGGTCCAAATGGAGAACCAGGACCAAAAGGAGACCGTGGAGACCCAGGATCAGCTGGAACTCCTGGTCGAGCCGGTGGCAGAGGTCCCGTCGGACCACCTGGCCCGAAAGGTATATGATAAAAGTATAAGAATAATAAACGTAAAATCAGTAAATAATTTCGCTAAGCATATATTTTATCATAGTTGAAATTGGGGTCATAAAGTATGATCAAAGATAATAAAATATACCTGTGGCTCGTCCCGACTTCGTATGGCTTCACGTGGCAGTTTGTTTTATTTTAAATCAAAGATAATAAAGCATTATAATGTCAAATCAGCAGTTGTGTTTATTCTTTTAAGATTACAAATCTTCTTTATAACTTTAGTACAGATATATGAATTGAAAAGACAATTTATAAATAATTTAGTTTTAAAGAACTAAATTATTTAAAACTACAACGGCAATATGGCAGTAAGTAGTAAGAAATTTTCGAGGTATAGGCATAGAAGTTCCTGAAATGAAGACACAATTTTTGGTTCATATAGCTAACAATCTACGTATTTTTAATCGTAACTTATATAATAATAATACTAATAATAGCCTGTAATTCAGATACGTATTTACATTTAAACACGTTTCTATTTCAATCTTCTTTTAGTGTACCTGTGTGCTCTTTATTGGCAAAGGCTCCTCCAAATCCCACCATTCTTCTCTACAATTTGCCACTCTCTGCCATGTACCACCTGCTGTTACTTTAATTTGCTCTATCCGCCTTTAAGTTGTCTCCCTCTTTTTCGTTTGCTATACCTTGGGCATTGTTTATTACTTTTTTGCTTCACTTTTCTGTTATTTTTGCCATGTCCACTCCACTTTTGTTTATTTATTTTTACTGTAATATCTGTTAGCTTAGTTGTTTTTCTTAAAGCTGTATTCTTTATTTTGTCTATTCTTTTCTTCCCTATGATTTTATGTTAACACACTATCCTGATTTCCAGGAGAGCGTGGGTTTCCTGGCAACCCTGGCCTTGATGGAAGAGATGGTGTGCCCGGGGAGCCAGGTTTAGATGGACTCTCAGGAAGAAATGGGGCCGATGGGGCAGCGGGAAAAGATGGCAGGGATGGTATCCCTGGAAGAGATGGTAGTCCGGGGAAGAATGGAAAAGATGGCAAAGATGGTGAGATTTACTTTTTAAAGTATTTGTATAAAAATGCGCTAAGCTAACGTAATTTTTTTGATTATCTCGTAAACGCGGACGGGATGATAACAACTAGGAACTTAGTATTTTTATTTATGTGTATTCAAGTGTTTTAGAAATATATTAAATTGTAGTAGGTACATTCAGTAGGTCATTCCCAACTCATCTTAATATATGGGATTCTATTTTAGGTAGGGACAAGGACGATGGACAGTAACATAATTAATTTAATTTTTACTATGAAAAATACGAAAGTAAAATATTACTCTTTAGTTTAGTTTTCTCTTGTTAATAAAATTACTGTTTAAGGCAAACCAGGCGCAACAGGACCCCAGGGACCGAGGGGTATAAAGGGGGAACGAGGACCCCAAGGTCCTAAAGGCATGCGTGGGAACGATGGACGAGATGGCTCCCCTGGGAGACCAGGACTATCTATTTATAACTATACTAGGGAAAATCAACTATTTATACCGCCATCTTTTGCATGTGAGTATTTTAAAAGATGAGTTTCCAAAGATTTTAATTTTGTGACATCCTTTTATTTATATAAATCTATCTATATAAATAAAATTTATTTGAAATGTTAAAACTTGAAGAAGGCTAGAACCATATTCTTTTTATTTATTCCTTGAACGCTGAAGAAGGTTTTTATGGGAGAAAAATAAAAATTAGGTTTGTACTTGGTTTTTATACCGGAAAAGTGAACAGTTTCTATGGGGTAGATTTCGATTCCGTGCTTGTATCGATGAGTGGTCACATTTTGTTCTTTCCAATCGGTTATACCATAATTTTTTATTATTATTTAGAAATTCAAATTTGTACTGAACTGAAATTCAAATTATATGAAACACGCAATGCGGTTTAACCATCTGAGCTCCTGAGCTAAAATGTGAGCTTACTATGAAAACATTTTACAGTGGAAAATCCTCGCCTCATAGTTCGGGAAGGTGACACCATGAGGATGGACTGCAACCCCAAAGGATTTCCAGAACCAACAATTGAATGGCGCAGGGCTGATGGGACACCTATTATCCAGGTAATAAATCATATACGACATACAAATTTCTCCTATTGGGATAGTTGGCTGATAAATCAGTCTTGTAAGTTATAAAAAAAATAGACACAGCCGTTTAAAAGATCTCAGTCATTTACATAATATATACAGTATACACGTAGAAATAGGAAGCGGTCCTATTACAATAAAATATAATAATAATTTAGAATTCCCGTATCACCTCGACGTCCGTCATTCCACAGCTAAGCGTGTCTTAAGGCAGTTTTTTCCGCGCACCACCACTCGGTGGTTTCCACAACTATGTTTCCACATACTCGTAGCTGTGGAAACAGCTGCCCACTGAATTATTTCTGAACCAATTCGAATTAGGGTCCTTCAAGAAAAGAGCCGGTGTGTGTCTTCCCTGACAGATACGACCTCCAAATGTTCAAAATTCAAGTACACTCCTCCCTCAAAAGCCGGGAACGCACCCACTAAAAATGGGTGTCCTTTTTGGGCGTCCCGCAGGCTCGTTATTATATAAAAAAAAGCGTACCAATTTTTTGAAGGCCGGCAACGCATTTTCGAGCTTTCTGGCAATGAGAGTGTCCATGGGCGGCGGTATCTTACCAACAGATGTGCCTCCTGCCCGTTTGCCTCCTATTACATAAAAATATTTCAAAAGCCATTGAAAAATTGTAGTTTTATCAAGAGTTCCCTACTCCCTAGTATTATAAAGTTTTACAGTATAACGAGTTAAAAGTATAATTATTGAATATTACCTACAAGCTTTTAATAGTTAACAATTTCTATTCACGAACATTTTTTTAGGTATATGTAGATAATATTTAAAAGTAGTTTTGCCTGAGATTATTGCTATCTGTACTAAAATATCAAAATTGAAAATGGACACTTTCGGAAATACATCATTTTATTGTATTAAAATGCATTTATTTTTCATATTGACCATATTCAAATTAGAATCACAAATATCAAAGTCTAAACTATATTATTATTATAAGTGTTGATTGATATTTTTAACATATTATACAATATTGAACTGATTTGACAATTTTTGCTTACTACGTACTCTTGGAATTATTTACCTAATGTTATTTACTCTAGGGTTCGTGGCGGGATGCGTCAGTGAGTGGTCACGTACTCAACATTCCTAATGTCTCCCGATGGCATACGGGCAAGTATGTGTGCCTGGCGAATAATGGTATGCAGCCGTCAGCTAACCAGACCACGGATGTTGAAATACATTGTAAGTTATTTATTTATTATAACCTATAACGTTTGATATGGAACATTGGGCATCTGATGCATCTGATATTAAGCGATACCCACCCATGGATTACGTTACCAGAAGGCTTGCAAGTGCGTAATTTAATAATTGGTACAATCTTTTCCTAAAGGAGCTTAAGTCGAATTGCATAAATGAAATGAATGAATGACGGTTCGCAAAATTCTTGCATACAAAAAGTCGGTGTTCCAAATGAAGGCCTTCATATAAACTGGTAATTTTACAAAAGAATATCGCACTAACTTGTTTTATTTTACAGTTAGCCCGTACATTCGTGTCCCGAACAATATCCTCTACGTGTATAATAAAACAGCGAAGATTGAATGCGAGGTAGATATACAAACGATTTTCATTTATTTTTTCACATACATTAAAAAAGAATTCAATTTTGGAACCCTGTAATCCTCAATGGCGGTCTTTCAATCGCGACTGAATCGCGGTTGAAAGACCTTCCTCGTAATTGTATACAAAAACGTCTGTTTCGTTGTTGTTATTAAAACTTTCAGAGTACCGGGGATATGCCAATAGGGCCAGAGGTAACAAAAATTTACAATCATAAATACGAGTTATCGAATAAAAGACAATCATAGATTAAAGAGCGAAACACGGCACTCTTCGAAACAAACATTCTCACTTGTTAAGTATAAATATTGTATAACCAACGAACCAATGCTGAATTTTAAAATGTAATTAACTGGATAAAACTGTGTTTATTTATCAAAATTTTTTAATTACTTATATTTTATTTTATTCGTAAAGACAACGTCGTAAGTTATGGGAAAATAAATCCAAAATTGTAACTATTCATTTCGCTTCCTCTCAAAGTGGCGAATACTACCTCAAGCCCTTAATTATCGTGGTGAGCCTGTCCGATAGCTTTGAGACCACCACCGTTAAACCTTTGATACTACTCGTAGGGCTCCGTCTGTTACCTTAGGTCTCTTGTGGCAGACATCCTTTCCATGTTGGGCTTAGGGATGCGTAGGGTTGTTAGGTTCTTACATCTCAACCTCTCATATGTTTAGTTATCTAGTGCAGCTTGGTCATACATACATTACATATACTATACAGATACTCCTGACATTCAATACATTTAAATTTTTTATTCTACTTCCAGGTCCAAGCCTGGCCTGAACCAGTATTCGCATGGGAATGTGATGGAGTTACCATGGAAGGGACGAGGTTTAACGCCGAAGTATCCCCAACTGGGGACGCATGGAGATGGATAATGAGACTCGAGATACCTAATATCAGAGAAAATGATCTACGACAGTACAGCTGCGTAGCCAAAAATGAACTTAATAATCAAACCGTTAAGGGGCATATACGATTGGCGTGTAAGTAACAAAGATTTTAAATATAAGACGTACTTAAATTTTAAATATAGAACTGTGAAATATTATTGGCTTTGGTTTATGTCAATCTATACGTAATATATAAAATTTTCGTGTCACAGTGTTTGTAATTAAACCTAAAAACCTAAAAAACTCCTCCGAAATGGCTCGACCGATTTTCGTGAAATTTTGTGTGCATATCGGTTAGGTCTGCGAATCCGACAACTTCTATTTTTCATCCTCATAAATGTTTAGGGTTGTCAACCCCTAATTTTTTTTAATTTTTATACAAAACTTTTCGTTTTTATTTTTTTGTATGTATATATATACAACCCTTAAATTTCACCCCTCTACGATCAACCCCTATTTTTTATTATAGTACGTTTGCCGGGTCGGTCAGCATTATACAAATTAACGCGAATTTATTCACACAACTTGACGTGAATATAAAAAATACAATTAAAGAAGTCTTCTATACGTAATTATGATATTTTATTTATATCATCACGCCTTTTTCTCGAAGGGGTAGGACCACGGATCTCCTCTTGCTACTGTGCTGACATATCTCTCACGCTTCTTCCACTCTCATGACATTCACCATGCATGCTCCTCGATTATGAGTAGTTTTAACTTGTGTAATAATTTGGTGTCAGTAAATAGCAGTGATAACGTCATAGTTCACAGTTATAGTTGGAAAATATGAATCTCAAAATAATATTCGATGTTATAGACTGAGAAACGTATGCATGTTGAGGTTTAAAGATTTTAAGATATACAAAATAAATTGTACCTAATGTTAAAATTGAAGGGGATAACATGCAATTCGTAATGTTTATGAATTACTTACCGTACTTACCACCTTCCATGAACAGCTGACTCAGAAAATTAACCTAGTCCTAGTGGGAGTGCCATGCTTTAGGGCTTCAGCCAAATGGGCAGGCACGACCGGGGCAGTACCACTGTCTCACAGAAAACCGGCGTGAAGTGATGCAATAAGTTCATCTTATTGTACTCGCGTTTCGTGCGGTGAGTGAGACTCCCGGAGCCCATCAATCCACCCCCCATAAGTATGAAGATGCAGTTCAAACAGAGATTACCCCAGGGGGGTACCACACGTTTCCGCTGTGGAGAATCCCCCTCTGGGCGTCCATCATCGGAACAATTGGTATTCGATGGTGGATGCACAGGCTGCCCTTCGTATTCTGGGGGGGGCAAAAACTGCGCTAAAAACTTATGTATTAATAGGTTTCGATCTCGGGGCAAACGGAAGCATTTACCTAAGGCAACCCCTTCCACGCTTACGGTGGACTTTACAAATGTTAGGGGGCTAAAAACTAACCTAGACGCGGTTCACTTTTACTTAGAAACTGCGAAGCCGGCCTTGTTCTTCCTTACTGAGACTCAGATATCCTCCCCGGCTGATACTTCTTACCTCTCCTACCCGGGGTACAAATTGGAACATTCATTGGTGCCGCGGGCGGGAGTTTGCGTGTACGTCAGGGAGGATATCTGTTCTCGTCGCCTCGGGACGCTTGAAGGAAGGGACCTATCTAACCTCTGGCTGCGCGTAGACTGCGATGACCATCCGCGATTCTATGCGTGCCTGTATAGGTCCCATAGCGGAAATGACGAAACTAACCGACTCATAGAGCACATTCAGACGGCTACAGATTCCCTGCTCGAAAGGGTTCCTACCGCTGAAATCGTGATACTTGGCGATTTTAACGCCCACCATGCCGATTGGCTTGGCTCTGATACCACCGATCACGCGGGAAGATCCTTTCACGACTTTGCTTTAGCCTACGACCTGACACAAATGGTCCCTGCGATTACGCGAATACCAGATGTGGATGGTCATAAACCCTCCTTGTTGGATCTTCTGCTGACTTCACATCTGGAGAACTATCAAGTCTCTGTTGACCCGCCATTGGGTTCATCAGATCATTGTGTGGTCCGGAGTACTGTGCCTTCTACGCGCCCTTCACGGCCCCGCTTTTTGGGTTGTCGCCGTATTTGGCACTACAACTCAGCAGATTGGGACGGGATGCGGTCTTTCTTTGCGTCCTACCCTTGGGGGCTTATGTGCTTTTCGTCGGAAGCTCCAGATTCCGTCGCTGCCTCTGTCGCCGAAGTGGTTCTGCAGGGCATGGAACTCTTTATTCCATTTTCTGCGGTGCCGATCGGTGGCAAGTCTCAGCCCTGGTTTAAACGTTCTTGCAAGGCGGCCTCGAGCCGAAAGCGAGAATGCTTTAAGGCATGGGCGGAAGCGGCGAAATCTCGTGATGCCAATACCAGCGAACTTAAAAAAACATATAACTCAGCCTCCAGGTCCTTCAAACGGGAAATCACTAAGGCAAAGTCAGAGCATATTGCCAGATTTGGCGAGAGATTGGCCCAACTCCCTTCAGGGACTCGAGCCTTCTGGTCTCTTGCCAAAGCTGTCCAAGGGAATTTCTGTCAGCCCGCCATTCCACCATTGCACCGGGAGGATGACTCGCTGGCCCACACTGCGAAGGAGAAGGCCGACCTTTTGGGCTGTCTCTTCGCGTCCAACTCGACTTTGGATGACCGAGGAAGATCACCACCGACTATTTCGCGGTGTGATTCTTCGATGCCAGAAATCACATTCCGGCAACGTGCTATCCGCAAGGCACTATCTTCCTTGGACATTCATAAGTCGAGCGGGCCGGATGGTATCCCCCCTATTGTGCTGCGTACTTGTGCTCCTGAGTTGGCTCCGGTCTTAACGCGCCTTTTCCGGTACCTGTACTCGCTCGGCACTGTCCCGAAGTGCTGGAAAACCGCTTCGATACATCCGATCCCTAAAAAAGGCGATCGCTCTGATCCGTCCAACTATCGCCCAATAGCCATAACCTCCTTGTTCTCCAAAATAATGGAATCCATTGTTAATTGCCAGCTCTTGAGGTATCTTGAGGGCCACCAGCTGATTAGCGATTATCAGTACGGCTTTCGCCGTGGTCGTTCGGCTGGCGACCTTCTTGTATACCTTACACATAGATGGGCAGAGGCAATTGAGTCCAAGGGGGAGGCGCTAGCGGTTAGTTTGGACATAGCGAAAGCCTTCGATCGGGTGTGGCACAGAGCACTGCTCTCGAAGCTCCCAGCCTATGGGCTACCCGAGAAATTATGCGATTGGATCTCCAGCTTTCTGGCCGATCGGAGCATCAAGGTCGTCATCGACGGAGCGTGTTCCGACCTTAAACCCGTGAACGCGGGGGTCCCACAAGGCTGTGTTCTATCCCCGACCCTGTTTCTTCTGCATATCAATGATATGTTGCAACTTAGCAACATTCACTGCTATGCGGATGACAGCACTGGGGATACTCTTTACACTGGCCGGGCAGGTATTTCTCGGGCTGTTGTCGATGAGTACCGGAACAAACTTGTGTCTGAAGTCGAAACTCTACTACGTGGAGTCTCAGACTGGGGCAGACTAAACCTAGTCCATTTTAATCCCAAGAAGACACAAGTTTGCGCGTTTTCCGCTAAAAAAACACCCTTTGTCGCTACTCCTCTTTTCGAAAACACTCTTCTTAAAGCCACAGCCAGCATTGGAATACTTGGCGTTGACATATCGAACGACGTTCAGTTTCGCGGTCACTTGGAGGGAAAGGCTAAATTAGCCTCCAAAAAGCTTGGTGTGCTCAGCAAGGCGAGACGGTACTTCACTCCGGGCCACCGCTTGCAACTATATAAAGCGCAAATTCGGCCCCACATGGAGTACTGCTCTCACCTCTGGGCGGGGGCTCCCCAGTACCAGCTCCTTCCACTTGACCGTATTCAACGCAGAGCGGTTCGAATCGTCGACGACCAATCTCTCTCCGAGCGGCTTGATCCTTTGGCGTTGCGTAGAGATGTGGGGTCACTCTGCATCTTCTACCGCATTTACCATGGAGAGTGTTCAGAGGAGTTGTTCGGATTAATACCTGCAGCTGCGTTTCGTCATTGGACGTCGAGGCAGAGTACGAAATTCCACCCGTATCACCTCGACGTCCGCCGTTCCACAACTGAGCGTTTTTCAAGGCAGTTTTTGCCGCGCACCACCACTTTGTGGAACCAGCTGCCCACTGAAGTATTTCCGAACCAATTCGACTTAGGGTCCTTCAAGAAAAGAGCGTACCACTTCTTGAAAGGCCGGCAACGCACTCGCGAGCCCTCTGGCATTGAAAGTGTCCATGGGCGGCGGTATCACTTAACATCAGGTGAGCCTCCTGCCCGTTTGCCCCCTATTCTATAAAAAAAAAAAAAAAACCAGTGCGTGGCCTTTCCCAGATGACATAAGTTGGCATAACATTTAAGTTTTGTGTTAATTGTTCTCTGAATTTCCTAAGAATACAGTTTTTGAAGTTATACTTCTTTTGGCGCGTTAGGGAAAAATTATGAGAGCACTAAAAAACGGACACCCTGAAGTTAGCTATAGTAAACATTTTAGTTTTTTTTTATACAACTATTGATGCTGTATTTGTACGATATTTAGTCAATGTTTCTACAAGAAAAATTGTATCATACCTACTTTAGCTATCATAAGCCTCTTGTAACTCACTTGTCTACTATATGTATAGGTAATTATTTTTTGTGATATTTAAATAAACTTTATTTAACTAAATAATGCGTTATAATAAAATGAAATCTTTATCAGTCCCAGGACCAAACCAGCAAAGCCAAGTCCAGCAGCCAATGGAATACGGCTCTCGTCCCCCAACACTTACATCGTACGAGGAGCTGTGCCAGGTCCAAAAGTGTCCCTCGTGCCCACATTGTGATCGAGCTGTGCTGATGATATCTAGTATGAATGGAACTGCTGGATATAAGCCACGGCGGAACACAAGTAAGGATTTTTTTAAATAAATCGTAAATCTTTGTTTATCTTTTTAGTAGAATTGATAATCCAAATCCAAAATTATATAATAATCATAGTGTTTATTACAATAATACATCTACTACAATAAAATAATAATGTTTCGAATTTCGGTTCGCTTTAATAAGTAGAAAGTGCCATGAAGATCCCATGAGTATTTGTACGATCGTACGTACACCACTGATTTTTGCACATTTTTTCGTCTTTTTTTAGATTAGAGCGATAAACAGGAGTATTTACGGGAAATTTGTTTTTTACAACAGACAAGAAAATTGGATATTTTAATACATAGTTTGTGAAAATACCTAAACCTTTTTTTAACAGACTGTCAACTTTACGCGATCGGTAAACCCGTGTATCATCGTTATAAAGATGAATTGTTTGGAGCCTGGTTAAGAGATTCTAATGCCACCGAAAGTCAGGTATGAAATCGTACACACAAAATATATTTCCTCTTATAATTGAATTCAATAATGGGTGTCAACTTAGTTTAATTCACTTAATATGTATAATACGAGGCAAGAGAAACCCTCAAAAAGAAAATTCTTAAATAAATTTAAATTATATCTGGCTGGTATATAAAATTTTAGAATATCGCCATATAATTTCAGAAAGAGAAACTTTGGACTACTCAAGAGAATGATGTGGAAAGATTGAGAGAGTATCGCACCAAAGCGAGCTTCAAAAAAGACCATGTTGACGAATTTCATAAATTACAGAAACCATTCTTTGTAAGTAAAAAAAAACAGAAAAAAAAAGTTAAATATTTCTTCTATTCTATTATATTTTTGTATTTCTTTCACTTAAACACTGTAATTAACATACTTTTGGACACTTGTAATTTTACATTAAAATAAATCAGGAGAGAGTAGACAACCTTTTAAGGACCTATCCTATCGCTAAACTCCAAAAAAGTACATTGTTTCTTTCCATTTTTCGTCATCGTTTCTTGAAGTAGGGCGAATGGAAAAAATATATGGTGGAGTTGAGTAGTTTATGTATCCATTTTGAAAGATCGATACACGATTTTAATAACTTCGCTCTATAGAAAAAAAATCCAAACATAGCCAATTTTTAACACTTTGAATTCCTTTTATGACGAAAATGTATACGTATATACGTGTATATACGTAGAACATAATTTTGAAATTTACACGATATATTTAATCGCAAGCCAAGTAATCCATTTCAGAAAAAAAAATGATAAAATTACATTAATTTAATGTTTTACATAACGAATTGTTATTACGGGCCGACGCGACACGCCTCTCTGCGCACCGTAGTCCACCCCGAGACACTGACACAGCAATTCGTGCTGGGATAGGGCCTTAAGGTCTGGGCCTCAGACTTATGTCTGTTTCGTAATCATATTATGTCAATCTAATAGGCAAATACGAGTAGGTAATCAGCCTCCTATGCATGACATGCCGTCGACTTTTTGGGTCTAAGGCAAGTCTCCTCACGATGTTTTCCTTCACCGTTCGAGCTAATGTTTGATGCGCACATAGAAATAATGTCCAATCCAAAGCTGGGGCTCAACTCTATGTCCTCAGGAATAAGAGTCACACGCTGAAGCCAACACTACTCAATTAATTTTCCATTAGTGTACCAATTTCCAATTCCAATATCAAAATACCTGTCGTATGTACTACGTATCGTTGTATGTACCCACATCCAATAGCTCATTGCCAGTTTTATTTTCCAGGGAAACGGGCACATAGTGTACAGTGGATCGTTCTTCTACCAGGCCAATGAATCTGGTCATCCAGGGGACATCATCAGATATGACCTCACTCAGAGTAGGATAAAATCCGTTCACCTGCCTTATGCTGCAGGAAGGCTCTATTCATCGCAGCACAATCAGGTAAAAAAGCTAGAATTTTTTTTATCGATCGTTCTTTGCAGGCAATTTGCTAATTAATCTAATGTGCCAAGATTATTGGTTTCGCCAATAATCGAACCCAGGATGTCTGGTCTGGGAATGTTTGGACGTCGATATTAAAGAAATGTATCCTTACCCTTTAAGCCCTGTGTACTATAACGACAATAAAATTTAAAGAGCTATTAGACCATTCGTTTTATAAAGAACCTGAGATACTTGTCAGTGTTTAACGTGACTTGGGATACAAATAAAATCTAGTTAATAGAGTTAGATAAGAGCTGTCAACATTGATATACTTGACAGCCCTCAAAACGAGAATTTGGCAAGTTACGTAACTAGATTGTGGACAGTGGCGTAACTATACCATCTGGGGCCCGTGGCAAATTCTTTTGATTGGACCCTATCAGTAAAAATCGACACGTTGTACTCAGTTTAATTCTAATAAACTTCGAGGTTTTCAGAGTACTCAATTACACGTTGTATATGTCCCACTAATGGCCATAGGCCTCCTCTCTTAGACGAGAGGGAATGGTCTGTAGTCGTCACGCTAGCCTAATGCGTACTGGAGACATTAAATTCATCCATAGACCATAATATCTCTTGGGCAGGGGCCCTCTTGGGTCGGCGGCCCGTGGCATTTTGCCAGCCCTGCCGCCCATTGTTACGCCACTTGATTGTGGACCAAATTGTGCCGCTTTACTCTAAAATAAAATAATTTATAATCGAAGCGTCCTAATTGAGGCGATATATATTTTTATATGTTTTGTTTTAGGTTGACTTTAGCGCAGACGACAATGGTCTATGGGCTATTTACTCAATTGAAAAATCAAACAATACCGCTGTAGCTAAGGTATTCATATTAAAATATTTTTAAACTAGCTGTTCCCTGCCACGCTTCGCTGTGTGCAATGTGTGCATTGTAATTGAGTGGTTGAGAAATGAGAAACAAAACAAAGAATACATTTCATATATAACTTTAATTTTGCAATACTTGTGGTAAAAAAAATGAGAAAAAAATTGATAAAAACAATCCTTAATGCGGATTACATATCACGCTAAAATTTCAATCGGTGCGGTGAAATGCTCGATCGGTGCAGAACTTTTTGAGTTTGTGTACGTTTCAAAAACCAACATAAAGGTCGATTTACATCAAACGAACATAGAGCTAGAGCTAGAACAAGAGCATTCTTTCGTAATCTTTTAGTGTAAACGAAAGCTAGAGGTATCGATTTACATCAAACGAACATAGAGCTAGAGCTAGAACAAGAGCATTCTTTCGTAATCTTTTAGTGTAAACAAAAGCTAGATCGAATGTTCTTTGCTCATTCGAGTCAATTCTGTGGTTAGTATTGGTAGTGCTTCGTTATGTCTGACTCTGACAGTGATATCATTATTGCAAGTCCTGCATTTTTTTAAATTTTTTTTTTAACTCTTCAACATTACATTCTAGTTGTTTTGCGATTTCCCGCCAAGCATCTTGTTTGTAAGTTGTATTTTTATAGTTTTCATACGTCGGATCCCACAGGCATCTGAAATTGCGGTAGGCTTCTATCATTAATAAACATTTTTCTTGAGACCAATCCATAATTTAATCGATAAGATACGTAAACAATCGCTAGAACACAAGAACGCTTTGAAAAGACCGCTCAGTGGCGCGAGCACGTCCGCTTGATGTAAACCGCGCTCTTGCGCCGTTTACATCAAGCGAACGAGCGTTCTTAGAATATTCTATAGAATCTTTGCGAACGCACTAAGAACAACGAAAGAATGCTCTACGCCTGTTTACACTAGAAGAATTTGATGTAGTGGGGATAGAATGAGCATTCGCTCGTTTGATGTAAATCGACCTTTACATTTATATATATATATATAGATAGATTACCTACCGTTTCAAAAACTTAATAAAATTACATAAACATCAAATTGCATTAATATACATACCTTTTTATTTATTTTTAAGCTAAGCTTCGATCCGAATAAAGATGACCTAAATATCGACTATTTATGGAATATATCATTAAATCATAAACAGGTAAGTCTAGGTTATATTATTCTTGTATAATAAATATTTTTATCCTCTAGTACATGCCTATTACCACAGATAACTGTAACCATAGATAATGAAAGCAACGTTAATTGTCATTACATTAGTGATTTAACGTTTTTAAAAACAATGTGATTTTGAGATTTATTAAAATATATCAAATAATTCTTGCGTGGATTATATATTAAAAGTTTATTTTTCTTACAGGTTGGCGAAATGTTCATAGTATGTGGAGTGTTGTATGCTCTAGATTCGGCGACGGATAGAGAGAGCAAAGTGACAGTAGCGATTGACTTGTACCAGAATAAACCTGTGGAAGTCACTCTGCAGTTCACTAATCCGTTTCGGAAGACCACACAGCTTGGATATGATCACACGCATAAGGTAATATTTAATGAGGAAAGGAGGTGAGTTTTTATATATGCAAGTTGAGAACATAATTGCAATTTATTCATTTTATACACAATTTTATAAGATATTTTGTTATAGGCAGCTAAATTTCAAATACTCAACGTTATAATGTCTAACTCATAGTATTCATTTAATAAATATATCTAAATAAATCTCGTATTTTATATCAAAGTTTATTTACATTGTAACTTTTTGAAGTTATACTTCTTTAGGCGCGTTATGAAAAATTTATGAGAGTGAAATTTTACGATGCGCGCGCACCTGTGACACAAAATTGGGAGTGTGATTATAGCGTGCGCGAGCGAGATAGGAATAAGACAATCTACAAGTAAAAAGAAATAGAATATGCGTGAAGTTCGTATGTCAAGAATTTTGAATGATCATAATGACATTTTTCATTTACCTTTTAAACAAATAAAGGAGTTTTAATTATTTTTTCAAAGAAATTTAGCAATGCATTTTCAAAAAGACCTATTGTTACTTAGTTAAAAGGTTATGAAATATACCTAGTTATTAAATTGAATTAATAATATAATAAAATAATAAATAATTATTAATATTAATTAATAATTGAATAAAAATATTAAATTTGTTAAATTATTAACGCTAAATATTTATTATTAATTATTTAATATTTAAAAATAATAAAGAAAGCCAAAGAGTGTAACTTCTTACGCGCGTACATAAGTACACGCACCATTTTTTTTTTATGGCTCTGGCACGGCTTGTGCATTAGCCAGCGTTAAGTATGAGATTTTTTATCAATCGTTCTTTTTGCCTTAGAAATTCGATCATATCTTCCATGTAAGGTTTAGGCACTCGCCCGGTACCGCACAACCCTCCCAAAGGCCGATAACAAATTTAAATTAAATTAAAACTTGCCCTCGAACCGGGAATCGAACCCGGTACCCCTCACCTAGCTGCTACTTAATAAGACCGCTAACACATTGTAACTTCTACTGTAATTTCGATTTATATTTCAAAATAAAACGATCTGTTATTACATTGTAGTATAGCGCCATCTGTGGAAATTTATCGTAACTATCAAGGCACCAAAAATTTATTCCGAGTTGTTTTTATCTTTGTTCCACAGAAGACATCGTTCGTTAGAACTGTGTGGTTAACTTAGTTACGTATAGAGGGCATTATTAACAATATATTTTCATTTTATATAGATTTATGCATACATTGCTGGGTGGCACTTTTCTAAAGACGGTTTTATTAAAATATTTCAGAGATGGCGCTATTTTAAAACTTGTTGTAGGAATATTTTTACATACTATTTAATGTCATTTATAATATTCCAGGAGCTTTATTCTTGGGACCGTGGAAACCAATTAACTTATCCCGTAAGATATAACGAGCTGCCAGGACCGTAATGAAACGGTGAAATAAATGTTAAAATTAATATGCTGTAACAATAATTTATTGTTTTATACGATTGTTCACACTAAAATAAATGAATTTTTAAACAGTATTTTATTTAGCTAATTGGTATTTAATTGGTTATGTTTTATCCAAATAAAACAAGATGCGATTCCCGACCAAAATAAATTAATAAACGAATTATAGACACGCTATTTAAAATTAAATCAAATCGAAACAAAATGCGTTTAAGTATTTATTCTTTAAAATTATTAAACTACCCAGAGATATTGTGTTTTAACCGACAAGTCTGGTCAGCGGTTAGCATATTACACTAACATAATATATTTCATACACTTTATTGGTGGTAAGGCACAGATGTAGTCAAATGTGAACCGGTCACGATCCGGTTAAAGTGCATTAATGTCATACTTGAGGAAATAAAAGTCTCAAATCTCTGATTTATGCAAAGGACCAATCAACCTAACCAACCAAGGAGTATGGGGCAGACACGTCGATATGGGGCCATATAGTAGATTAATGAATTTTATTGTAACTGAAGACTGATACAAAAAAAACACAGTGCTTTAGTTAAAACATTCCGCTTGTTAGAAAATCTCCCCAATTTCTATTATTTTCAGCTCGATAATTTTAGTTTCATCAAAGGATAATTTCATTTAGGGGCATTAATTATTTAGCATCCCTTAAGTATTCTGGCTAATTCTATTTTGTTATATATTTGCCACCGTCAATATATGATTGTACTAAATACACTAAAATCAATTACGTATTAAGTGTTACTAGTAATTAGGTAATTCCCGTCTATTTCAAACGCTACTCAAACATTGAATTTGCCTTAACGATGCGTGACCAACAGTTTGCCAATACGCACTTCTGGCACATCCCGCGCCTACGGCCCATAAAAGGCTTGCCAATCCGTGACTTGGCAGAAGTTGCCTATAACCCGATCAATACTTGCGCGGAGCCATCGCGCAGCAAAATTACACTTTAATAGTTCATTAGATCTGACAAAAATGCCAGGGACAGTTTAAATTCAGTACACGCTATCGATTCGCGGTCGAAGTTATCGCAAAAATGGCGCTTGTTTGAATTGAGTTTTTATAGTTTCCACAGCGGCTGTTAGCTGTCATGTCGCTGAAAGATATTTTGATTTACAATCTATCTACGCCATATACTTAAAGTTAGCCAAGTAAATACGTAACTGATTATTCAAAAGTCAAAAGTAGTAGTAGTAGGTATGGTATGGTATGGTATGGTTTGTGGACTCGTTTTCCGCACTTAGACGCTCACTAGGTCCGTTGTACGTGAGCCCTGGCTAACTAAGCCAGCCTAACTCCTTCCAGAAGCACAGAAGCTTCCTGGGCACTTCGCAGGCTTCTCGGAGCGACCTCACTGTTCCGAGGATTTCTGTACGTTGTTGCCACAGCCTCGCACTCCAGGACTACGTGGGTGACTGTTTCCTCTGCGTTGAAACAGCCTCTGCACATGGGGCTGTCTGTCGCGCCTAGGACATAAAGGTGTTTATTAAGGAGGCAATGGCCCGTGATTGTCCCTATCATTATTTTGAGGTTATTTCTGGTTAGATTTAAAAGTTGTTTAGTCATTCTTGTGTTAGTCACTGGCAGAACCAATTTGGATTGCCTGCAGTCCACACTTGATGACCAACGTTGGTGCTGGAGTTCCACCGATCTCTGGCGAATCCATGTTCGCACTTGCGAGAAGGGCAAGGGTAGGAGCGGATACGGGCCTGCCGGCAACATTTCCGAGCCTCTCCTCGCAAGCTCATCGGCTGCGTCATTGCCGAGAGATCCGCTGTGTCCCTTAATCCACTGTAGGGTGACCCTGTTCGTCAGGGCTAATGCCTCCAGTGCATTGTGGCACTCCAGCACCAGTTTGCTGTTTGTCGTGTTACCCCCTAACGCCATCAGCACAGACGCGCTGTCGGATACGAGCTTAATACAAAAGTTATTAACTCCCAACCGCTTTACGCCTCTGGCTGCTTCGGTTAGGGCAACACACTCGCATTGAAAAATCGAACTGTGTATGCCTAGGGGTAGGTATGTTTTGATGTTGAGATCTTGAGAGAATATGCCAGCACCGGAGCCGCTCCCTGTCTTTGAGCCATCAGTGTATATACGTAGCTCGTTCGCGGTCGATCGATCACATTCCTCTTCTCTCAGTTGTACATGGTATTTCTTGTTTAGCATGTGTTGATTAACAATCCTATCGCATGGCGCAGCTATTAGCGGTTGGTATTCTATTGCCCTGTTTAGGATCGCTGTGTGTGTGCTGTAATGGTTTTTACCCCATAAATCCAGTACCATAAGCCTGATGGCCGCCTCCTGCTGTATGTGTATGTCAAGGGGTGCAACTTGGAGGGCTAGCTCCAATGCTGAAGTTGGCGTTGTTTTCATGCAACCACTGGCAGCGGACAAGGCAAGCCTTTGGAAGCGCCCAAGTTTAGTTATTACTGTTTGGAGTTCTGTCCTCGGCCACCAGACTAGGGCTCCATAAGCCAGCATTGGCCTGATTACGGCAGTGTAGAGCCATAGCGTAATCTTAGGCGATAAGCCCCATTTGACGCCTAGCATCTTTTTACATTGATAAAAGGCAATCGTGGCCTTGTTTAGTTTATGTTCAAGGTGTTTGTTCCAAAGCAGTTTGCTGTCTAGAATCACACCTAGGTACTTGACGTTTTCTTTTAGTTTTAGTTCTGAGTTGAAGAGTTTTGGTAGCCTGTACGAGCCAATAACCCTTCGGTTTGTGAACAAGACTAGTTCCGTTTTTGACGGGTTGACAGATAGCTCGTGCTGATTGCACCATCTCTCAATTACTCTGAAAGCCTTCCTCATCCGATCACATAAGGTGCTTTCAAAGTTCCCCGATGTTAGGATAGCTATATCATCCGCATACCCTACTGTGTAGAGATTGATAGCGTTTAGTTCTGTGATGAGCTCATTTACCACTAGATTCCACAAAAGTGGTGAAAGGACACCGCCTTGTGGGCAACCCCTGCTGACAACACCACGCGTGGTGGTGTTCACGGTGAACTGTATGGCTCGATGTTTCAGCATGTTATTTATCCACTCTGTAAGGGTCGATGGTACTCCACAAGTGACAAGTGCATTGGTGATGCTCGTGAAGTTCGTTTTGTCAAATGCACCTTCAATGTCAATGAATGCGCCGAGGGTTGACTGCTTTATTTTCAGTGAGTTGCCAATGCGGGATACTACGTTATGGAGTGATGATTCTGTTGATTTGCCTGAGCTGTAGGCATGCTGATTAGGATGGAGGAATTTAGCCAATGTTACCCGACTGCGTATCTCCAGGTCTCCCAGTCTCTCCAGTGTTTTGAGGAGAAATGATGTGAGACTGATGGGTCTGAAGGACTTTGCTTGGGTATAGTCCTCTCTTCCTGGTTTAGGTATAAAAATGATGTTTACTTCTCTCCATTTCAGAGGTATATAGCGGTGAGCTATGCAGGCTCGGAATAATGGCACCAGATAGTCCACTATAAGGCTCCCACCCCATCTTAGTAGGCCTGGGAATATCCCGTCCAAGCCCGCAGCTTTGAATGGAAGAAAAGAGTTGATCGCCCATGTTACCTTTTCTCTTGTGACTATTTTGTCAGCTATCTGCCAGTCGGAGTTGACGGTTGCTCTTTCCGTGTATTTCTGCCATGTCTGCTCATTGGCAATTGTACAGCCAGGAAAGTGAGTCGCCAGCAGTAGCTCACATGTTTCTTCGTCAGTTTTTGTATATTTGTTGTCAGGTTTTTTAGGCAGCCGACCGAGTGATAGGTTTCCCTAGAGAGGCATGATTTCACTCTGTTTGCCTGGTTGTTGTTTTCAATACTAGTGCAGAAGTGTCTCCAGCACTCTTGCTTTCTAGTGCGAAGAAGTTTCTTGAACCGCCGTCTAGCGACTGTATACTTGTCCCAATCCCTAGGCATCATTGTGTTGCCCGCTCTATTGAACAGTTTTCTGACCTTCCGGCGGTGTCTCTCCAGTTCGGGGCACCACCAGTTCTGTTTGCCCCCCCATCTTGGCATGGTGAGGGGGCATGACTGCTCATAGCTTGTCAGAAGTAGGGACGTTAGGTTATTTGCATGTTTGTCGATGTCTTGTGCATCAATTATTGTTGGTAATGTTAGTTTAGCTATCTCGGAGCTGACTAGTTTGTGAAATTTTCCTGAATCAGTTCTCCGAGGTATTCTTCTAGGTTGTGGTTTAGGTAGGTCCCCTTTGATTGCAAAGCGGATCCACCTGTGATCCGAGCATGATAATTCAGCAGACACATGCCAGTCATGTATCTGGTCTGACAGGCCTGGCGTTATCAATGTTAAGTCAATTATGGTTTTTGAACGTGCGTTGATAAATGTTGGTTCTGAGCCGCTGTTTGCTAGGATAAGATTATTACTAAGTATGAAATTAAGCATATTCTCACCTCGAGCGTTGGTATTAGCATTACCCCATAGCTTGTGATGTGCATTGGAGTCTGCTGCTATGATGAGCTCCAGTTGCTCCCTCTCGCAGTAGTCGGCTAGAAGACCGAGTTCCGGAGTGGGCACGTCCTCGTCGCCAGGTAGGTAGGCTGACGCCAGGACAATGTCTGGAAGCTCGTTCCTGGGTAACCTAACAACTGTGAGGTCCCTTGAACATAGTTCGTTTATTAGTAATGCTGGTACATGTTTGGGTATTAGTATGCAGGTTCTTGGGTTACTTACGCGGGTGTCCAGGAGGAGCTGCAAAATCCGCCATTAGCTCGTCATGCAGCTTACCCTGGATTTGTAGGCGGATGGCTTCCGCCTGTTCTTGGGTCATGTCAAGGAAGGGCTCGGTCATTACAGCAACACAGAACTCATTAGTTTTGTATGCTGCCGCCGCTTCCGCGTAGCTGGCCGAGGTCCCTCCCACCGTTCGAGGTCGGTTAGGTTTTACCCTTTTCCTTTCCCCAGTCGGTGTAACTGAGTCCTCAGGCCGTACGCGTTTCTGGCCCTTCTCTCGTTCTTTGGTTTTCGGTTTTTTGTTGTTTCCGGGTCTCGTGCTGCACTTGGAGCCGTCAGGCCTTAGCGCGGCATTCGACGCCGTCGGCTTCGGTTCCCACCTCCTGCCACCTGTTGCTCTGCTAGCTCCAGGGGCTGGTTTTGGGTTAACAGGTGGTCCTTGAGCAGCAGCTAACAGCTCCTGCCGTTCTGCCGCCCTTCTGACCTTGTTGAGCCGTCGCCTCATAGATGAGCTCAAAACCATAGTCATGGTCGGTTCCTGTATTGCGGTTTTCAGGGCCGTCATGTCCATGGCTGAGGACGCTGCACCGGGTACATTCACCGTCTCTGACACGGTATTCCGCATCGGTCTGACCGTGGATGCCACACCTTCAGACGCATACAATGCTGTTGCATCATCCAGAGTGGCCTCCTTTGGCTCAACCGACGCAGTTAACCTAGCCGCGACGGAGGACGCTTCCCTCTGCAGTGGTTTTGTCGTTTCTGTTGGATTGGGTACGGTCCTGGGTGCAGCCCGGTTTGGCTTGTCCCCAGTCGATTCCCTTTCCTTCGATTCACTGGACGCTACCGGGATTGGCGCATCCTTGTGAGAAACAGGGGCATCAAAGTGTCGTGTCACTGGCGCCTTGCACCGTGACCCGTCCTGAGACGCAACCCTGTGTTGTTTGTTGTGTTTAATTGTTTTTGAAGCCTCTTTGTCCATGAGGTGTTAGGTAGTAAATTCACCGTCAGAGCTCTCCACCCGCCACGGAGTCCTCAGTCGGGGGCGTCACTTGCTCAGCAAGCAAACGCCAGAGCTACTCCTCCGGTATAGAGCCAGTGCGTAGGAAGGCAGACGCGTCCGCACGCTGCCAGGAAGTACGGAGCTGTTCGCATCACGAGACGATGACGCAAACTCACCCCGAGTTCCGAGCCTCGCCGACGGCCCCCCCCCCACACCCCGACTCTCGCTTGGTAGCCCGCTTATGGGATACCGCAGCCGGTTGACCACAGGTAGCTAGTCCATGGGCTCCGGTGTGAGGGGAAATCCAGACCAAAGAGGCGTGTTGTGTGCAGCGCACAACTGTTCCCGGCGCACTGTCACACTCAACCCCCAGGACTCCTTCGTCCCCCCGTACGGGTCCCCGCGCACGGCACAAACACGCGGGAGGTCATTTACTGTCCACCCTCCTATCTTTTTGGATGATGAACTTGCAAGGACATGACCTCTCCATCCCTGCAATTAATCGCTTGGTGGTTTCAGTTGCGTCTATTACATAGGGTAATAGACCAAAAACGGGGTCGGCAACCTCGAGAAGGATAGTCCACCAAACTTGCCTTGGGGATCTCAGTGACCTGCACTCCTCCCAAGACCACGCCACCCTACCCATCAGAGGGATGTGGTAGGGTAGGTCTGCACCTGTGCTACCATGCGATGCGAACATGTCGTACTGGGAACCGTAAAAACACAGACCAGACCTTCCCCGAGTAGTAGTAGGTAACACAATGTACACTTATGAACGTCAAAAATTAAAAAAGAAATATACTTCTAATTTTACATTTAATGCCAGTTCTAAACTCAAGGGCATAGAACAGAAGAGAAGAACTGGCAATAAACTCTCCGCCACTCTTTTTAATTCAAATTTTAAATATCGGAATAAATTGCTAGCCATATAGCATAATGAACACATAAGATATGATATTAAGATTTACGATAGCCACGGTCGCACGGGCAACAGCGCTTTGCATAGCCATTGGTTATAAGTCCCCCTAATGCACGAGGCGAACGGCTATTTGCATCTGTTCCACAGATTAAATACTTATCTATGTTGCAAGTGTAAGGGTGATATTCAGAAACGAGGTTAAGACAGAATCCAATAGTGAATAGGTATTTGACGGCAGTCAGAGCTGTTTCGTTTCTGAATATCACCCCAACCGCCTTGTGTTACTAACAGAAAACTTATTTTCGATAAGTGTCTTTGTACATTGAATAAATCAACACTGAAATGAAAAAGTTCTAAATCACTTAATGTCTAAGTTAGTCTCATAAATAAATAATCGACATTACCTAAACTTAGATTGTAGAGTCAGTCTAGTTCTCGCTGCTTCTAACCAGTTTAAATATACCTGGATCGAAGAATAACGTTGGCATGTTCTTGAACAATGCTTGGAAAGCTTCCACGAATACGTTATACGCGTGAATTAAGTAAAACCTTGAAACTATCATTATTAAGTAGAGGCCGCTAATACCATAAAGTTTTATTGCAGCGCCATCTCTTCGCTAACTATAGAAGTATATTTCTGAAGGAAGTACCTGGCACAACGAATGGTGCACCGTTTGCTCAAAACTGTTTTTTATTACGACTTGTGAGGGTATAATTACAAACAAAAAGAATTTTGAAGTTCGAAATACAACAGCGTCTAGACCGTTTCAAACTGAAAAATAGAGGGCTGGGGGGAACACCCACAACGGGCCACAAATGAATCATACTGCAATCAGATCTCGTCATTTCCCCTGAATGTTTTATCGCTGATTTCCTATGAACACGTATTGATTTACGATACATGCATAAAATAACACTCGTAATGTGTCAAAAGTCAAAATCATTTATTCATATAGGTATATTCACTTATGAACGTCAAAAAAGAAATATACATGAAATGCTTCTAATTTTACATTTACTGCCAATTCTCAAAACAAGGGCGTAGAACGGAAGAGAAGAACTGGCAATAAACTCACCACGTTCCAACTTCCACACGACATTTCATTGACATCCTTTTAATTACCACTTTTGGCAGATTAATTGATTATACTATGGAATTAAATACCAAAAGATGTTGTTCAGATTTCATTTGAACATTGACCAACTGCTGACGCGGCTCACGTAGTTGTTCTAAATTTTAACAGCTGAAGGTGCGCGATACACCAACAGCTCACAAGAATAATATTGTGTATGTGTGTAAGTAGTTTAAGATATTGTTTTATAACAATAAATTAGATTTAAATATTACTCTGTCTTATTCATCGCCTTCTCTCAAAGTGGCGAATACTTCTTTAAGCTCTTAATTATCGTGGTGAGCCTGTCCGATAGCTTTGAGACCACCACCCTTAAACCTTTGATACTACTCGTAGGGCTCCGACTGTTACCTTAGGTCTCTTGTGGCAGACATCCTTTCCAGATACTTTTGTTGGGCTTTATAGGGATCCGTAGGGTTACTATGTTCTTACATCTCACCCTCTCATATATTTAGTTATCTAGTCCAGCTTGCTTATACATCCACTATATATGTATGCTATACAGATACTCCTGACATTTAATACATATAAATATAACATATTATTATAGTATTCTACTGTGGGGTGCTGCTGCAGACGTTCAATCCATATTTGTGCTGCAGAAGCGGGCTGTTCGGGGTATTTGTTGTGTTTCTCCGAGGGAGTCGGTACGGAATAAGTTTAAGGAATTAAATATTATGACACTATCTGGTCAATATATTCTTGAAGCCTTGTTGTATGTCCAAAAGAATATAAACGATTTTAAAACAAATGGTGACTTTCACCAGTATAATACGCGAAATAGAACTAATTTGAGTGTACGACCAACCAGGCTCCAAAAGATAAACCACTCCTTATATAGAAATTGTATTCGTTTTTACAACAAACTCCCAAGCGAAATTAGAGTATTATCACTAAATAAATTCAAAGCCGTCGTTAAACGGAAACTAATCAACAAAGCTTTTTATAAATTTGAGGACTACTTAAATGATCCTAATCCTTGGGATTGAATTGCTCCAGTTCAAAGAATTTGTATGACAATACCTGGCGATTAAAAAGAGTGGCGGAAAGTTTCTTGCCAGTTCTTCTTACCCGCTCTACGCCCTTGACTTGCGAACTGGTAGTAAATGTAAATTTACGATTAATTTAACTTGACGATTCAAAAGTGTACTTGGTTACCCACTTGAATAAAGATATTTTGAGTTTGAGTTTGAGTTTATTTCACAGTCCACTGGGCACTGTCTGGCAAGCTGTACAGTTATCGCCTGTTTTAAGAAAGGAATAACCTCTTTTTTACACGCCTTATATTAGCTTCACCTGTATGTATGTATGTCCGACTCCTTCGGACTCGAAATTGACCCACTTTTTTATTTAATTTGATTTAATTCAAACTTTGCGCACCTGTCAAAGATCGTTGACAATGCAATAATCCGAAAAAAAAATGAAAAAAAATTTACCTAAAAAATAAAAACACATACCTAGTTTAAAAAAACTAAAAAACACGCGCTCTGTGCCATATTTTTGTCTATCGAGCAACCCACGCGTTTTACAATAATACCAGTATTTTTTGTTCATTACCATTTTCAGCCTAAATTAGGAATTATTTTTCAGTTTGATGTGCTTTAAAAGCGTGTTTTTTATTTTTTTTAAACTATATTTATTTATGCATCCATTTGGGTCTATCATGAACTTATTTGAAACTTAATTGCCGGAAAAAAAACCGGAAACATTATGAACTGAGTTGAAATTTTTAATTGTTTAAATTAAATTATTGCATATTTTTTATAGAAAAGGGGGACAAACGGGACGCCCAAAAAGGGTAGTCATCGCAGCCCATAGACTCCCATTTGTAGTGTGGGTGCGTTGCCGGCCTTTGAGGGACACTCTAATTTGAACAGATGGAGATCGTATTTCTCAGCGACCATTAATTGGCGTCAAATAACTTGTTGTTAGTACAAATACTTAGTACACTTAAAAAAAATATTAATTTTATAAATTTTAATAATTATTTAAATTACTTATTATAAATTGTTATACATTTCCTGCCAGCCCTGCGATTCTGTAACTCACTTTTCGAACTCACACAGCGAAAACTGCTGTGTGAGTTACAGAATCGCAGCGCAGCTCTCGTTTACATAAAACTTCGTTAACGGATAAAAAATATCTATTGCATTACTTTAAATTTTAAAACATTCGGAACGGAGAGTTTTAAATAAATTCTCGTTGATAATTCAGCTGAATATTACATAAATTGTATGTGTGCTAACTTAATTATTTTTTTAGTTCCAACCTAGTTGGCAGCTAAAGGCTTTATTTAAATAAACAATCTACGGAAACTTGGAATTTCGCCCAATCTCCCACTTCGATACCGCAAATTGAATTTATAGAAAGTCAGCGCCAATTAATACAATTAATTAACTATTTATAAGGCACACTGACATTACACAGTCACTAACAGATAAAATATTACATTAAAAAATAGACATCATCAGGAAAAAACAGACTACAAAATATAACAAGAAAAAAATGTATGATTATTATATGATGATAATTTCGTAGGTAGGCGACCTGCCTTAGTGGGTACAGCAAGTTTGAAGTCTTGATGCCGATTCTACCGAAGAATTAATTATTTCAGAGAGACAGAAAGATATCCTAATTGCTTTAAAAATTAATGAAACAGGTAGAAATTACATCGCTCCATTCTCCAAAGAAAATATGAATATATAGTTATTTATTTATTATGGCGAAATTTTGACTGAAAATAATATAAAAATAAATTTTATACAATTAAGTTATTTTATAAAATTAAAAGAAAACCTTTTGCTATCCATTAATCTATTGTAAGTATATTTTTAAATCTTTGTATTACTCCCATACGCTTCACAAATAGACCGGTGACCGTACATTAAAAACCCCGAACATCGCTCATTAAAAAGCAATTTTGGGTTATATTCTCAAAATATAATAATTTTAGTGTTACCAGGCTTGACCACCACATTGTTAAACCACTTCAAAATACTCAAAAAAGGTTTTCAATTCGCCTTATTTTTGAGCATACTTCCTTCACAGTACGCCGATCTGCGCCGGTACTGTGTAACTTCCAATAACAACAGCGATACTGATGCCGAAGTTTTTGTATGCAAGTTCGATATCCAAAGCGCTGAAGTCGCGACCTTGAAATCGCGTGGAACAAAAACTCATTTAGATCGGAATATTGAAAGTTACAGTTACCCTTATCTGACCGAGATGTCAAAAACTAAGGTACACAAGGCACAAGAGTTTGGATGTTTCTCGTTTCAGAGGTCACAGAGCACGCGGAGTGTGGGAGTGAATTGGGCACATAGGTAAACTGACAAATACAGGTTATGAAGATCTTTTAGGCTATTTCCTGTAAGTCAGTGCCAAAGGTGAATGTGTAACAGAAGTCATTTATCTTTATACATAATAATCTAGAAAAACACTTTTGTAACGGATTTGAAGTTATGTTTTATTATAAATTTACAATTATTTTACATAATTTTAAATATAACCGACGTTCGCGTGCTTTACAGCGTGCGTGGTCACGGTGACTGAAGACAAATGGTGTTGAATGTCGAAAAGTATCACTTTTTCTACAGCTGTGATAGTTATAATAAAACATAACTTCAAATCCGTTAAAAAAGTGTTTCTCTATGTCTAAGGCCTACAACGCACTAGCGGCTGGCCGCAATGCGGTGTGCCGCTGCGGCGGGCCGCGGTATATACGGTCCGCCGTAGCGGCCTGCCGTATTCCGGCTAACCGTCCCTATTGCGGTCCTATTGCGGTCTGCCGCAGTCGTCACTCGTCAGTGCTTCTTGAAATATTACAAATTCAAATTTAATGACGTGGAATAAGTGATACACGTATCTTATGTTCCATAATAAACATATTTTATTTTTTACTTTTTTAAAATAGGTTTACAATATTGTGTTTACATTTGTTAAATAATTATATGTGATGACGTAGGTAGGACGGCTAACCGCGCCGAGTGCGTGGAGGGGACGCGGCGCGCCGCATCATTCAACCGGTGCGGCTCGCCGGAGCTCCAGATCAACCGGAGCGGTTGACGGTTGACCGCAAGTCAGTGCGTTGTTATCGTGCGGTTTCATATAATAATCGATGTGCGGCCCGCCGCAGCGGCACACCGCATTGCGGCCAGCCGCTAGTGCGTTGTAGGTCTAAAAGTTATGTCAATAAAACATAATAATCTAGCTTTGGTATCAGAAGCACAGGGAATGCCTAGCGAAGTCGATATCATATTTGAATAAGATTTGGTATGGACCAAAAATGAACTAAACCGTATACAACTTTTATATAAATAGATAAATCGCAATACAGCAAGGAAATAGCAGTATTAAAGGTACACTGCCACAGGGACCAAACTTTATAAAATTTGTTTTGTTTATCCATTATTAATTTATATTTAGGTTAAGAATACGTTAAGAATGTGTTTCAGTATTAGTTCGAAACACAAATTACAAGAAATAACTAAAAGTCACACACACACATACATTAATACATACAAGTAAGAAATATTGTTATTTAACTGTGGATGTTATATGTATTTGTAAAGGAGTATCTTTTTTACATAACGAAACGCGATCTTTTGTTCTCTGCATTTTTTTATCATTTAATAATGTAAATAAATAAAACTGGTGCCTTGCGACCACGGCATATCTACTCTGTAAACTACTGTTTATGAGTGCTGATTCCAATATTTATGGAGATATGTAATACAATAAACTAACAACACTACAACTAACTAACTCAGCACTGGTACTCTGTAACTTCCAAGAGCGACAGCGATAACGATTCCGACATTTTTGTTTGATTTCGGTATAGTCTCTCAAATCCCTAGGTGATTTCTACCTCGAGACCGCGCGCTACTATATACATAACATTAAGGTCGGAATCGTTAAACGTTTATATCTCAGTGTTACTAATAATTATATAAATAAGTATAACGTTTATCGTATATTTGTTTTTCCGTAACATATTCATGGAATCTATTCACCAATCAGTTAACATATACTATATTAGTGATGAACTTCGAAAATGTTCTCGGGGTTTTAACATGCGAAATTTGCAAATCTTATACATCTATAATATAATAATAAGCAAGACTAACTAACACTTTATTTAAAAAAAATATAAATTCTCCTGACGGTGGAGTGTGGACCACTAAACAATTTCTCTGTCCACCGAAGCGGCCATTACCATAGTAAGACTTAAAACATAATTAACTGCTAAAAAAAATAAAAATAAACAATGGCGACCTTGACCTCGTTAATAATACTGATCAGCTGACATAATTCGTATTATTATACGTAGCAACGTTTCACTCTATATACTTATATATATAGCAGTCTTCACCCGAGACATGCAATGTACCATTCAGCGCTGAAGCGCTTTTCATTTCATTTTCATTAATGCGTACGAAATATATTCCATTGTGTTCCCTTTCAAATTCTGATTATTTTATAGACTACTGTATAAATAATTATGATTATGGATGAGGCGGTGATGTATATATATTATATATAGGGTATAGGGTAAAATATATAGATACATATAATATATTTAAAGTAACGTAAGTTATTAAAAATCACTTCTAATTTCAAAAATGTTCTTAATATTTACTCGAATTGGCATAGATTGATTTGACTTTATTATAGCAGGACATCGAAAGCAATAAAAATCCTGTTATTTTAGTTGATTTTTTAAATAAATTGGGATAGTTTGCATATATTGATGACTTTTTCATTGATATAACCCAAGGCTCATTTATCTCTAACTAAAATATAACACAACGCCAGTCAAAATCCAGGATATATCACTATTATTATTTGAATTCTTTAACTAAATAATACAATAGAATAAAATCAATAAAGACCATGACTTTTAAAAAGAAGTTAATATTTATAGACCCAAAAATATTCTCGGCAGATTTATTTCTTAAATGTTACAAAATTTATACTTGCAACAATCTGTTACCTGCTTCACACAATACCTGCATACCTTGTACCTACACAAATAATAAAAAAATATAAACAAATAGAGTTCATTGTACATTTCAGCCAAGTTAGCAGCTGCAGCGCTTTGTGTAATAGTAATTCACTTAATGAAGGTCATTCCCATTACGCCTTATGTGTTAATTAAAGCGCTTCATCGCGTCATTAGCATTAGATAAGGAAAACGGAAGATAAAAACCATAATTTTATCGATTAATTATGAGTTATATCATAAATGTATTTTTTAATTATTCTGTTTATAAATTTAAATATTATCATAGTAAATATTCTTGTATACATATACTATTTGAGAGAAATATAAAATACCATGTTATAACTTATATTAAACCACTTAAAATAATTTTTGTCATGACCGATATTCCTGCGGCAATTTTATAACGAGATGAGAATTACTATACACTAAAAGGAAGTATTAAAAAGACCGCTTTTTTGTTGATATGAAAAGTTATAAACAAATAAAAGGTCATTGTACGTAATAACCAAGTCAGCAGCTTAAGCGGTGCTCTACAAATCTCAGCTGAGTTGTTGGGCACCTGACGTCGTCACCCCTCCCACCCGCAGCCATCAGCTGTTAATGTCACCCCCACCTTTCCCCTTCGTTCGTAATGCGAGGAGCTACGGCTAAAATGGATACGCTATTTAAATTGAATAATGCAAGATAATATTAGCGCGTGATGTTAAAATTGTTTATAAATTAAAAAGCAATGGAAAATGTTTTGTTTTGACATTTTAAATATTGTTTTAGATATTGCTATGACTTTTAGAACATTAAAAATTTGATCAGAATTATTCATTTAAAAATTGGAAACAAAATCGTACGTGAGGTTTTGACAGTCTTTTCATAATCACAAATGCATATTTTGTAGTGTAAATGTTGATTAATTGAAGTTTGTTAATATAATGCCACATAAAGTTAAGATAAGATATTTAGTTGCAGAACTTCTTCCTATGTAGGTAGATTCTTAGGTTCTTTATACATTTCAAGTATTTATTAGTCTACATTTATAAAAAGTATAGTCGACTCAAGCAAGTAACCTTTTACGCTGTCAGTCTAAAACCCTACCTGAATAATAAAGTTATAGAGTAGCAACATTCATAAATTATGTAGGCACAAAGATTATGTCTAGTTCTTATCATATTCGATGAAAACCGATACGCAGTATAGTAGCAGAAAACACCAACTTTTTAATAATATATGACACATTATGGCTGTCAAATGAATAATTTATTGCATTGTCGATCCGGGGCGTACATCCCCCGGGGGTGAGGCGTGCGGGCGGAGCAAGGCGCGGGGATCGGAGGGCGTCAGTCCGCGCTGGGCGGCCGAGCAAGCGCCATGTCTACGTGTGCGCCGCGCGCGTGCTGCCGGCCGCGCGCCCCAGCTACCCTTCTCGACATCACCGCAAAGATAGTCGCCGCCTCTATACCCTTTCAGCGCATCGAAGAGCGCTATGAACGTATACCGGAACCTGTGCAACGCCGCGTCGTCTACTGGTCTTTCCCCAGAGACGAGCGGGACATCTGTATGTATTCCTCGCTGGCCCGTGCTCCGCCTGACGACCACAGGAACATCGCCTTCTGCCGCGGGCTCAAGCTGCTGGAAGCCGGCTGTGTCGAGAACGTCCTCCAAGTCGGTGAGTGTCAAACCGCGCCTGCGCCTGTTTACTAATACGCGCCTCGCCCACCCGCGCCGTATAAATAAAAACCTCGACGTGTGCGATCGATAGCTCTCGGAAATTATTCATGCGTCAAGATTAGGGCTTCGGAAAAGGCCATCGAATTCCAGTATGGTTAGGAAAAACTGGACCACAAAACTGGTTAAAGCGAAATGATAAGTTCGGTGTAGTATGAGGTTGGAATAATAGTATTAATCTGTGCTAGTGTTGGTCATATTGCGTCGTATTTACACAAATTTGGGTGCGATCAGAATGTCTACTTTCGAAACTACTAACTACGTCGTTCTCGTGAAATTCGGCTAACATTACCATAACTGGATGTGCCGTTATATAGGGAATTATACAACCGGCTTTAGTTTGCGGTCCACGTAGGCTCATGAGAGCTGAGCCTTGTCCCGCAGACGGATGCGAATAAACCATATTAATTGCCTGTTTTATGTGCATGGGGTCGAGCGAGTTCGAGTTATTATTTCGGGCGTGGGAGGACGTTTCATATTCATTTACGCTTATCTCACGAGATGATTGCTGCTCGTTTGTGGTCTTATGAGGTCGGGCAGCGGTCACAACGCCGCATTTGGTCTTAATGCGCTCGAGAAATAAAATTTATGGAACACGCGACCTAAAAATAGTTAGATCCATTGTCATTTCGACACGAACGTATTGCGGCCTAAATTGGTAATCTACTCGATAAATTACGATACCTATGTACGATTCCCACAATCTACTATCTTACCTTCGATCGAAGTGGATCCACCCACTTAATGAAGCAACAAAGTATGAATCAGGCGGATATTTCCTACGCTTGATGATGGTTGGTAACGAAACTAAACGTATTAAGTTTTAAATTGTTGCAGTATAATTTTGCATATTTTATAAACAAAGCAACTTTAATTGGTCTAGTATATCGAGGGTACAGAAGACTGACATCAAATTCAACTTCAACATTGCGAAACCCGAATTTCCTGTACACTATAGGTCGAAATAGGTCAAAGTATAATAGAACATGTCTCAAAGCCATTATTGGATCAGAATACCAACATTTTGTACCCAAACCCTGACTATATTAAAAGCAACTTGCTGGCATCATTAGAGTAACTGGTTACGAAACAAGAAATGCCAGATTCGTGAATAAAAGAACGATAAAGAATGCAATATTGAAGTTGGGTCGATCCAAGTTTTATACGCGTTGCAATTTTATCATGCAAATGTCATTGAAATATGCAACACAAGTAATTCAAATCTATGCATGTATTTATATCACGAACCGGTTTAAATTCAAATCGGAGAGGACGATGTAATGTATTATGCTTAGAATCAATAGTATTACTACATTTGCATAACCTAGTACAATAATTTACACGAATTACAAGCGCCATCTATCGGCTTTAATTTTATTCGATTTCTATGTGAACCAAATTTGTAGTGTTGCTAGCTATTAAAAATATTGTTGACATGTGTCAGATTCATTATGATTCTGGTAACTTTTAATAGTTTTTGTAATAAAATATCCTCTGCCACATTTACCTCGGAGAGTGTTCAGAATTGTTCAGATTAATACCTACAGTTTCATCATCGGACTTCGAGGCAGAATACGAAATTCCAGCCGTATCACCTCGACGTCCGTCGTTCCACAACTGTGCGTTTTTAAGACAATTTTTGGCCGCGCAGCACAACTATGTGGAACCAGCTGCCCACTGAACCTATTACAAACCAATTCAAGTTAGGGTCCTTCAAGACGTAGCAATTCTTAAAAGGCCAGCAACGCCGAGCGAGCCCTCTGGCAATGTGAGTGTCTATGGGCAGCGGTATCACTTAACATCAGGTAAGCCATCTGCCCGTTTTATAAAAAAACCCAAAAAGGTTTTACTAATTGTACTAATAATAATCAATCTAACGAATGTAAAGCCCGATAAGTTAGATAAAGAAAGCAAAACGCAGCGAACAACTCCGGTTGAACTGAAATTATGTTTTTTACTAAAATGTGCGTAGTAAAATGTGAGAAGTTTAGTATGAATGTTCTCTTAACCGAATTCGTTTCGTCTCTTTATGTATATAATAAAGAACACTTAGTATTCTGTTTTAACAAAGCCATATGGCTTCTGGGAAAGCGTAGGTAGCATTTAAAAATTTAAGCACTCCATAATGCCGGCTCTATTGAATAAACTATGGTTTTTATTTAATATTCCTACTAACTGCAGTGGGCTTCTTATGAATTTTTAACCAGTGGATCGATACTTTTGCATGTGTTATTGGAATCTTGATTTTGTTAAGTATTGTATTTTTATAATTCGTGTTTCAAGCCTCATACTGGAATTTAATCTTGATTTCGATAGCTCAAGTCAAGTTATCAAATAAACGGACATAAAAATATATGGGGCCTATGCTGTCATTTTCATTTATTAGATGCGCCAATAACATCGGTTAATGCTATATCTATTTTTGATATTAATATCTCTGTATCTGTGACAGTAAAAAAATGGCTTAAATAATGATATACAGAACTTTTACAACTAGCGAACCCGATTACATTGTTTTCGTCTCTACTATAGCCAAATGGTTGGCGTCCCTACGCCATTTCGACAAGCCTCCACCATCCCAACCCGTTGCTGCGTAAAAGTGTCAACTAATACCCCTACCCCACAAGAAAGGCCCTTAGGAGGCTATATATAGTATAGTAAATAACAAATTAAAAGCCGCCTTTGCGGCAAAGCAAAGTCAAATTAGGGTAAAAAACCGTCTTTACCTGGGTAGACGAAGTCCCTTACGCTCACTCCGTCACGAGTCGTGACGTCCTAAGCCGAGTTCTCGCAGAAGATAGCCCGAGATCAGCAGGCTCTTCAGGCCAACAGCTAGAATCCATTACCATATCCAGTACCACGTAATTCCAAGTGCGACGTTAGCGCAATATTACATATATTGCTACTATTCTTGTTTGAGTAGTAATGGGATAATTAATGCTATTTCTATTAAAAAGGTTTTATTATTTACTCGTCACATGGAACATTTTAGGATTACGCTTTGACACACAGATTAATTCTCAGCGTTCTGATGATTAAAATAATTCTCATAACGCGTTTCTCAGAAGGTTTTTCAAAACGTTTTATTACCCAAGCCGCCATGATTCATCCGTGATCTTTGATATCTCGACAAGTTTCTTGGGAAGTATGTGCTTGGAATAGTTAAATTTCTTATTCTGATAACAGATTAACTAAGCTATAAGATTATGAAGGTTTCGTCGACTATCAAGTTTTATAATTGAAATTTCAAAGAATTTTAGCTTTATTATTATTAAATATACGTGAAATTCTATATTTGTATGAGAAAATCGAAAACTGCAACAACAATATAACTATATTAAGATATATGTTGCACATAAAAATTAGTTAGGAACATAGTTGCTTATTAATACAATTTTAAAATTATATTTATGGTAATTTAACCTTTAAAATTTAACATAAATAAATAATATATAGATTTTAATGTATATTCCTAAATGCTATCCTATATTCCTAAGTGAAGTATTGTGTAGTCTAAGTGAATAAAAACATATAATATAGTAAACTTCTACTATATATTGTTCAGTAGGTATACCTATTGTAGGTACTGTTACACAGAAATAATTTCAATAAATTATGATAAGCGTACATTGAAAAACACACTCGAATCAAACGCCTTGACCCCTAATGTATTTGTTTATGAATCACCAATTCACTACAATTCTATCTGACAGTCCCAAATTATAAGTTATCATTGCCGATTCTAATAATTTCCTGTATTAACATTCCATTTTGGAACGAAATTAATTAATTTATGTCCTAATGTATGCTTAAAAGAACGTACTTAATCAAACAAGGAGAAAATAAAACACAAGCAAACAGTACAAAGCTAAAATTTAATAGAAACTATTGGGACGAAATAATGAGGGCGTAACCTCATTATTACTCTCGCAAATGGTCGTTTTGAATACTCAGTGCTATGAGATTTAAGGAATAGAGAGATATCTTCTCAATAGAGCTGCCACTGCGTCATCGTTCTGAAGCACACTAAGAAAATATTCATTCAATAAACAAAAGATATTTGACATATTGAAACCTTTAAGTATTTGACGCATTTAAAATACATCCTTCACTCAATGGAACAAGGTTTAATTTCCAATAGAACATATTTTGGTTACTACATGTTTTTGTATAAGATAAGGTTTATTCGGACACATACATTGACATATTCCCATAATTAAACAATTATTCTAAGAAAACAATTGTGAAAGAATTTAGGATTAAATGCAAGTACGTTACATTGTTTGATGTATTAACTTTTAATTTATTGCTTCTTGTCATGTTTTTTGATTTCTTCAACATATTTTTTATGTTTAGATTGTATATATACACTGAAAAGCTCTTGTCAATATACGTTGTATCTAACATTAAACCCTACATACAAAGATTTATTTATATATTAACACTTCGTTTCAAGTATACAAAAATATAATATAATTAAAATTAAAGAAAAATGAGAGCAACTGGCGGCCTTATCACTTTCGAGCGATCTCTTCCAGGCAAGTAATGGTATGGTATTTATGGTCGCAAACACTCGTAATGGCGGCCGATTTTTATGATTTTTTGGTATGTAATGTAGATATGAGAATAGGTCGTAAAGTATATATAAACCACACGATTACGGCGTTCCCCTATCTAGAATTTATTGGAAACCGCAGGGCACAGTATGTGAGTGTCTTTTGAGATACACTTTTCGTTTTCAGGGAACATTTTTGTATGAGTTTAATTGCATTAGTAATTGAATATACTCGATTCTAAAAATAAAACATTAATTAGTACAGGTCAAAGCTGTCTAAGTTAATTCTATCTTCCTGCGTCTGATTGGAGCTAATTGTTGACCTGCCACCTCTCACCCCCTCGACCAATAATTGATTAACCTAAGATGACCCTTCGATGTCTCCATTTATATTTCACCTTTGTACTTCGTTATAAAATCAAATCTCCATTTACCCCCATATTTAAAAACAGGTAGTGTCTTTCAAATTATCGTTCGTCTCTATCTATCGAATTGCGTTTACGCTGTTATGAAAAGAGACATAAGTACTTTACTGCACGGGCTTTAAATAAAAACAAATAAAATATTATTGCCAGCCAGTAGTTTCTGATAACTTTAAAATATATAACCTTTTCCGTTTTTAATCTACCGCTTAACATTTTTTAGCTGTTCCAAGGCAGTGTTCATAGATGAAAAAGCCAATGTACTAGACATTGATGTCATCAAATTAAATATTTGTTGAATAAACCGGCCTTCAGTGGAGTGTTTCTAAATATTTGCTTTAAATAAAGCATATCAATTGTCAACTAATCGATTCATTAAACAAATTGAATTGACATCGCAGCTATTTGCATCTTAAATTCATATTGAGAAGGATTCGAATTCATGTTTAATTCGTATCTACACTAATATTAAAAAGAGGATAGGTTTGATTGTTTGCATTAAATTGGTTCTAAAACTACAGGACTGATTTCAAACATTATTTCACCGTTAACCCTTCCGTAACATGAATATAAGATATATAATATATTTAAAAACGTTAGGGTTTTGTATGAAATTACGATATTGTAACCCAAAAATACAAATCCTAAATCGCGTACACTATGGAAACTATTGACAATAGAGCAAAGTGATGTACTACAGTTTTATAGAAGACATCGTCAACTACTTAAAAGTCCGCGATATCTATGTCTAACATAAAATATTATTTTTGCATTTCAAAGTGTATTTACCGAAGAAAGCTTTAGGCTATAGAACTTGCTACGACCGAATTACCACAGAAGACAGCTAGTATTTTATATGTACACGTCACAAAGAACTCAAAATATCCAAAAACTCTTGATTATCGAATCGAATTATATACTTGGCTGGCTGCTTAAAGACTTAGAAAGCTGATAAATTATATAAGAGTTTGGAAAATACTAAGTACGTCTGCTGTGACTGATTCTTTATAATCGTTATAATGCGGATACATGAAACACTATAACGTTACTGATATTTTAATTTATGTCGGCGTGTAGGCAGTAGATTCTACATCAATGTGTCAGTATTTATTACCATTTGTTTTCCCTTCCCACGACATATCATCACTTGCTAATTTATAATATACACAGGCTTATTTAATTAGTAACTTTACCTACACTAAACGGCTTTATAGCAATGATATTTAAATCAAATTAGCTTTGTTACGATAATCATATAGAGCCTTGGGAGAAAAATTTATTTCTTTGATTACGATTTCAATATATCAATTCAGGATTATAGGTTTTTATATATATATATTTCAATAATAATAAAGTTTATTTTATTTGCCTCTTCTTAGAGAGTGTCTTTAATTAGATTTTAGAAGTCCTGCGGTAATAGGTCACCTGCCTTTCATCGCGTAAAGCACCTGCATGACTAAGAGACTTACAAGTGTGTTGCCGGCCTTTTAAGTTCATTACGTTAAAACGTTCCTTTTTTAAATTCCTAAGTCTAAGCGCTTTGGAGCTCAGGTTCCACAAATAGCAAGGTTAAAACAACAGAAGTGGAGAGTGCGGCCAAGAGTCTCAAAAAGCGCTTTGTTGTGCATCGTCAGGCGTTGAGGTGATAAAGATTATTTATATAGTATGTACACTTACAATTCACCACACATAACACGTCATACAAACACATCAAGACTTATAAAATATTTAGCAGAACACATAAATTTCAAAGGAATTCATTTTGTATGAGGCCTCTGTAAGTACGATATTTTGTGAATTGCGCATCTGTTTAAACTTAGTACTATTTGTGTTTTATTTCCATGTACTCCCAAACAATGCTTCCATCGAATGGTCTACGATTGCCTCTTCAGTACCTTGTTCGCCTTCAAAGCTGAATAGCAATATTCAATTGACCTAAATGAATTCTTGTTCCCACCACAGAGGTTCGCTTTTAGCTTGAACAAGATTGTCAGTACTTACAACGTGTCTTTGTAAATCTAACCAGTTTCGGTGGCCTCCGTCAGCCCGTAAATTGGGTGCGAAATCAGACAAGAACAGGGATGCCGAGTCAAATAAAGGGGTCAAGATATTTTGGTTTGCAGGACGAGGTCGCGTGACAGAGCGGTTTTTGTACCGGTACTGTAAAAGGCTCATTCAGCGTGTTTGTATGTCCGTTTGCTTAGTGTATCTTTGTTGCTATGAATCGCGATTGTATCGACACATGGTTTTTCACGGATGTGAATAGAATGGCCGACTGTTGTGGTTAAGTGGTCGAGTCCGTCATCTATATTTGGTGTTGCAAGGCTCTTTATGCAGAAATTCCAGAAACTTGCTCATTCTTTCCGACACCTATGTTTTTGCAGATATACGAGTCAAAATATAGTGTTATTAATTTTAATTGTTGTGTTTTTGAATCTATTTTTAAATTTGTTTTAATTTTCGTTGTTTTCGTTTCTTTGTAGGTTAAGAAAATTGTAAATACTATATATTTGTTTATGTTTTTTACATGAATAAAATTGTGTTTTGCACAAAATTATTCTGGTTTATTTAATTATAATTTTCCAGTTCAGTTTTTTAATAAATTTATATCAAGTTTTAAATATAAATATGCTTAATTGTGGCTTAGTTGGTGCAGGGCTTGGTACATTTAATACGATTAAGCTGCAGGTGCTCGTTCGATGTCTGATAAAATAATCTCTGACACATACGCGTCTAGATAAACTTACTAATTGCTTTGCTCCTGCACAAGGTCTATTGAAAGATTCTGATCTACATAGTACAATCGTCTATAATTATTCACTAATTTTCGATTATCTAATTAGCGTCTACCAAACCACCTACACATAAACAGAAATATTCAGTGATGCATACTTAAATATTAAATACCACAGATTATATTTTATACAGATCATAATATAATTTATTGGTCACATTAGACAGCTTAAAGGCAAAATAAAAATCTGAACATTAATTAAACTGAATCATTAACCTTAAGATATGTTCGAATAGCTATGGACATCCATCACACCGAAGACACAGCGGTTTTGTAGTGTAGATCAGAACCATTAGTTATTGTCATTTATAATGATAGTGCCGGTCTGACAGGCAGTCTATTGTTGAATACGTTTTGTGTAGGCTATTTGTGAATATGAGTGAACCCTTAAGGAGTCTTTGGATTTTTTTATTAAGATACTATTCCTAATATCTACTGACTTAATTTCTTTAATTCAGTTTTTAAATATTTCATAACGAAGCAAGGACACGAAACACGAATTACTTGAATATCGAGTTTTTTGTGAATCCTTTTTCTAAGTAATGTTACACCCATAATCAAATTTAATATAAAAACTACATACATATTTAGAAACTTTAATATAACGACTCCTAATTCCTCTCACATGCAGTCGTAAAAACACAGTCGCTTGATTGTGATTGGTCAACAATGACAATCGTCTATTCGAGTCACAGAGTGACGTAAACGAAATGCCAAACGGTGCGTTTCGCTTGATCAATAGAATCTGACCCACAGATACGCGACACGATCCGCCGTTGCGTTCGACAAATTAAACAAAACACTATCGTGCGTCTTTTGTTAATATAAAAATATTGCGTTCTATTAAATGATGACAAATACTTCTGATTTATAAAGAGAATATTACGATACTAGATAAGTCTTTTATGATTAATAGTGACATTATAAAGGCAATGCAAATGGTATCTGCTATCAAATATCAATCAATGTACCTCTAGAGTAATGGCTTTATGGTATGTGATGCTTTTTATACATACACGGAAATTGTGAAGAAATTGTAGTTTATTCGAACACAATATCGAACTCATCTCGATTTAGATTATGGAGAATTCTTATAGTGAGATGTTCATTTATTTTGTATAGATAGAGGATTCACATTCTTGTATCTCATAATAATTATTCTGTTTCATTATCTCCATTACTATCGATACTGGCACTGCTCTGTACTGTGTGTACTAAGCGCTTAGTACTCGTAAAATTTTTGTTTGTGTTTTCCTTATTTTTTAATTACTTAACAATTGCAAATATATAAAAAATTATATTAAAATGTAACAATATTAGAAAAATTATCGAATATAGAATAAAAAACTTAATTCAAGTCAATCCTGATTTGTATGGACAAGTCTGTGAATTCGCCAAGTCTATCCAAAATTCTCCCCCTATCTTTTTAATTCCATCCTCCAGTGGCCTACTACACTTTTTCCGGTGGGCCAGGCCAAACCAACTACCTACTCAAAATCTCTACCAAAAAAAATACAAAAAATAAATAGGGATAGCCATAGTTGCTCTCCTTACATTTTGAAATCATCAAATTTGAGATGTAGTTTTTTCTCTTCGTGTATGTTATGCCTATAAGTGCTTGTCACATTAAATCCTGAATTTTATGTTTCTTTGTACCAATTTATTAGTGTGCCAAGCAATTCTTTTGGTGACAACTGACATTACCACCACGATTTCACGTAAAGCAAGCTACAATTATGAATCTATAACGTTAAACGACACTTAAGTTGATCCAAATACAAAATGAGGTTATATTGAACGGTGTTACGCAAATAATCGTTTATTATCACAGTCGATAGTCTCGGCCCAGTTCTGTTCGATACCATTATGATTGCCAGAAAAGGTGTTACCAAACGTTGATAAACAATTCGTTTACACTTCGTGACCATATCTAAAGTCTCCTAAAAACGCTCTTGATCATGCTTTTAAACGTTTCATGTTCCCTTTCTTTATTTCGAGATTCCACAGAAACAGCTCAAGAGTTGACAACGATATTTTTACGTATTCGAATGGTTTCTACACCGTCTTTTGTTTCTGAACTAATTTCCATTGCTTTAAACTTTTGGTTGTTATAGGACCTTTTAAGGGTTTAGAGAAACCGCGTTTGATATCTGATTGCGTGTTGAACACTGCTTTTCACAGCGATCATAGTGTGCGACTCTTATCTCACCTCAGGTAGGTTGTAGGTTCCAACTGTCAATGTGTACGGTGAAGGAAAAAATCGTGAGGAACCTGGCAGGCCTTAGACCCAAAAAGTCGACAGCGGCGACAGAAGGCTGATCGCTTGCCTATTACTAACAGATATCTTAGGCCCAGACTGATTAGCACCCTTTTTGTGTTTAATATATTTATCCCTTAGCGTCAAAGATGGGTTTGTGGGTTCATTAATGCGTCATCACGGCTCGCGAGCACATGGCATGGCATATATTTGATTGATTTGATAATAAAAACAACGATAGCTATACGATAGTTTTACCAAGAATTCAATTACATACAATAGGAATCTTTAAGCGTTCAAACATATTTTATACATCAGACGGCAAGACAAAATGTTAAATTCCACTCATTCCACGTTGTCGTTAAGACGCTTCTTGCCGCGCGCCACCACTATATGGAACCAGCTGACATTCCATGTATTTCCCAACCTTTACGTCTTAGGGGCCTTCGCCTACGAAATACAAGAGAAAAGCGTACCACTATCTTAATGGCCGGCAACGGACTTGTAAACCTGCTGGTGTTACGCACAACGGATCAAATGGGCGGAAACGTGAGTCCAGACTACCTTTGTGTTACAGTTGTCTTTGCCCCCTGATCAATTTAACCCTGTCGGGCGCTTTCTTCATCTATTTCTTAGTATTGTTCAAGACACATACAAAAATTTAATAATACTGTCATATTACCTATTATTTGCGTACCATAATACATAAAATGTAGGTAATATATTTAGATATAAAAATGTGAAACAGAACATTTATTAAACATAAATAAAAATAAAAAATTAAGCTGTGCATTAATTGTATTTAGCTATGACGAAAGTTCTTCAAACGGGAGAGAAACTAATTATAATTTTGCTAGAAATGTTATTCAGGAAAGACGGCAAACAAAAAGTTTGACAAACTCAACGCGTTTTTGTGAACGCGGTCTTACATTGTAATGCCTTAACAATTACTGGCTTCGACAATGTGTTCCAAGATGGCTGCGTTCTGTCACGTTTTGCTTAAATATGGACACTTTCGTATTGCTTCACAGAACAGTTTATGAAAAAATTCTATAACAATGAACTCTATAAGCTTTCGCTTATTCTTTGGCAACTCCGCTAATATAAAGAATATTAAAGATATCTGAATCATTATTACAGATTTTATCATCATCAAAACCAAAAACGTCAAAACATGAATAATCGAGATAAGAAAACACCTTTATACCTCTTTGTTTTACATATGCTGCACGCCCATAATTATTTTTATAACTTAGGGTCTAACGAAACTGGCAGCTGACTGCGGAACTAACATAAACATACTAATATTATGTTATTTATTAGATGCATGTACCTTGTGGTGAGCAAGCACAGGTCAATCCAACCGGAAGACAATCGTTCACACCTATTCCCTGCTATTTTTGTTCTCGGGATGTAATTGACGTACAAATTGCTTAAGATTTTTGAACCTGATAAGCAAAAAATACATATTACAAATACGCGTTTTTGTTCTTACATAATTGCTAGACACCAAAATTAGATGTGTGCTGAAAATCAAGAAGCATAAAATTGCGAGGCCGCCATGTTTCAACCATTGTTTGAAATAACCTGTTTTACCACATGAAATAACAAATACATAATAGGGGGTCAGAGAGTCCCAAAACGCACCGCAACAATCATCTGTAATTTTGGGCAATAACTTGTATCAATAATCAAACAAATTGGCCCGTTACCTCCCTTAATGTCGACGTATTTATTCCAATCAACTTCCAATGTAGAAAACAAGTTTGCTATAAGCGATAACTTTCTCAAAATACAAGAATATGCAAGGACTCTTTTAATGTATCCACTGCACTTTAAAATTCGAACGGAAACTGAATTGACCTAGATTATTATCTGAACTTAATCTAGCATCGTAATTGATCACTTCCACCTCTGCCACCGCCTTTATTTCATTTCCCATAAGCACTTTGTCAACATCTGTAATAAAGCCGTGTGTGGTACACAACATTGATAATATTTATACGATTATGATTCATGTATTTGTAAGGTTAACTGTCTGTTAGGTTTCCTTAAAAGTCCCTTAAGCTAACCGTATTATGTTTGAAGTCAAGCGTCCGGAATCATATTTCAACCACAGACATTATGGTTAAATGTTCAGCTATTCTGACCAACTCCTACAATGTTAAACAATAGAATATTATAAATCCTGCGGTTTTGTTGAAGTTATATTTTGAACCGGCCACTTCGAGTTGTCTTGTTTTAAACCATTGGTCGACTTTTATGTCAAAATTAATGGAATTCACGAGAAATTTCAATATCTATAAATTTGTTATATATAATCAAGTGCCTTATATCTTTGATTAACAATTGAGAACAGTATATAGCTAGATGTCAAAGTCTGTTGCCATGTTGCAGTAGGTAGTACGAAACCTATTTGATAGATGATATTAAATATGACCCAGGTGAACCCACCCCCTCGGTTCTGGCGGGTTGACACCCGAAACTTAATACGAAGGGAGATAAAACTTGATGTTTAACCTGATTCCTTTAATATTGACTGATGTCTAGTTTTTATAATGTAATTCAAATCAAATATTATTAGACGTTAGATTTTTCTTACCGAGTATCGATTAGCAAAATTTCTCATACTTGCATGTTCATATTTAAAAACGGGTTTTACGAAAATTGAGTGTAACATGAAGAGTACTACATATGTTCTTTGTAGGTTATCTAGTTTCTTTAGCAAATGTACTTGCTTTGCATAATTAGTGTTAATAGTATGTAGTCTATAATGAGTTAACGTGATCAGGCAAATTAAAGTCGTGCCAATAATTACTTTGTTAAATTTATAGCTTTGTTTTTTAAATACTCGTTTAACATTGGCATTTGCATTTATTTTTGTTACAATCGCCTACTGATTACCATTTACACTACTGTTCTTATATGAATTATTGTATTGCTGTTACAGTACAGGAATTTTTCATCCAAGGAAGTTCATATATCAGTCCTTTAGAAATTAGACATGACATCTTAACCATAGCCTTTATCCCCCTCGAAGCATCGGATTGAATCGAAAATCACTAATTAACTGCAACTAAAAAACGAACGATAAAATCCCTCACGTGTCATCAGACCCAAGCGAAGCTAATCCCCAACAAACAAAACTCATTCTTAAGCCAAAGTTATTAAAGTAGTAAATTCAACAGCAGAATACAGACCCCCATAGAGAAAGGAGTTTTGTAGAGCTTTTTGTAAATTTACCTGCTCGAACAAAAACTCGGTATCTCGTGTTTACACATGTTCTACGAACATCTTGCATGCAAAAGTTTTACACAATACATATTAAAGAGAGTAAAGGCAAATACCTAAGATATGTGAAAGATTATGACCTGGATGATTACAACGTCCGAGATGGTCATTAGTAATCAAATAGGTTTTAGCAGATAAGTCTGTGCCATCAGTTCATGCATTACAACAATTGATAACAAACAGATCGGTCAATGTATCAACATTATCATAACCGGTTACCGGTTATATCCGTGACGAGTGACTTCTATTGTATCATACCTGTTTCTATCCGGCAATACCCGGACGTTAATAAAATGCATGTTTTGATAAGAATATTATATACAACGATGAAAGTAAAGGTGAAACTATTTCAAATTTTAATACAAATTTAGTCTTTAGTTTTTGTTATAAAATTATCTAAAGACATTTTTCTTTAGCTTTTCGCAATGGCATTTCTGACTTGTTCTTTCAAGGTTTATCAAGATCTTAAAGTCCGAATGTATCTTATTTAAAATTCGTCTTCATCGCTAGATTGTAAGATACACGTTTAACGCATATATTCATTGCTTTTTTGTTTGAATTCATAATTATTTTATCATATTAATTGCGAGTAATGATGAGTGAGCGCTCTATCAGATGAAGCATCTGCTTATACGTCATAAAGAAATTGAAATTAACTGATTATAATAAGAATCGATCTGAAAGTGGTTAAGCGATTTTGAACTTTATTCATAAGTGAAAGAGTTACAAAATTATTAATCAGTCTTATCTCCTAATCCCTTAAGGCAGACAAAACCCAATTTTGAGACTCAATGAATAAATTCGTTAGACCATTTCTGGATAGTCATTGGATGCCAATCATGACTCGGATTATTTCTTTTCGGAATGGAGTATTTGTTTTAAATTCCATTGTCTTATAATTTTTTAAACAGATTTGCGAGAATTTATTAGAGGCAAATTTTGCTGTACAGTAATTATTTTTGCTTGGTAAGCGTTTTCGTTAAGTGGATGACATAATTGCCATGTGCTGTTTCTTATAGTCTATTGAAGACTAGAAGTGTTATCTCTTATCAAATTCTCACACATCTGGCTAGGATGATCAAACGAATGGCCGCCACTTCACTCTGCTCCTAAGGATCAAGGAAGTGCCACTTGAAGGGGTGTCCCATTTATTTTAGTTGTACTTAGATATATGAAGGAAGTAATACTTTCGCTTTATTATTTACCTTTCCTCTTTGTTTCAGGTATGTGATGTTGCAATCTTAATTGAAGCCTAAGGTTAGAGTTGGACTTTAAAAGGTATAAGAAATGTGTTGATCTTTTAAAAAAATATACGTAGTCCGACGATATAACGTCGGCATCAATTTCTTTGTCAGTAATCAAAAACGCCACAGTGTGAATACTCAAAAGCCGTTGTAAATGCAAAATAATAATTTTAATTTATAATATCAAAGCTTCTGTATCAAAACAGTCGTCAATGCTGTTATGTTGCACTTGCATTTAAACGACCCTCACAAAATTACACATTTAAATGTAAAAAGCACAGATGCGTTGCGTTCTGTCGTTACAAACGAGAGCGTCCAATTTAACAAGACCCCTTGGCACCTCCCCGTGTACTAAATCTGCAGTTATTGAGTAATACGCTTTAAATGGCAGAGGTCTACGATATTGGACGAGGGGAGCTTACATTGGCGCGCTGCCTCTTGATATCGATCTCTGGTACGAGCTCCCTTGAGTCTTGACTCGTTTGTATTAGAGTTAGAATTTATGTTCGACGGTATGCATTTTGTATATTGGACGGTCGGCGGTCCTAATGTTCTGGACGGGTCTTAGAAGATTAGTCGACATTCGGAGTGGGACGGCTGAGACGTCTTTAGGATTTGAATTAATTTTGTGTTGGTTCACTTGTTTGTTGGTATTACATTTGAGTTACGAATTACTGTATACTAAATTGACGACCAATCCCTCTCCGAGCGGCTTGATCCTTTGGCGTTGCATACAGATGTGGGGTCACTCTGCATCTTCTACCGCATTTACCATGACGAGAGTTCAGAGCAGTTGTTCGGATTAATACCTGCAGCTGAGTTTTATCATCGGACGTCGAGGCAGAATACGAAATTACGTCCGTACCACCTAAACGTCCGTCGAGCGTTCCACAACTGAGCGTTTTTCAAGGCAGTTTATTTCGTACCACCACTATGTGGAACCAATTCGACTCAGGTTCTTTCAAGAAAAGAGCGTACTAATTCATAAAAGGCCGACAACGCACTCGCGAGTCTCTTGCATTGAGAGTGTACATGGGCGGCGGTATCACTAACATCAGGTGATCCTCCTGCCTGTTCTATGAAAAATAAATAGTCATACCCATTATTTATGCATACAGCTCCATCGAAAAATACTATATTCTATAATATACTTAATTTCCTTCAGTTACTTAGTTTGCATTAGCAAGATAATTCTAATTAACAAAGTAGAACACGTCCGTAATTTTTATCACACTACTAAACCCACGCCAAGCAATTTTTAGGCGCCACCCAAATCCAGACAACACCCAGTTATCAAACAAGTTTTCGAGTAGGGATGCCATTGCTTATCTGTCCATCCACATAAGCATGCCTCAGGGCAACAAAGCACTAACCCGGAGCCGTAGTCACCCCCGCACCCGCTAATAAAACGGGCCATTGAGGGGGAATGGCGGTACTAAACGAGAGCTCAACCGATACTGGTCGGTATAAAAGCTTCACTCGATTACGCCGCTCGCGTGCGTTCTATTTTAAACGTGATAATGATAACTGGATTGTAGAACGCACCGTTCGATATTCGTGCAGCTGGGAATGTGTAGATAAATGATTTTTATGATATCAATGCATATGGAAATATTCTAGGTCCACACGTTCACTGCGCACGCTCAGTACATTTGAATAATAACATCATCACGCATGGAACTAATGCATTTTGGGAGCATGAACTGTAAAACTGTATGACAACACAGCACATGAAATAATACTACTGAAGTCGGAATTTTAATTTGGTTTTTAAGTATTTCCTTTTCAATAGCTATTTCCCATTCTATCACATTATTTTTAAGCAATTACCACAGAACTTTACTATAAATTTTATAACACCCTAAACATATAGTTAACCCAGATACGCCAGCACATCTAACTTATGTTCTGCTTCAGTAATTCTAGGCACTAACTGGGGGTATTAATGCGAAGTAAGACTACGGAACCCTTAATCCAAACGTGGGACCCTTATTTGTGGTACAGATTATCTCGGCTTGTATAATACTGTCCGTGCTCAGTGTGGCACGAATATCATTTGACTTGAAGCACGTTTGTTCATAGAAAAGATAACAAACTGTACGTAGTAATAATAATCTAGTAATTTAAAATGTCAGCGTTTTATAATTTAATCATGGTATATAAAACTTCTTATAAGGTTAATATTATATTTGGTTTATATCATTGGGTTTGAAAGAAACAGATCACCTAAGTTTGGCCACAATCTGCACGGCGCCAAGTCCAGCAAAATGGCGGCACGGCTTGACTGTTCTTTTCTCCAAGCAGTTCAGGCCAATTCGTAGAATAAAAGTAAAAGCCTGAATTATGTACAAGCAACAAGCAGTGATTTTATAAACACGGTATATATTAAATTTAATTCAATTTGAACCAGTTGTTTAGAAATTATAACTAGTCAAATTTCTTAATGTCGTCACGTCAAAACTCTACGACAAAGAAGACAATAATAAGTGTTTAGTACACTCGCACGAAACGATTACTACGACTTTTACCTTTTTCCGGTAGAAGAACTGCGTTGCGAGACGTTTTTTTACGAGTTATGTTTTTGATGGCATTTTAGATTATAGGACGTGACACATACTCAAAACGCACATATAAATGAATTAATTTACATATAAAATTGACGATAGAAAAATGTAGAAGTCCGTTGAGTATAAATGAATAATTGCCGTTTCATACCTGGCGAGAATCGAACCAGGAAGTCTTATCGTGACAGGTGACGATTTTAAATCAAATAGAAAAAGGGTTTGGGGTTGAAAGCTTTAAGTAATTTAAATATTTTTCTTTTAATAATAAAGTTATTTATTATTAATGAATATAGAATTAAAACAAATTTAAAAAGTTTTGCCCCTGTGGCAGGGTACCTTAATTTTTAAATATTATATATATATATTATATATATATATTACTATGTAAGTTTAATATATTGTAAATACTATATAGTTCTTTGCATTTGCATTGTTTAAAAAAAATCTAAATTTAACTCCATAGGATTTTTGTACAAAAATATAACCTTTTTGTTTATAATATTAATTATTTATTGGAAATATTAAGTATCGACCACATATAAGCATATATATTTTGACTATTGACGAAATGGCACAGATAATACACTGAATTTTTCATCTGTGGCCGTAAAAAGATACCATTTGAATCCATTATTAGTTAATATAGAATAATTACAGTCCGGTAAGATCCATAAGTTTTTATTAGCGCTGCGCAGACTGGTATTTTAGTGGTTTTCGTGTAATTTAAGCAATCATGGGATTTACCGTATCTAAAATTAACATGACTAAGTTCATAAGTTCATAATGAAGTCATAGTATGAAAATTATAGATAAAATATTAAACTTGAATTTTTTCCTTATTGAATTTTCTGTGCCACAAATGAAGACAGTTTCATTTATTATAGCGAACCATTCGTGGTATATCATAATTATTATTATTCTAAGTTTATTAGCGGGCGCGTCACGTCGTTCTTAGTAGACGCCATGTGCACGACACACACGCAGTAATTTAAAATAAACAGCGCGAAACGAATCGTCTAACTTATGCCGTCCCGGAGATTTCAATGTTTTACGACACCATCCAACTCCCTGGACCCCCCATAGACGACAAACTGGATGTGACGCGTGAAATGTTACGGCCCCACGGGGGCTCTACTTATAATGGTCCCCCCAGTAAGGAGCGCCCTGCGTATAAAACGCGTAATAGAATTTCAGCGATGACTTTCATATAGGGTTGGCCATAGCTCCATGCTTTCGAGAGCGGAATCGTCAGCACTAGTCGAACAATATACGTAATACCCAAGCCTAAAACCACTCCTTTATCACGGAAACCTAAAAATAAATCCAGACATGAATTGTAATAACTCAGGGCTGTCAAACAAATGTCTGGTGTCAATTTTATTGATGGCAACCCTGCTCCCACCCCCGGCTGGCTATCTAACATTGTTAGCAGAACGCATGCGCAGTGCCATCATTTTGAGTGCGCCAAGTATCGAATCCTAGCCCCCAGTCCATAAAAATGAAAATATGCACTGCCATTTGCTAAGCGAAGTTAAAATGTTTTATGAAATTGTTGGCATTTCGGGATAATGACTGGCCATTTCATTGGAAATTTGCTTTTATGTTTATTGTAAATCGATACTAATTACATTGGCACTTGTATGCTATTGGACTGTTAATTTATTTTTACATTTGTTTATTAATAGCCAGTTCTCGTGACCCGGGCTTTAAAAATTAAATGACACTATTCGCAATAGAAAATATTTACTAAAACGTTGGTGTTTACGTAAGATTCCTTTTCAGTTTTCAATCGGCCCCGATAGATGGCGCAGACTGGTAAAATGTGTCAGCTTTTTAATCTTTTAGTATAACATACAAAATATTAAGCCTAATATAAAATATGAACATAACTTTGTTTCCACATCCAATATCAATAACCCTTATTTATCACATGAGACCCTACGCGCGGTCCAGCGATTGATCAAGGGTCAGTGACCTCTCCCCGGCCTAATTTGAATTCGCGGCGTTAACGCGGGCGGGCCTAATTGGATAACAATGAGTGCCGGCGCCTCCCCCACAAGGATTATCTCAATATTGATATTTTTTAAACAAACGGCCAGCTTCATCTATTGATATCGTCAGAAAGATTCATAGTCGAGAATTAGAACTGTGGTGGTTTAAATATTAGATAGCGTCAAATCTTGATGTAGGTCAAGATACCTTATGCCACAAGGATAGTAAGTATTTCTAATAGTAAAATAAATTGCGACAATACTTAATTTTATTAGTACAGTTAGTATTTTATTTTATTTTATTTACTATACACCTTTACACAAGACTTCGTTACTTACACTGCTAACTTTTACTATATTTTTTTCCACTAAGTATTATTCTTTTTCTTTATTTTTTTGCGACAGAGGCACAAACTAGCTGCTGTGGTCTCTGGCAGAAAGACCAGCGCTGTGAAACATTCTGCTCCTCAGTATAATGCTGAGCCTAGCTAATTACAAACACAGCACACGCGCATTACACACTTGAAACGAACCGAATGGGAAAAGGGAATATATTTTTTTCTTTGATTATTGTTATTTTGTTAGTAATAAATGTTAGTTAATTACGGTCTGTATTTGCTTACAAAGAAATTTTATATTTGTTTATATAAGCAAAGATATTGCGAATCTCAATTTTAAATACGATCGTGATTTTTAAATTGTTCGTGTGACATTAATACGCTAAGTAGACATTTTGATTTATTTGTTTCGTGTGATACAGTTATTTATTATCACGTATCCGCGCACGGTTCTTGGTATAAATGAAGTGACTTTGCATCTCATTTCAATTTAAAAATGTATGTGCAAATACCTACGTCTTGTATGCCAAAGTAAATCGATATTTATAACTAGTTCAGTCAACTAAATTAACTTATTTATTTATTTATTTATTTATTTAATTATAAGTTAACTTAACCTTCGTTCTTCTGGCTAAAACTCTATATCTGGTTAAACTTTGAAGAGGCAGAATTAAAAGTACTCTAGGATATTTGGTTATTGTGAAACAGCAATTTGTACAGTTCTTATGTGATAGCAATTTAAAATATTAAGTGATCAAAGAATACGAAATCCTGCACCTATAATAATTGGTTTTAACAATATACTGCTATTAAACTCTCTGCTGTTAACAAACTTACATGGCAATGGGATGGTCATCTAACACGATACCTAGACAGCAGATTTATATAAAGGAAGGTAAGGTTCCACCAAGGAAAAGAAAAGTGGGCAGGCCAAAAAGATGGTGAGGTGATAACTTGATAGAAATAGTAGGAAGAGCCTGACAGACTATTGTTAAAGACATCTAGAAAGGTTTGTTGGAGGCTATCACCCAAGAGGGGTCCATCAGGCGACTGACATTAGAAACATTTAGCTTTAAGTATATATTAACAACATGAATGAAATTAAGGATATGGATAAAAAGGGCTTTATTATTATTATATACTGCTTTTATTTACGTTTCACATAACAAAAATACTCCCCAGCGCAGTGACCAATCTTGCGCGGCTGCTTGCCAATCGTCTACTTGGAGCAAAAACCAGTTCTAAGTTCTTAAATTTCTTATGTAATAGTCTTAAAATCTAGTTAGTTAGGCTCATATACTTGGATAATATAGGGGAGCACTAACTTTATGTTATTAACACTTCGTAACTTTAAAAGTACAGACAAAAAATGATTAGGGATGCAACGACCTTATAAGCGATCTCTTCCAATCAACCCTAGTACGGAAAAGTAAATACTATTGGTAAAGTAAGAAAAAAGCGTATCAATTCTTAAAAGGCCGGCAACGCTCGCGAGCCCTCTGGCGTTGTGTGTCCATGGGCGGCGGTATCACTGAACATCAGGTGAGGCCGTTTGCCCCAAGTTCTATATAATCAAAAGTGCAAGGAACTTTACTAATGAAACCCACCCGTTGCATACAAAGTAGTTTTTTTTCGCTTATATAAAATATTCCATTTAAATTATGTATTCAACGTAACGATGTTGATGTCCAACTTATGTAAAAGTGATGGGCAAATTGCATGCGGGCACGGCGGATACTAGTAAATTATTAACCGACTATTTCAAAATCCAATTGAGGAAATTAGTTTTTTATTATCTTGTTTAAAGAAATTCGCGTGTGAACTAGAACTTATATTAAGAGTAATTAATATAAATATTTATTAATTTATACACACAACTTGGATACTCCTTTCACTTCGATCAATCTTTAATTATATTCTATATATTCGTTCACGTGTTAAACGGAAAAATGAACACAACTATAGAATCAACACAAAGCCATATCATACTAAACGTACCATATACATAATAACACTTATATTAAATCTAATAAAATAATCCAGCGTTAAGGGAGAGAGGGTTTATAAGCCTAAAATTCAGAAACAAATCTAATGCTCCCATCTGTCAACTGTCATTAAACTAAGATGGGAAAGTTATGCTTATTTATGTATAAAATTAAGCTAATAAATTCTGTATTAAAGCATACTGTGTGGAAAATTCTGAATTATAAATAAATTAATGTTAAAATTTGTGTTTATTAACTTTCAAGTAAGTTGCCTAGTGCTACTATTATTCCAGGTATGTATATTGCCGTTATAAAAAGGTGTTTTAACATTAAAAGGGTATAAAGCTAAAGATAATAAAGTAACGATACATGTATGTATGTAGTGTGGTCTCAGTTTCCGTACTTAAACGCCCATTTGGTCCGTTGTGCGTACATTCCTGGCTGATTAAGCCAGCCTAGCTCCTTCCAGAAGCTCAGAAGTTTCCTAGTCTTTTCGCAGGGTTCACCTAGCGACCTCACTGCTCCAAAGATCGGGAAGCATTGACATCCTCGCGCTGTAACAGCCTCTGCACTGTCACTGCCTGTAGTGCAAAGGACAAACAGATGCTCATATCATACTGACGATTGATTTTAGTAAACGCGTTTAAATTTAAAACTTAAAAAGCGCTACGTAGGCGTATTTGTAACTAAGGTGATACACGACCCTGCATTATTCGAATATAATACGAATATCTATACAAATTGTATAGATTCTAGTTGTCCAGATCGGAAATAACTTTCACCACTTGACAAAACTTTCGTGAAATTTGTGTATATGCCTCGGAACTTAGTAACGTAAAATTACTCAAAAAAAAAATATATATAAAGGGTATTTCAACAAGAAGTTTGTTTTTCAATTGTGGCAACACCGAGAACGTGATAGTTTTGACATTTAGTTTTTGGCGGTATTCGTAGCAGGTGCTTTGGCAATTATTACAATGAATTCAATTTCGCTCGAAAATCGCATTAAAATAATTCAAATCCACTATAAAAATGGTGGTTCTGTTAAAGTTACATTTCGTAAAATTCGTGATATTTTCGGCCAGCATAATCGTCCTTCTGAGACCGCTGTTAAGAATTTGGTCGCGAAATTTGAGTCGACAGGCTCGGTACAAAATGTGCCAACACCAACACGTGTTCGACCGGGTCGTTCAACAGAAAACATCGCCGCCGTGAGCCACAGTGTTGAAGAAGATCAAAATTTGTCAATTTCACGACGTTCTCAACAATTGGGGTTATCCAAAAGCACAACATGGCGAATTTTGCGAAAGGATTTGGCTTTGAAGCCTTACAAGATTCAACTGGTGCAGAAATTAAAGCTGATCGACCATTGAAACACACACAGCCAATGAAACGATCAATTTATTGCAAACCAAATTTCCCGAGCGCATAATTTCGCGAAATTCAGCTGTTAAGTGGCCAGCCAGATCGTGTGATTTAACACCACTGGATTATTTTTTGTGGGGCTATGTTAAAGACAGAGTCTATACGGAGCCAATCGAATCGATTGCAGCCTTAAAACTCAAAATCCGTGATGTCATTAACGAAATAGACCCTCCATTTTGCCAAAAAGTGATTAAAAATTTTGATGAAAGAATCAACATCTGTCAGCGTGGTCGTGGTGGACATTTGCCAGATATCATTTTTCATTCATAATTGCCAAACTTTTCTCTTTGTAATACAATAAAAATTTTATTCATTTTCCTCTAAATTCTTTGTTTTATTTTGTTTTAGAAAACAAAGTTCTTGTTGAAAAACCCTTTATATATACTTGTTGCGGTAAAAAAATCACTAGAAAGTTATTACTTGATTACATTAAATGATCAAGAAAAATATGTATCGAGATTCAGTTAATATAAAGAGGAAGTAATTTAAATCCACGGAAACGCGTTGTTTTGTTTGACTTTTGGACACTGACAGGTAAATTAAGCGCGTAATGCTGTTCCATTTTTAAATTTTCGTTCTTCCGCGTAAATTACTGGCAATATTTATTTACAAAACAGGATTTATATCATAAGTGTTGAAATACGTACGTAGACGGTGCTTTCGCGGCCTGAATTCATGTGAAACAAGAAACTGCCTATTTTGTGTGCGTGAGTGCGTTGCCGGCCTTTGAGGAAGGACTATGCTCTTTTTTAACATATGAAGCTATCTCCCAGGGAAGACCCCCTACCGGTAGTCGATTCCACAGTTCGCTTGTTCGCAAAATAAAACCTTCTTATAAAAATAATTGAATATCCAAAGGAAATTAAATTTAAAATATTTGCAATATATTTATCTACTATCTACAACTAAGACGAGTCACAACCGACTGTTCTTCATCATCATCAACAATGGCTATACAGCCCTTTGTGGACCTTCGCCTCCTCAAGTATATTTCGTGATTCTTGCTTCCAACTTTGAACCCCTTGATTCGAGGTCCTTGACAACTTGATCCCACCAACGCAGCCTACAAAGGGTTTAACAGGGTAATTCCTAATACCACGGACTCTTTTAAAGGCATCTTTGGTTGAAAGAAACAACCTTTTACGCTGTTTTATAGCAAATACATTTCTGGCTAAAGCAGCCATTCTCATACAAGTTCTCACAAATGCAACGGCACCAAGAATTTTGTAAATACGAGTAAAACAAAGAGCGACGCGGTATCGGTAAGCAAATGTTGACAGAGCTGGTGTTTGCGAGATACCTTCATTTGTATGGTATGTACTTATATTACGTACTTCCTAAATTGTGTAAATATTTATAGTACATAGGGTCAAAGGCGTTTGAACGTAAAATTATCTCTTAAATACTAATTATGTAGCTTTGAAATGCTCCGTGGAGTCGTGGTTAGCGTCTGAAACACGAAGATTTTGATTAGTGAAATAATGGTTTGAGGACTCAGAAATCTTGCCATAAAAATATCAATGAGTCGTAAACAGAGTCAACCCGGCTTCTGGAAGTTTAGGAATGTATAAAAACAATAGACGAATTGATAACCTCATAGGTCTCTTTCAATCGGTCAAGAATGACAATGTCTTAAATATCGAGAAAATTGCGTTGTGTGAGCTATTTTGAAACAAAAGGCGATAGAAATTCAATCTATCCTGTGATACGAACGACACATTGCCTGACAAATTATAGACGCTTAATCATATATTAAACTTTGTCAAGATAAAATTACACAAATCGTCAAAACATATTATAAAAATTTAATAAAAAAAAAATACATTCTGTGTGTCTTCTTTATCCAGTTCAGTGGTGTAGTGTACTGGATATAATAACGAGTTTACTCCTCCCTCAAAAGTCGGCAACGCACCCGATGTGTATGATGGGTGTATGGTGGTCTATGGTGTTTATGGGTTACGGTGGAGCCTGCCTATTTTATTAAGAAATAAAACCTAGAAATTGCTCCATTTACGCCACAGGCTAATACAATATATTTTGATCATGCCTTATCTGTATTCAACTTGATGTCTACTACGTATCAGTAGAATCTATTAAATGTTCAATTTCGGACAAATCACCATTATGAAGAAAGAATAGTTACATTGTATTCACACAATAGCGCCTTGCGAACTCAATTGGTTATTTACAATACAAAAGATACAATACATGATAAAAAGGCTTCAATTACTTGGATGACATACTTACAAGGTACCGAATATCTTTGTACCGACCCGCCTAGCCACATGAGTGGTACCAGTGAGAACATTATGATTGGGTTTTAGTAGTGTTTATCTCATATGAACAAATTTTGATAGTTAACGAGCGTTTAACGTTCACTGTTGCGTAGCTTAAGGTCTAAGAGTGATATTCAGAAATAGGATTTAGCGCTAAGCGTGACTCCCGTACGTCAAAAATGAATTGTACTTTGACAAACGTCAGTCATAATTGGGTCTGAGAGTGATATTTAGAAACGGGATTTAGCGCTAAGCGTGACTCCCGTACGTCAAAAATGTATTGTACTTTGACAAACGGTTGTCATACTTCGCTCTAACAGTGATATTAAGAAACGAGATTTAGCGCTAAGCGTGACTCCCGAGTCATAATTCGCTTTGAGAATTATATTTAGAGACTGGATAGCGGTAAGCGTTACTCCCGCACGTCAAAAATGAATTGGACTTTGACAAACGGGAGTCATACTTCGCTCTAACAGCGATATTATTCAGAAACGAGATTTAGCGCTAAGTTTGACTCCCGTACGTCTAAAATGTATTGTACTTTGACAAACGGGAGTCATAATTCGCTTTGAGAATGATATTTAGAAACTGGGTAGCGGTAAGCGTTACTCCCGCACGTCAAAAGTGTATTAGAATTTTTTATATAACCCTAGAGTCTTATGACTGGGTCGATAACTATCTTTGTACTATTTAATGCACGTGAAATGAGTTGTTCGTAGTTAACTTTAAGACTTGTTTGTTAGTCGTACCCTAAGCGTATACAGCGTATACTTCAAAATACCCTAGACATATTCGTAATAAGGCACAGTCATCGAACGCCATTTTTAATCTGGCATATAGCAGTTAACGACATAATCAGTAGGTACCAGACAATGGACGTTATAACGAAACCGAATATATTTACATCCCATCTGCCCCGCATACATGTAAATGCACTTGGCTCCACTTCCCTTCAGTCCGGATATTTAATGTGAATGTGGGCGGTTGTTTGCATATTATCATTTTAATTTTACTTGTTTTGCATTATACGTGTATAGTCTGTAAACTGACAGATGTGACGCTAACTTTTTTACTTTTATTACAGTATCTTTGTGGATTAGCTTACTGAAACAGACTAAAATATATTTACAAGAGCTGTCCATTGTCATTTTTTAGTTGTATGAAGTTTGGCATATTTGACAGCGAGACTTGTGACAAAATAGATTATGGATGTCTGTACCAATATTGGTTTCGACCAAATTTCGTCCGATTAAAAATATCGTTTTAAATTCTCAAAAAAAAATCTAATTTTGTTTAGACCATTATTTGTTAAATTACATAAACCTTTTACAGATGTCATTTTAATGACTTAACTGCCGAATGTCATCTGCGTCGTTTACCGCGTAATTTCCTTCAAACATTCTATTCTATCCTTAATAACCTATTATATAGCGTACTAGCTGTGTCTGCGGTTCCACCCGCATTTATTCGGTCGTAGCACGATGTTCTGTACTCTATAGCCTTAAGCTAATCGGTTTTTATTATATTCTACAGTTTTATAGAAGACATTGATGCCTTCTATAAGTTGTAGTACATCACTTCGCTCTATTGTCTATAGTTTCCGTGGCTTACGCGATCTAGGAATCTTTATTTAAAATTAAAATATTCCATACCCTATGTTTATCAGGGATAACGTCCCTCGGCTTCCAATGGTCAAATAATTTGCCAAAGAACTCCTGTTCGGAGCATTTTCAATGCAATCAAAAAAACAAATCTTACTTATTTATAATTTTAATGTTTATAATTTTTATATCTATATATATATATAAATGAAACCCGTTTTCCGTTGTCACGACATAACAAGAAAAAGGCTTGACCGATTTGTCTGATTTTTTTTTATAACATACCTTGAAGTACGAGGATGGTTCTTACGGAGGATGGTTCTTACGGAATAAAAATTTAAAAAAATTGAGTGAAAAAGTCTTAAAAAAACACTTTTCTATATTCCCATACAAAATATTCGTAATAATACTTAAAAGTCAATTTGAACTTCAATACCATAGCATAAAGTTCAAGTGTTAGTGGAGGGGTTCCGGGAAGGTAAATTTTTATTTTTTGACATAATGTATTTGTTATCTTATCAACTTTCTTTTTTTTATTTTAGCTAGACCGGTGTCCCGAATAGCAGAATAAGTATTTAAAAAAATTAAGAATCGACTGTTAGGCGGTACGATGTTCGCCAGGCCAGCTAGTATTTAGTAAATATTTTGTATAGGAAACTTGAGCAGCACTTTATGTGCAGTTCCATTTATTAATTATACTAGTGACAAAATACACAACAGTTTCTAAGCATTTACTTTCATTAACCATTCCTCAAAAGTGAGTACCCAGTTCTTAAAAGGCCGGCAACTCACTTGCGAGCCTTCTGGCAGAGTGTGTTCATGGGCGGCGATGTCACTAAACAATCAGGTGAGCCTCCTGTTTGGCTCTGATCTATAAATTCTAAGAGACAATTCATTTTATACGTTTTTGTTTTCCTCTTTAGGGTTTCATTAAATAAACTGCAATTATTCCAACTCGGAGTCGCACGTTAAAGGTTTTCTTTTATTGTAGGGAAATCAATTTACTCCACACTCTACACATAATGGGGGATGCCTTCCTCCTGGCAACGCTGTGAAGGTATCCCCCGAAACATCCATGACCTGTAAGGACCTGAACGAGTCGGTAAGGCCCTCCCCCGCCTCATCTATTTACCCACAAGTTGAGCACTGGAACTACTGATGTACTTGTCCAGACTCCTGTCCTGTCCTTGAAACTCAGCCATCCTTTAGGTGGAAGGTCCTAGACGAACACTGCTTAAAAAAACACATTTGGTGAATAAAATATAAAGTATTGCGTACAAAACTTACGAGTTACACCTACATGTAAAGCTGTGTGCGGAAGTTATATTAAACTTACTTTGTTTGGTATATTACCCTTAGGGTGGCAGCAATGAGGGGTCAAACACTTTGTTGATACATCCGAAACACCTGTGAAGCAGCAGGTGTGCCTCGTGTCATCACCATTAGTAACTTATTACTAAAGTATGCATTTATGTAGTATATTTAAAACATGTTTAAAACTGGATGTTATAATCTAGGTTTAGGAAAAAAACACGATATAATTGTTAAATGTAAGCGCATTATGTATAAGTTGTTAATTGATTATCCATATTAAAATACGAAATAATAACTCCGTATAGAAATTGTTCGATAGTTAAAACATAAAATTACCGTGTTCGCACCTTCTAGAAGTTTCAATTTAAAATTGAATGAAAATGTCGAATCCAATTGAGTAATGATGTCTATAATAGGAATACGACAATTACGTAAGGACAAGTCTTGCAATACGACGGTTAAGGTCACAAAAATGTAACATTGGCTTGGTCTGAACGCACACTAAGGCACAGAGGTAATTCGCCTCATGCACACAGTAAAACGCGTGACGAAACGCTCTGTGACGTCACGAGCCATGCGAACACACCTACACGCGCACGTGCGCGCGTGACGTCCCTCTGTGAAGCAATCCCTGTAGCCGAGGCACGCACACTAGTGCCGATGTAAACAAAGTGACGTAAAGATATGACTCACACATTGATCACGGCGGCGCACACAACGGCCGGTGATTAATGTAAACAAACCGGTTACTTAGACGCACTCATGCAAAGGCTCGGGCATAGGTTGAAAGTGGGACATCTGTTATAGGAACTAGATATGCATCAAATTCGTTTTCGTTCTCATTATTACGTAAAACAAATTATTTAGGTATGTGCTAAATTCTTGACATCATTATCAACTATACTCCCTTTAAAGTCGGAACTATCTGAATTATAAAGTCTGGTATCTACATAAATTTGTCATGGTGTATAACATTGTTGTAAAACAAGGCCAATAACCACAAATTTCTACAACAAAGAACAATAAAAACCAAACAATAAAGAGCGGAGTCGAACAAAAAAATTAGAATTCACAACACAGTCGCGCACAAAAGTTATAATGACTTGATGCGAGTATAATCGTAAATAAAAAAGAATGGCGGTGCCCACGCCACTGTTATAAGGCCAAATTTACGACATTTATTTTAATATTTCTGGTTCCAACCGGATTTTGAGACTAATTTTATAGCTAGCAATTCTACAAATTGTGTTTAAACGATTTTCGAAATTTTGAACGGTGTATGGTTCGGATATTGTATATCGAGAATGCGTCATTGGAGATGCTACATTGTGACCAACCAAAATATGACGCCTCTAAGAAACTGCTGGCATATTCGAAAACATTTCTGTTATCTAAAATTTTCATAAGAGAAGAGAGCAGAACTAACAATTATAATTCCGGAGCCGCACTTTAGATTTAGGTAAATTCGTTTCTTATAATTTCTTTTAGACATAGAGTTCTGGTAGACTGTAATATACTCCTCCTTCGATCACTTGCTCACTGCTAAGCATCATGATGCTCCCGACCGTTGTGGCAGATTACTGCACTGCTGCACTGCCGACTTCCAGCTAGGTGAATGGTTTCAGACACCATAGTGCTCAGGTTTCATGATACATGTTCGGTCCATCAGGCTGATGTTTCCTCGGTCTCTTTCCTTCCATTTCCCTGACTAACTAATATGTATGTATGTCCTTTCAAAAAACAAATTTCGGAATTTTTAAAATATTAAAAAATAATTTTTAAAAAGTATGTCTCAATCGATAAAATAAGTATTGATCCACATTTACTTGTGAAATATGATAGTATTAACAAACATACGAGAAAGTAGTCCTTATTTAAATTCAACTTTCTAAAGGCCCGAACTGGCTTAAATCCGATTTAATTATAATAAATTTGTATTTATAGCTCTATTTTTATTTAAACTTATTTGTGCGGCGAAAATTTCAACTTAAATATCTTGACACATTATTTCGTAACATTAAGACTAAGATTTCTGTATCTGTTTCATGATCATTTGTCAATCTGATAGGCAAGAAGGTGGTCAGCCTCCTGTCAACACACCCCATCGACTTTTCGGGTCATCGACTTAGCCGATTTTCACACGATGTTTTCCTTCACTGTTCGAGCGAATGTTAAATGCGCACAAACATTTTTGGGAAACAAATATAGACTACAAGGATTTCAAACGAATGAGCAAATAATTTTTGAAATTTCCTCCGAAGCTATTGTGTTTATCTACACTAAATAAATATTTGATTGTATTTTCATTAAATAGTCTTCAAAACTACTGGACGCATCTGAGAAATTTGTTCACCATTAAAATCCTATATTATCTCTGAGGAACATATTTATTGAGTATTTATACACTATCACTATCAACAAACACTATTAACATTAGAGCAAAGTGATGTACTACAGTTTTATTAAAGACATCAATTCCTGCAAAATATGTATATCTATTACATTAATCAAAAATATATCTAGCGAAGCACGCTCGCTCGTTATAAATATATAAACAATCTTTGTAATATAACTATACTATTATAGCACAAAACTTCACTTATATGTAATTAAATGTTCTAACGTGTACGGTGGACATATTTACATACCAATATATGACATGAAGTAAACTGTAACTTTATAATTAATTATAAATTCGCAGATCAGCTACCCACGCTTTTAAATTGATCAGCCCACTACTGAATATCAAGCTCTACAATCCCGTTCATTCTGTTGTACTCGTGGTGAATTAAAATTATTTTACTTGTCTTAGGTAGTTAGTTTGCTATCATTGTACAATATTGTCTTAAATAGTATCACGCGAACGTAATATACATAACAACGAATGTAATTAAAGTATGTCTCCAGTCACACAATGGCTGCCTTGACCTAGCCACTGACCTGAATATTGAAGAAGGTCGTAAGAAAAATACACTTTGTTATGAAATATACGCATTCGTTCAGTCATTCAGGTGAAGCCGAATTATTAATGAAAAACTCAATAAAATGTCAATATTTTAAAGGGTAAATTTGGCAGTTGGAATCAATTAGATTATATGTATTTAATGGTAGGTTAATGTATCAAGTACGTGTTTGATTGTTTCGTTTTTATCATTATCATTCAACAGATGGCGCTGTCTATGTGTAAAACGCGATAGCAAAACTTTGCCCTAGAAATATCTACCGTTTTGGATTATTATTAAGTTGACAGTAGTCGCGGGAAAAGTCCGCCGAAACAGCCTGAGCCAGCTGTCAAACTCAAGGCCCTTCAGGCAAACAGAGACACTCGAATTTAAAAATATATGTTTATAGTTAATGTACATATTCATGTTATTGAAAATGTTAGGTAATTTTGGTAAAAAAAGTAAATTTGATACCTGATTAAGGAAACAATCATAGGCTCCATAAACCTATTTCTAAACTTACGTAACCATTAGCTTTTAATCAACGACTCTGAGTATAGATGTGTCCCGTTTTATAGATTTTGATGCAAGATTTAAATAGGATAATATTACGTATACGTTAAAAGGTAAATTACGCTTCTATTCTTGAACGTATCTCGAGTCAATCTTGTCCTGGATCGATAGTCGCTACTATGATAGAAATGTGAACGATGTGCAGCCCTGCGCCGTTACTCTGTAAATAATAGCGATTGATTCCAAATTCAATATTGAGATTTTCTACCACGCGATTCCAAAGATGTCGGCGCTACGATTATTTAAGTTCATATTCTTTATCGCATCTCAAGTAAGTCTCTCCTTAAGCGCTGTCAAATATGTCAAACTTCATACAGAAAAATGGTTTGACAGCTCATGAAAATTGATTTAAGTTTGATAAGATTAAGGGCCTGAGAGAACTACATAGATATTACATTAATTTTCATTAATTCACGTCGGAATTGCATTCGCTATTGGAAGTACAGTGTACCGACCTAGCGATTTGGAAGGTCAAATCTACATCTAAATTACATACAATAACGTCAGAATCTCTATTGGATGTAACAGAAAACCGGTCCTGTTTGTCACGGTAAAAAAATTGCAGAATAAAAATCTTGTGACTGGTTGTGAGAAAAATTGGAATCCACAAATTGTAACCGCAAACCACAGCTGTAAAAATAAGTGATTCCAATCAAAATCTTATCGAAGCGTATGTACCGATTAGCCAGCCCTGCTTGTCCGTTTCCAAGGACTATTGTGTCTTATTACAAGTAAATAAGGTCGATTTTACTCCAACACAGATTGTGTACTCAGCTGTATTGAACGTATACGATAACAAATCAACATTCGTCGCGACGCAATATCGCAGCTGCTGCAATGGCCGCCATTTTTTAACTTTTTCTTCATAACCTGCCTTTTTCTCGAGTGCCAGTTCGCTTCCGTCTCGGTTGCCAAATATATTTTTAACGCTTTTTATATGTTACTTGAGGGTTCAATTAAGTCGGATCACGTTTTCATATACGTACTGACTTTTACTTCAAGTTATTCATTTGTTTTTAAGTATTCATTTATTTCTAAATATTATTTTGTTTTATGATTTATCTGTCTATTATAGATATACAATCGCCAACATTTAGTTGGATCTATTCGGGAATTTATTTACAATAATTTATAGTTTAATAATTTGTGCCAAATGTAAATTTCGAATCGATAACCAAATATAACTTAGAATTGATCTAATCAAAATACTCTTTATCTTAAATGTATACTTTAAAAACCACACGAAATCGCCAATACACAACAGGAAGTTGAAACTAAACGTCAAAGAAATTATAATCGAAGCGATTGTAATCTGAAATTGTATTACCATTTTTTTGCGCTTTTTATAAATATTTCACTTTCATACTATGCTATGATTATGCCCGATTAATAATCCAGTGGCATAGCTAAGATTCTGATTTTTCGATTTTCTATTTAATCATTTATAGATTTTCTTCATAGGAAAGTAGGTATAATAGGCGTAGTCTAAGACATGCCTTTATAAATATACAAGCAAAACTGTATTAATAATGCTATAATCTCCATAGGCTATATAATTGTCAGACTTCAAATTTTACAGAAAGTCTAAAACGTCAAATCCTCGCGTATACATAGTGAATAGGCCTAAACTGGTAAAATACGCACTAATTGCCACGTTTAACTTCGTAATGCTCCATCGCCCATTTAGGGCTCCGGTAACAAAAGCACCCTATCCTTGGGCAATGACTTGGGCCAAATTATATGGCTGACATTTTAGAGCAATTATTCTTACACAAGACCGACCTGGGAATTGACTTTTGAAAGTGAAGCTAACCTTTGAATGTTCGATAAAATCTGTTCTAGTTTCCGTTTGAATAGTCCTAAACGTTTTGTTGTTAAGTCATTATTAAATATCTATAATCATAATCCAGTGTTCTTGGCCTCAGATTACATCCTTGGGTGATCAACCTTCTGTGTTTGACACATGTGAACGATTGACTTTGAGACATGCCGGTTTCCTCACGATGTTTGCCTTCACCGTAGGAGCAAATGCAAATAGAAAGCCAAATTCATTGGTGCCCAGCCGTTATTCGTATTCACGACCAGCGATGAGGGTCGCATGCTTGAGCCCCTAGGCCAACACCGCTCTTAAGATTTCTCTCTTATATGATCTATACGCTTGTCTATTGTCGCGATTGTCAATTGTCAAAATCATTGATGTAGTCATTCCAACGCTTTGGGCATTGTTTAACTTATATATTACTATTAATTCAAATGCAACTTTTAACAGTTTACTTCTTTAAATCCTATAATATCTTGCAAATATAAAAATATTTACCTGCATGAATATTTTGTATCTTATGGGCCCTAAAACTGTACCTTAAGAAACTGCTGTTTAAAGTTATTGTTTCTTATTTCCAGGTTTCCATCTGAGTGGAGTAGTGCGAGCACCAGCGGCCATCAGCCCCTGTTCAGCTGAACCTGAAAGGCTATATAGAGTTACAGTTTCATTTGACAGGTATTTGAATTTATATTTTGGGGGTTACAGATTTGACTAACAACACAAATACAAATAAAAATTAATCGCAAAATATTTTGCTAAGCGCAAACCTCGAAGACGGATCAATTCGAGTATTTTTTAAATGTATTCCTTGTAATCAGAGGAAGGTTTTTATGGGAAGAAAATTGAAAAAAAATGAAAAATCGATGTCACAGCACAAAATTGTTCCATACGTTGGTATACATATCTACTAAAAAGGTAGGATAAGTAAAAATAATAATATAAATAAGGCTAAACGAAGTTCGCGGAGGCATCTAGTAAAAACATGCATATGTATATGTATATATATTATATATACACTAAAGGTTATGCTTTGTCAGTTCATTCTGCATCATCAACAAATAATGATGTCCGGCGATGTACAAAAAAACAGACAAAAAACTTACTTAAATTATTTAATCTTTTACTATTACATTGATACATTATTGCATATACTCGTAATCGGAAGTTGAATGTTTTATGTCAAACTTTGGGAGTTACTAATAATAATAATAACACAAAATTAAAATAAAGTAAGTCATAGTAGGCGCATTTTTTATTCGTAGTAAATATCTAAAGACGTATTAATACCTTAAAGCATGAAATCTTCTAAGAAGGAAGAAATAACTATCAATTATTTTTTTTGTATTTGCAAAATGAACGAGATTTTCCTTACATACCCACAATCTTCGATTTTCTTATAATTTCCTTATATGATTTATCATAAGCTAAATGAACATTTCTGACGCAATACAGCAGAAGAAACCGCTATTAAAGGCATTGTTGGAGCCAGGACGTAGTTCTTTTATTATCGAGGATTCTACTATCTATTGTAATCCGAAACTTTGTCACCTTGGAGATCGTAAACGATTGTGTCCTTTATTGAACCAGCTCTAAATAAAGGACCCGAAATTATAGAAAGTAATTTCATGCCTCCATAGCATTGAAAGCTTTGATGGTTTCTTTGACTTCTCGAAGTTGGTTTAAAATTGAGGTCGTATAATAGACATTTATTTACGAAACTCTTAATATTTCTTTAGTACAGTTTATTTATGAACTTATTACTTTAATGATGAAATTTAGAATACCTAATTTATACTTCATTATTTCTAAAGAGGTGAGCAGTGTTGGGCATATGGCTTCAGCGTGGGAGTCTCATCCCTGAGGTCGTAGGTTCGATCCCCGGCTGTGCACCAATGGACTTTCTTTCTATGTGCGCATTCGTTCGAACGGTGAAGGAAAACATCGTGAGGAAATCGTGCCTTAGACCCAAAAAGTCGACTGCGTGCGTCAGGCACAGGAGGCTGATCACCTACTTGCCGATCTGAATAGAAATCTGAGGCCCATACCTTAAAAAAAAGGTTGTAGCGCCACTGGTTTTTTATTTAACATTGGTATGCAATGTTACATGTTGTAAAATAAATTGTTATACTAAACCCTTAAAACTTTTCTAGGTGCAAGATAACTGGGGTAACATGCAGTTGCGAGGCGCGCGACATCTTTTGGTGTCAGCATGTAGTCGCCTTGGCCCTGTACCGCATAAGAAATGCGGATTCAGTGAGGCTACGGGTTCCCATATCAGGTATACAAGCTTTATAAAACGGGCAGTGAACTTATTTTGTAATTTTGACACGTAAACGCCAGTTCCACTGCAACTCTATAGAATGTCTAACGCCTGATTATTTTCAAAATATTCGTTTGACTGTAAAACTTCTATAAAAACCCCTATTTTTAAGGACGTATTATTAATGTTTCGCTTAATAGTCTAGTTAATTAATGGATCATTATATTTTCGCGGAAGACTCCAAACAATCTGTCAATGTCAAAAATTTAAATGCATTAAAGTATTTAATGATGTGGTTATTAACTCTATTAATACTGGAACCGAACTATCTATACTTTTTTGACGTATGTTATAATTATAAAATTACTAGCAAACACGGCGAACTCCGTTTCGCCACCAGATGGCTTCGTTTTATGTAAACCCCGATGTTGATCCCGCTTTTCTGTTGAAATTTTTCCTGAATTTTCTTTGCTATAAACCTCACGGAGCCCGAGACCTTTCCAACGAATGCAAAACCGTGGAAATCGGTTCGTGCGTTCTTGAGTTATAGCGTCAGGAAGGAAAACCCGACTTATTTTTATATAGTAGATATGTGGTAATTTATCTTTGAATTTAACATTTTAACATTGTCGATCGTGTTTTGTTTTAATGAATGCGTCCTTTAATTAAAGCTAAATCACACATTATTTTGGTTAACTTACAGAAACCCTACTGCAGATGGATCGGCAGCAGCTCCAGAAGTTTGTACAGTATTTAATAGCGGAACATCACACGGAGGTACTGCCGACCGCGCAGAAGTTGGCTGATGAAGTGCTGCAGGCGCGTTCAGCTATCAATAGGATCTGTGGGGCCCCTGATCCAACCGCTGGACCCCCGCCTGACGCACATCATGCTTGGCATTTGGACGAAATTCAGGTATAATGGAGAAAATGGTATAATAAATAGTGACTTAGTCAAGAAATGTCATTTCCGAACCTAGACATTCAGTCAAAAAAATATTTAAATGTTGTGTAACTTAGCTGTATAATAAAAAAACGCAAATCGAACCAAAATACTTTTAATTAATAAGTAATACATCTTCCGTAAAAAGTATAACGTGTTATATAATGATTTAAGCGGCAGTTAAACAGGCATGCCCCCCACATCTACACACACCACATCTCACTTAACATCAGGTGGGATTGCGGCCAAGCGTATGACCAGTTCTGTATAGAAACGGAGTTTTTAATTCAAATATATAACAAAAAATTTACTACGATTATTCCGAAGATAAATATTATGGTGCACATTTACGAAATCAAAACACACATGTTTGTTGTGTAAAACTAATATTTATTTAGTTTAACAACTACTAACAAACATTGAAGTTTATAAATAACACATTATTAATAAAAAATATACAATTTCTCACTATTTTCAACAATAACATCAAATTCATTATATTTTTCTTTTCCTTTTAATTCCTGAATTGTTCTGAAGTTATTTATCTTCTGAATCGATGTATAGTCTTAAATGTTATCTTGATGTGTTATGAAGTATCGTTAGATATCTTATAAAGTACGGTGCCTATGTTACTGTGTATGCGTATAGTTCAAACGTGTGAATACTATGCGTATTGCGTAAAAAACATTGTCATGTATATGTCAATTATTTGTTATAGAAAGATTTAGGTTATTTTTTCCTTTCTAATTAGTCTTACTCTATGATGTAGAAAATATGTTAAAAATAATAATAATGAATATTATGAGTAATTTCTCTATATTTTAATTCCAGGTTTGCGAACAAGTGCGGGCATATTTACTACAGGGAACATATTATAACGCAAACAAGCAATTAAACTCCTTATTTTCGAAGGTAAGCATACATTAATTTCACTTAATTACAGGTACCTTCATATTTTAATTTTTTTACCAAAGTCATATTCCGAATTTTAATCAATTATTTCGCGTTCATTGGACATGGACCAGTCATTAGCAGAACATTTCTAAATTATTAAGGTTTACAATTGAAATCTGAACCATTGCTAATTTATCAATTTTAATTATAACAATGTTAGACTTTAAACAGTTGTTTTGCTTATAAGAATGGGTACGAGTTGTCTTATTGTTATTTCATCTGGTCGCTCTACATTAAATATTTTTAGAACGTTGTGATGTGATTGAGTCAGTAATAATAAAATAATATTGGCGCTTTAAATTTAGGTCTGGGCCTCAGATTTCTGTCTCTTTTTCATGATAACTTGTCAATCTAGCCAAGTTGGTGATCGGCCTCCAGAGCCTTACACGCGCCGTCGACTTTTTGGGTTTGACGGGTTTTCTCACGATGATTTCCTTCACCGTTCGATCGAATGTCAATTGCGTACATAGAAAGAAAGTCCATTGGTGCACAGCCGGGGTTCGAACGTTCGACTTCAGGGATGAGAGTCGCACGCTGAAGCCACTTGGCCAGCACTGCTCAGTCAATAATATGGTCTAATCAAATGATTAAAATCATAATCAAACATTTCAGGTCAGGGAGATGCTCCGTGCGCAAGACTCGAACGGTCCACGTATGCTTATGTTGATGACGGAGCAGTTCCTATCAGACCCTCGGCTTCTGTTGTGGCGGAATCAGAATACCCCCATGACAGAGAAATGCAGACAACTGTGGGAACAATTGGGTGCCTTATGGGTGAGCATAGTGCTGGACCCGGGTAGCAATGAGTGCTATAGAACACAGTGGAGGAAACTGTTAGAAAAATGGTCTGCTGTGGAAGTCTGCCCCACGGAGGATCCCGATTATAGGTCTTTTCCGTTGGTGAGTGTGAATCTTATATATAAAATTCTCGTGTCACAATGTTCGTTCCCAGAATCATTTTTTATGCATATAGTAAGTCTGGCAATCGGCTATTATCTATCTTTCAGAAACCCTTAAGTGATAAGGGGTGTTCATTCCAAAAAAAATATTTTTATGTTTTAGAAATATTATTTTGTTTTCATTTTTTTACAAAAATACATACAACCCCTAATTTTCACCCCTCTATGATCAACCCCTATTTTTTATTATTGTAGATAGTTATTTTTATTGAATATAAAAAAATGTTTTCTAGTAATAATATACATGGCAAAACAAACGTTTGCCGGGTCAGCTAATGGTATATATTATATACCTAATATGAGCTTACTTGTCAATAAGTCTATTTGTTGCAATAGATATTTTGACTTTTATTTTCTTTAATGACAGGCAGTTACATTATGAGTTTACTCTAGTACGTTATATTTTTTTTTAATTATAGTAACACATGCTTAGTCTTTGAATATGTTATAAAGTTTACCATAGATTGAATAGTAAAACTTTTCTGCTTGCATGCTTTTTTTTAAATACTAATCTAGAATTAAATTTCTGAGCTGCGAAATGTTCTTGAGAAAAAATTTTTCTCCCACTTAAGGTAATTTAATTTATTCATTAGTAGAAGTTTGGTGTTGTCTGACATGTATGTTATTCATATTTCAGTACGCAAGAGAAAGGGAGAGAAATGAAAGAGATCGCGACAGAGATCACAGAGATAGAGATAGAGAGAGAAGGGAGGAGAGGGACAGGGAGAGACTGAGGGAAAGGGAAGAGAGGGACAGGTAATATGGGTGACATCGCGAGTTATGTCGGTTTTGGCGCCATTCATGCGTATTGTCACAGATGTTTTACAGTTACTATATATTATATAACATACTTATTATGTGTTTATAGATTTCTAATATTTTCAGGCATAGAGAACGTCAGCGAAGAGAAGTCCATTCCCACTCTGAAAGCTCCGATGAAGAATCTAGACCAAATAAGTAAATATTTTTATATACGTTACTACAAATTGTAAGTAGTCTTAAATATTTTATCCAGATATGAACTGATCAGTTTTTCTATCGATGGTATTAGGGTTATTCAATTCACGCAACTACAACCATACCCTAAATATTTAAGGGTAATTAATACGTCTGCATCCATAGATTTATATCGTTAGATAGGCCCTTACCGCAGTGAGACCGCGCCGTGTTGTCGCACAGTCGAAGTGAGTGAGCTCACTAACCTGGGATCAGTGCACCCCTAAACACAGTGTTAGCCGGACGTGTCGTAAAGGACGTTTGCGAGCAGTTTAGTGTCACAAAATGCCATCGTGTGCCTTTCTAAAGTGCAACAACAATTCTAGAAACACAAATAATGCCAGAGGTGTAACATTTCACTCGTAAGTATTGCGATTTGATTTAAAAACTTTTATTTTTCCTTCCGCACTGTCTAAAATAACAAATTTAAATGGCGAGTGCACGAAAGAGAAAGTAGTGTTTGCAACTAATGTAGGAGAAAAAGAGATGACACTATTTTGTCAGTATTACAACAGATAAGTACAATGGCAGAAACACGATTTTTAAACTACTCGTTAGTGTGCGTGTGTCGGCATTTTGTTAACGCACACATACAAAAACAATGCCACAGTTTTTGGTGTCGGGGCCTATCTAACGCTATAAATCTATGGTCTGCATCAAACCTTTATATTCATAAGTATTCTGCGCATGTGTATATAAACTAAACCGATATTTTTGTGACCAAGAGATATCGAATATGGTTTAGAATTTTTTACTTTGTCGGGTCCGCTAGTATTTGTATAAAAAATATTATTTTGCAAACCATTGACGCTGTATTTTACTTAAGTAATTGATGTGTCGTTCATCATTTGTCACACTCAATATAGATTCGACAAGCTCGGATCACTTGGGACTTGAGAATATACGAGAATTCTCTGACAGCAAATTCCTTCAACTCGTATTGTTTCTGTATTAATCATGTCATGTGATTTTAAAGACGTATTTTGTTTTCTGTAGCTATGAACGTGAATATAGAAGAGCAAGCAAACGGTTAAGGCTACACAATCAAAGATCACAACCGCTCACCCCACGGACGGTGTTTCATAAGTAAGTCGAGATTTCTATTTTGATACTTAATTTTTAAAATGAATATCCCGTTTCCGTTTTCGTATAACGCGCTATTTCCTCAATAATTATTGTGATGTTATCAAAATATACTAAATAACTTTATTAAATTCGTATTCCTAGTATTTGAATTGTTAAAAAATACAGTTTTACGAGAATACTTCAACAACGCGGTCCGGATTATGGGGGAATACTGTATTGTCTATAAAAAAATTTTTTTTTGTATTGCTTTAGATTAAGGTACTATGTATATATATAACATTTGGTTCTGCACTTCTCGCACGCATCATGTTTCTTTTGTTTTAGTTTTTCTCTTTAACTAGGGTTGCCTGGAAGATATCGCTTATTAGCGATAAGGCCGCCCGTTGCATCCCTTATAATTTTTTGTATTGTGTTTCATTCTTTGTTTTTTGCAACGAAGTGTAAATAAATAAAATAAAAAATTAAAGTTCAATATAAATTAGAATACATTTTTTTTATTTTTATGTAGCTTATTTTCTTGATAACAAGATGTACACAACTAACCTACCTTAAATTAAATATATCTCACTAAGTGAATGTAATTCTTTGAGAAATAAAGTATCTTTGAACCGAAAATATGATGTTAATTAGAAAAAGTTAGGCTACAGAGGAGGTTATAATTTTACATCTGTTAATTATAATCCCGTGGCGTTAGAACCTTATGGGTCTTATTTTAAATTAACTGCCAGTTCTCAAATCAAGGGCAATCAATCAGAACCGAGCTGGCAATAAACTCTCCGCCATTCTTTTTTTTTGACTTGGTTGACATGCTAAAGGCACTAGGCCAATACTGCTGCAACCTTTTAAATTTGGATGAACTTAAGATATGGCTATTTACGGCGTTGAATAAGATATAATCAGAAAGAAAGAGATAATCAGAGTTAATTTAGAGTAAATTTACATAATTATACATAATAATACATAATAATTTTGCTTTTTTTTTAAATAAAAATAATACTATTAATGTTCACAGAGCACTGGACGCGGTAGATATTTCATGGGAAAATGATCACCTCAAGAACATCCTCAGTTCAGACGAGTACTGTGACCCAGATAAACTGGACAAAGCCGGTGCCTCCAGTGCATCCATCACCCTTCAGTGTTACCCCAAATTCAACGAAATTGGTCAACCTTTATGGCATGGTATGATTACTCATTAATGTATAGAAACATTGTGAACAAAATCTTTAACTGTGCGTACGTATGAACGTATACCTTCGCGATCGGCGTTACGTAATATTAGACATAATACTAGTATATTTCAGCAGCCTGCCAACAGAAAACAATTATAGTTTTTGCTGGAATTGAACTTAGATAATATATATAGTAAAAAAAAAGGGTGCGTGTACTTATATACGCGCGTTAGAAGTTATACTTATTTGGCATTATTAAAAATAGTTTTTGATTGCATGCAAATAATTAAATACAATTAAATAATCAAAGACTGGTTATTATTCGAATGTTGTTTTTAAATTATGTCCAATGCCGTAGCATCTTCAGTGGGCAACTTCATTCTGTTAATTTTGTGTCACGGTGCGCGCGCTTCGTAAAATTTCACTCTCATCAATTTTTCATAACGCGCATAAAGAAGTATAACTTCAATAATCTAGTCATAATTAGGATGGTTTATTTTTTTTAATGCGGGATTTATTTATTAAAACAACTTCACTATGGCGTGATCAGGATAAACACAAACTATTTATCTTAATTTATTTTATTATGGTGAGTCGAGAAGTTGTATATATCTTTAGCGGTCGGAATGATTTTGATAACGCGTCATCAGAATTAGAATGTAGATGTCGCTACATACTAATGAAAGCATTAGATTTCTCCTTAAACAATTTTTTAAGTAATAAATATTGTGTTTAAAGAAATACTTTTGTGATCAATATTGTATAATTATCGTTTAACTAATTAGGGTAATTATTTCAGAACATTTACCAGTAGTGGGCGCCAGAATAGAGGCCTTACGTGCCCATGGACGTGCGCCCGCCGCTCTTAGACTTGCCGTTGCCGCTGCGAGGGCCATGAGACATCGACAGGTATATTTTTATTTCTCATTCATAATATATTAGACCAACTTCGCTATAGAAATATATTATGCATTTGAATTTTTAACGTGATGACGTTATGAAAGTTAATGTTGCATTGAATGACATTTCACATTTCTCTGTTCATCAAATATTATTTATTTTACGTTTATCACATTTTAATCGATATATCCAAATAATTTAAGAAGCCAATTTTTTTTTAAAATATTTTATGTGATATCGCTTAATATATTATATATGTATAAACTAAAACTACAGAAAACACCAAGAAACTAACAAGGGGTTTCCTTACCTATATATAAATTCCTTATAACGAAAGATTAGATTGTGGGGAGCTACATGTGACTCTAACAAAACTAAAATTCAAAGAACACAAAATTACATCCTTAAACAAATAAGCAACTCGCCTTGGTTCATAAGAAACGCTGAAGTACATGAACACCTAGGCATACCTACAGTCAAGGAGGAAATAAAAGTATACGCTCAGAAGTACAAGACTAGGCTGGAATATCATCCTAACCACCTAGCTGTTCAACTCACCCTACCGGAGTATATAAACCGTCTCAAAAGACGAAGAACCTTGGAGCTCAGCAGCATTGACTGAGCTAATATTATTATGGTAGATATTCCTAATGAGGAATATCTCCACCCGCAAACCATCCTACAACTCATCTGCTCATAGTCAGAAGACTGATTGCACGATGCGCTCCATTAAAAAAAAAAAAAAAATAACGAAAGATTGTTTTTTTGTGTTAATTGTATTTTTTTTTTAAATGGTTCTCGTAATCGTTTCAATGTTTTAAGAGAATTATTTTATTTTTGTTTAGGAAGTAGCGCAACAAAGATGGCTAGACGCGGGTGGAGGGGAGGCGTCAGGGAGCAGTAATTCCACCAACTCAAACTCCAGTAACAACTCGAGTAGGGAATGTGGCAGCGAATCGTGCGGCGGCCAATGTGATAGAGTGAAGTTGTCGCTGATTTGCGCTCATATGGACGCGGGCACGTGCTTATCGAATACGGACACGTGCGCGCTATCGCATACGCACCGATGTATTGGAAAAGGTAACTATCAACTGTTGATCATTAATTAGATTATAGTAAGCTAAAATAGTTTTTGCCGCTCACAACCACTATGTGGAACCAGCTGCCAACTGAAGTATTTACGAATCAATTTGACTTGGGGTCCTAAAAAAAAAGAGCGTACCAATTTTTAAAAGGCCGCCAATGCAATAGCGAGCCCTCTGGCATTGACAGTGTCCATGTGCGCAGTATCAATTAACATCAGGTGAGCGTCCTGCCCATTGACCCCTTGTTCAATAAATAAAGCTATTAATCGATTGTTAATTAAAAAAATCGACTAGTGGCTGCTTGGAAGATCGTTTCAAGCAAAAAAGCCGTCAATTGCACATAGTAAAGTCTGTATCTGAAGTCCGAAGTCAGATATGCCAGATAATTAAAAAGAAAAAAATGTTTTTCATATTTGAAATGTTTGTAGGGATTCTTTATTTATAAAAAACAGCCATTCAGAAATAGTTATATATTGTATTTAACCAATTTATTAAATGGGTTCTGAAATTCCAATCGTTTCTCAAAATCTCACTCGATCTCAAAGGCAATATAGCAGTATTAGTTGAGTAAAAAACACTTCATATACATTATACGTGTTTTTTCTAGTAACAATAATTCTTTACACGTATATTGTCCATAGACAGTAGGTGTTGGACGGGCTGGACGTTGGAGGCCATCTGGTGCGTGTACGAGTGTCTGGCTGACGCGTGCCTGGCGCCGGACGACCAGCGGGCATCGCCGCGTCTTCACACCTACATTGATGAGGAGCCCAACACCGGACTTCCACCTCGGTAAGCCTCGTCATGGTCAGTTTCTTGGTGATTTATTGCTCCAATATGTGGAGCCATCTCTGAAACAAAACCTCGGGGAAAGTAATAGTTTCTTGCCAGTTTTTCTCGCCAGTTTACGCTTAATTTGAGTACTGTTGTTTGAGCTGCTACTTATTAGAGCAGTGTTAGCCTAGTGGCTTCAGCGTGCGACTCTCATCCCTGATGTCGCCGAAATTAGAATCTTCCAGCGCTTGCTGTCCTGTGCCACCTCCCACCAATTGCTGGCTTTCAGCAGCAGCTCCTTTTATAACAAGAAATGCATAAAGTTTATTTTATTCTATTTCATTTAACACGACCTCTGACGGACTGAAGGCCTACTACAAATTCTTCCATTTGTCTTTTCCCGCTATCCAATCTCTTTCTGGTGGACATCCTCTCTTCTATTTACTAATAAATAATAATAAATACTTTATAGGTATCAACATGTACCGGTAGCAGGTAGTAAGAACCCCGAAGAGACCTACTTGGCATTAGCATTAGAAGCAGCTCTGCTTGGTCTTGGAATGCAAAGGATGCTGCCAAACGGACTGTACGCGCAGGAGAGGTATTGTAAACAGGTGAGTGACTTTTACAAAAATCCATTTGATTTTATTTGTACTTAGGTATTGGTGATTGGTTAAATCCATTGAGGCTGAGGTTCTGTGCCTAGATTCTGTAATAATTGATTCGGGATGGAATGAACAAGTCATATAAATAGTCTATAAAATATATAGATAATTAAATAGAATACATTTTGAGGCATTTTGGTATTTTTATTTATATTATCACTCCTATTTCCTGAAGGGGTAGGGAGAGGATCTCCACTTGCTACGGTCCTGACATTCCTCTCTCGCTTCATTATTTTTCATCACATTCACCATGCATGCTCGTCGGTTATGAGTACTTTTAACTTGTCCCTTCTATTACCTTCTGGATTTCCTCCAACCTTCCCAAGCCGATTTCACCATCAAATGCTTGGGGCCGTTCAAGTATTACGTAAGCAGATTTACTGCAATTTATCCCCCCCCCCCACCCTTTCCTCTTGTCAGCGAAAAGTAAGCAAAGCTTTCAAAAATAATAGTATATATATAAACGTATTACTTTTTTAGGAATTTAAAAAATGCATTTCGTTTTCAAGAATAGACAATGTGTGGGTGTGTGTGTTAAAAAGTAAATAATTACTATTGAAATAATCACCAAATAAGAAAATCAATACTTGAATGGCCCCGTACACACATCAACATTTTTCTTTATATTAATTCTCGTATAATGGTTCCTATACGATATGTCTTTAATTCCAGGAAGAGAGATTAATAAGCCAGCTCCAGCGCGTTGAGGGTGAGGCAGCTGCGGGTGTGTGTGGTCGTGTAGCGCGGGCTCTATTGGCGGGAGGGCCCTCCTCCTGTCTCGGCACCAAGGTCCATCCCAGGTCTGCTCCGGCGCATACCTTCGCGAGGTTCCTGTTTCTGGCTCTGCTGCCTACTGACCCGGATTTGGCGTATCGGGTTGGATTAAGAGCTATGAGGTATATCTAATTAGATATCTTAGATTTTATCAGCGATTTCTTTACATACAATTTTACACTTATTTATTTTGAAATTAATTATGTGTTATGTAGATAGAAATATGTTTCTTTCCCTAGTAATTATATTTAAGTACAGTATTTTGAATATGTTAAGACTAACCGTGCTGTTATTCTTCAGACTGCCCATGGTGGAAGAGGCGTACGCATTGGACGGGGGCGGGGCGGGCGCGGGTGGAACGGGGGCGTGGCATACCCTACAGCACGCTGAGCAGCAGCAGGCGGCTTTGGCCAGTGCGCTCTTGGGTCAGTATTGTTTATCCACCTCTATGCAATATAAAGTTTGTACTGTGTTTGTCTTGTCATAGTTAAATAAATAAATCCAAACGAAAAATGATACCTAACTACATTCTAAAAATACACTCGCACAGACACACATACACACCTCCTCATATTCAACATATCCACACAAACCATTATTATTAAACTGTTTTTGTTAGTACAAAATGTTCTTCGCTAGAATGTTACTCTATCTATGCTTAGGAAATGGCTGCTACAGCTTCTTAGAAAGAGGTCTCCTTTTAAAGTTTTTATTCACACCCATTCTAGGCACACTTTTTGGGGTCGCTATTTTTATACGCTTTATATTAGCTTCACCTGTATGTATGTATGTTTTAGTTACAAAAAATACTGGTATTATTGTGAAAAAGCGTGGCGCTTTGTGCCATATTTTTCGTCTACGCTTTTTCACAATAATACCAGTATTTTTTGTTCATTACCATTTTCAGCCTAAATTACGAATTATTTTTCATTTTTTAGTTTGATGTGCTTTAAAAGCGTGTTTTTTAGTTTTTTTAAACTATATTTATGTTAATATCGTCTTATCTTCAAACATTTATTAATTGATAACTTAATGAATTGTAGGCGCGGCCCGTGGTACGCCCAGTCGTCTACGCGCTGCGTTGGCGGCTGCGCAGCGCCACGTGCGCTCAGCTGCGCAGCTGTTCCGCCTCGCGCAAGATGCGTTACGTCACGCTGCGCCGCCAGACGCGCCTCACCACCATCGGGATCTGTTGGCCGCTGCGTTCGAGCTGGGTCTACAGGTTAGTAATACAATAAGAACATCGAAGCAGTTTTATCACTATTTATTACTAATTAAGCTGTTTTACATACATGGTACATAGATGTGCAATAGGCCCTTGAAAATAAAATAAATATTGTTTCTTTTCTATATTGGTAACACTGTTGTTAAACTCTTTAGTAAAAAAGTTTTGGCCAATGGACTTGTCTTCTAGGTTATGTAAAAAAAATGTTTTATGTTATGGATATAATTTTTTTATAAAATAAAACAAAAATCATAAATTATTACGTTAGCAATTAAATTATATATAAAATTTTACAACGCATTGGATCAGAATTATCTATGAAGAATGACCAAATTCGGTTTACTAAAACCATTGAACTTCCTTGTAAAAAAAATTCACAAAGACTATAGTCACTACTACATATCCTTCATCCGGGAACTGTATAAAACGTAAAATCTCGCAGGTGTTACGAATGACGCTGTCAGCCGTGAACTGGAGACGTCGCGAGATGGTCCGATGGCTGGTCACGTGCGCCACGGAGCTTGGTCTCGACGCATTGCTGTCCATTATGCAGAAGTGGTAAGTGCACAAACAATTATATATATTAGTTATAAATGCAATTTCAATTACGAAACTCCAAAATACCCCGCTCACCACCACTATGTGGCACCAGGTGCCCTGAAGTATTTCCGAACTAATTTGACTTAAAGTCCTCCAAGAAAAGAGCGTACCAATTCTTAAAAGGCCGGAAACGTACTCGCGGGTCCTATGGCATAGAGAGTGTCGATGGGCGGCGGTATCACTTAACATCAGATGAGCTTCCTGCCCTGCAGATAAAGGTACTTTAGCGTACACTATATAATCAGATAATATTTTAATGTGAGTGGCTGATTTGAAATCTTATTGACTTCTCAATAAATTATGAGAAGTTTCAGTTTCAGTTGTGATCCGAATAAAAAACCTACTCGGGGAATCTTTTTATGTTTCTTAATAACACAACAAAATATTTGATTAAGTATAGTTGATACAGTGAAATACAAATGAAATCATAATCCATTCTATAAAATAATCGGTACATTTTAAATTTCCAGGTATGAACTATTCACGCCCACTGAAGCTACCGGTCCTGTTGCGGCAGCCGCCATGTCCCACGCCACAGCGTTAAGACTAGGTCTTAGCTTCGAACAACAAGAAAAACTTAGTTCCTGTGCGAGGACATTGGCCTTGCAGTGTGCGAATAAGGTACAATTGCAGTTTTGGCCATTTTTAGTTTTGATTTCTAATACATTTAAAAAAAAAAATCTTATAATTATTTAAAATTTTCAAATATAAGGTCTGGTATAGGCCAGTATTACACAGACAAAACATTTGTGTTTTCGATAATCGTGGTTCCACTTTAAAACATCTATGTAAAGAAATTATATTTCTTATTTCCTTTAGTCTGTATGTATACGTATATCTGTCTACTGTGGAAGTTAAGGTTAACAAGACGATTTGCCCGGGGTAATGCGGTTATTTAATTGAAATATTGTAAAAATATATTAAGAAAAGGAATTGTGTAGAATAAATAAATAAAGGGATGTTGGACTGTCGTTCCTGTTTTTGTTTTGTTTTTAAAGGAACTTATTTGTGTTTTTCAAGAACGCATTTTTTCAATTCCTTTTACATGAATTGATTTTGATGAACTGAATTTAATCATCAGGATCCCCCTGGCTGCGCTCTTAGCGCGCTATCAGTGTGTGAGGGCTCGGCAGGCGCGTTCGAAGCAGCGTGTGTAGCGGTGGGTGGAGCGGCGGCCAGAGGCGCTTTGGCCTCGAGCCAACTGTTCGCAGTGGCCCGGTATATGGAACAACGCGGGCAACCCGCCAGAGCGATGCGGCTGGCAACACTGGCCATGCGGAATTTGCATCTGCATTATAACCAGGTTAAAAAATATTTATTACATAGACGTATCTGTATAAATAAAAATAAATCGCAAAATATGTTGCTAAGCTCATAACTCGAAGACGGCCAGTTCGGGTATTTTTTTATTTATTCTCGGAGGTTTGTATGTAAATATTGGAAGAAAATTAAAAATTTAGTTTTATATCTGAAATGCGAATGGGGAAGCATATGAAAACATTACTTATGCTGGTATTTAGCTAAAAAGGTAGGCTAAGTTAAAAAATAATAATAAAAGCAATCTAGTAAAAACTGTCAGCTATTGCTCCCTTTCTCCATAACGGTTTAGAGTTAGTTACAATAAAAAATAAAAAGAAGAAAGGAAAAAAAAATAAATTAAATGACAAAAAAACTGTAATAAAATGATATAGTCACTAATAGATCGAAACACTTCGAAATAAGTAGTATTGTTTAGATTTTTGTTGATTAACTATAATTAAACTATAACTTATATATGCATATATCTTACGACTATCGCCAAAAATGAAACATGTTTAAAGAGAAAAAAAAACAATGCTTTATTATACATTTTGTAAAAAAAAGTATTGATAATTGTTTTCTGAATTACAGGATAGTCATCCAGCGATAGCTGATATCCACTGGGCGGTTGCGCTGGCGCATTCCTTGGGGCGAGCGGAACTTCAAGCTATGTTGCCTTTACTCGTTAAGAACGTGCAATGTGCGCCCGTACTTGTAAGTCACATTTCATTAAAGGCAATATTTATTTTTATATAACGTAAATTTGCTTTTTTAATATAATTTAAGAGCTAAATGGACTATTTCTTAGTATATTTCTTCATATTAAAGAGGACAACGAACGCTTCAATTAAAATTAATCATGGCTAATGTCCTTTTAAAAAATATGATTTTCTTAAAGTTTTTTGAGAAATGTTACCATACATCTAATACCTACCCATTTTAGCAAGAGTTCAGTATTTAAAAACAATAAACAATTTTAAAATTATTGTAGCTATTTCGATTCGATTGGCTCAATAAAAGTATTAAGAGCTCAAAAGGGAATAGAATGATAGTAAAACAATTGCCTTCACAGTCGGACGTGTTGCGGCGTTGTTGCGTGGCGGCAGCGGGTTGTTCGCGGTCGCGGCCCCCGCCCCCGCGACCCCCTACGCCCTTACGTCCCCTGCTCGAAGCAGCGCTTCGGGCCTACGCTTCTACCACTCACGCGCGACTCGCGCATATATCGCCACGACATTATGCGGACTTTGTCGACTTTCTTGGTAAGTTCTCTTTGAGTTATAAATTACTTATAATCACGATTTTGATACTTCAAAGGCTGACTTATTTTATTGACCGGGTGTTTTTAAATTTATTTCTCTTGGAATAGATTTAAGGTCAGTAGCTTTTATAAGGATGCGTATTTTTTTTTAAATTCAGAATTAATTTCATTCAATCAGGCTAATTTTTAAATGATATATTTAAATTAGTTAAGAATTTTCTAGAACTAACTTTATTTTGTTTGTTTTTAGGCAAAGCCCGCGACACATTCGCGCTGGCCCACGATGGGCCGCACCAGTTCGCTGCCTTGTTACAGGAAATCAAACTAAAATACAAAGGCAAGAAGAAACTAATGTTCCTCGTTAAAGAAAGATTCGGTTGATAGGCGAATAGCACCTTTATTTTTATATACATTGCGGTCAATGTGCAATAGAACGTGTGACGTCATACGGTACGTCCGTTGATTTTCTTTTATCATACATTGTTTTATTTATCCATTGCGCCGTTTCAACTCGAATACGGTTCCGGACGGTCGCGTACCGAACCAGTCTATTTCCAAGTATTATTTTATTTAACGTTAGACATACCTCGTAGAATATCGTAGATAACATTGTAATGATCTCAATGATTCCATTTTGTAAATAGTTTAAATGTAAATATTAATTAAGATAGCTCGTTGGACATGTTAGGTATATTTAAAAATGGCGTACGTTTGGCGCGTTTAGTTTGCGCAAGATGGCGTCCAATAAACTGGAAATGACAGCACCAAAGAGATATTTATGTAAGTGACTCGCAGAATATGCCGCAATTTCAGTATTGTCGAGTATTATTTTTTCTGACAATCACTGATCCGTTGTAATTAAAATTGTAAATTGTAACAAGAAGTGCATTTATAGAAGCGTAATATTTAATGCTACTTGAGGTTCGGATAGCGTTCAGATTAGTGAAATGTTAGGTAATAAGTTCGGGGGACTTTTGTACTTTTTGTGGTGTAAGCGGGTTGTGCAGATTTATTTTCCTAGCAATTTTACTTGCCAATATTTATTTTCGGCTGACCCTGTTCTGTGTCAAAATTGATCCAAATAGATAATTGCAATTGTTATTGTGCATAAACAAAGTTCCATAACTAGATCAGACTGATTTTAAGGGATTTGCATAGATATATTCTAGATTTTGGTCCGATAACGGTTGCTAGTTGTAAAAATTCAGTTGAAGACAGATAAGCAATAATTTGTAGCCTTGGCCGGTCTGTGTTTCTGCTTACCTTCATTTCTGTAGCCTGAGCTTTTCTTGAAAGTTTCGACTTGCCATTAAAAATAAAGCAAACAAAACCTTAAGTGCCTTGAGGAGTCACCATTGAGCGCAGACCGGTGTCATGTCATGTATCATTTCATTTTTGTATCACGATCTTTGTGTTTTACGTGAAACGTAGACACTGGCCATCCTTCAATGTTGTATTGAATTGGGAATAATCATTTCAATAAACGATTACTTTAAAATATATTTTGTTTTTTTTAATTACCTAATTATAATAAACTGATATTCCTATGATCTGGTCTCTTATGGGTCCAAATAAAAACATTTATTCGCCTCTACACATCAGTATCTACCTTTTGAAGAGGTAACGAAATTAAGGCTATCATAAAATATGAAAATTACTATTAAAAACTGCAATTTCCAACAATTATTTACCCGTTTCTTGAATCTCAGAAGGGAAATAAGCATAATTGTTTGAATTAAATACAAATTTAAAAGAGTAATTTTAATGAGACACATACTGTCCAGTAAACATTGCGAAATCGTTATACATGATTGTGAATAAAAATCTTTGTGTGTGTGCAAAACTAGCACATGACTGAGTATCGGGTTGGCTGCTGCCTTGGGAGTGTATACCTAAAACAATTTCATGTAATAAACTCTTTTAAATTTAACTTATACAATATACGTATTCATTAATGAAGCAATTACGTCACATTACAATAGACGCACAAGAACACATGATTCTTCGCCCGTACTGCACGTACAATAGCGATCCTTATTTAGTTTAAGCTTAGAGACTTTTTTGATGCAAGTTTGATGTAGCTCTCTCAATATCCGTAGCGCTGATATCGCAATCATGGAATCTAATCAGGATCGCTATTGGATGTTACAGAGTAAGGGCCCTGGTATGCAGGAATTTTTGTATGACCAAATGGAAATCATAATGCAGTTTGCATCTACCAACATTTGGTATGGTAAGTGACATTTCTGATTAATATTTTCTTTAAAAGCTTTACCAGTTCTTTTAATATCACAATGTTGAGTATATGTTACTAGCTTAAATACAAAAAATATGACTACAATTTACATACATGTTACACATTTTAATAGAACTCCTTCGTCATTTATATTGACACAACCTATACTTAGTCCTTGGCATGGCTCCTCTTTCTCACTTTTCTACAAACATTTATATATTATAGTTGTATAATTAAAACTTACGAATAAAAAATTACCGCCATTTAACGATAAAATATAACAGCGCTAATATCAAACTTGGACATGGCATTAAGCCTCAATATTAAAATCGGAATCCGTATTGAAGTACGTGGTAAACTTGCTGGTTTTTGATTTAAAGGGTAAATCACATTTATATATGTGTCATTTTCACATTAGTATACATGTCACCGTAAAATTGTAAACACCGTTACATTGTAATCTATCTCGCGAGATTGTGCAAATATACACAGCGAGTCGGACTTTTAATTTTGTAACAATTAACTGTATTTTCTTTCACATTTGTAATACGAAAGTGTAAAATCTATCATTATTTTATGAGAATAGACAAATGAATACAAACCTCTAACATAAATTCATTTTCTTCGTAAAAATTAATGTTTGGAGATTTCAAATCGGATATTACAGTAAACAGTGGTTGAATGGATTGGAGTGCAGAGCTAACACCATTTTCAACCAGTCTTTGGAACAGACCGCAAACCGTGCCTTTTTCAGTTGGTACAAGAATCACCAGTTTAAAACTTCCATAATCCAATGGAAGCTTGAGTAACTAGAGAATTGAATTTAACAATTTATAATGTAATTATTTGAATATTGTAATGTTTACCATGATTGGATTCAATGGATGGCAATCAAAATGCCAATAGGCTGGCAAGTAACCGGCCCTTTAAATATACTCACTTAATTTTATATTTTTGACTGATCTAAAGCATTCGAAACATCTAATAAGTTAATCATTTACAAAACTGATTAGTAATCATTATTATTTAAAGATAATCTTACTCATATTTGTTTTAAAGTTTTTTTCATATGAATTTAAAGTGAATTTTCTTATGTATTCAGACTAGAATTTTAAGACTAGTCAGGGGCAGTCACTGCTAATAAAAAAACATAAAATATTACCCTAGCTTCATATTTTATATCTTCCGTATAGCTATAACTATTATATACTGTCATAACTGGATTAGACCCTTTTGATTTAAACCACGGCATCTGAAAAATATAGCAGTGTTGGCTTAAGCGTGCGATTCTCACCCCGATGTAGGTTAGAAACCGGCTGTATACTAATGAACTGTTTTTTATATAGAACAGGGGCTAAACGGGCAGCAGGCATACCTGATGTTAAGTAATACCGCCACCATTGGACACTCAATGCCAGAGGCCAGTTAACAATTGGCACGATTTTTTATCCCCTTAGACCTAAAAAGTCGATGGCGTGTACATAACAGAAGGCCGATCTCCTACTTGCCTATCAGAAAAAACAAATGTTCACAAAGCAGATATTGAAATCTGAGGCCAAGACCAACTGGTAAGGGCGCTGGGGTTTTTATATGAATAATTGTAAAGTTGTATTCTCTTGTAGCAGTGCTTTATATATTGAAATAAATATTACCTGTAACTCAGCAATATTAACTAGTGCATAATCCGTCGTTCTTGGAAGATATTTGCACATATTGGTGTTTTTAAAACCGTATTTGTTTAGCTAGAAAAAGGCACCGATTAAATCAATCTATTCAACTTCCTCATTTGTTTAGCATGTTCGACTGCAATTCATGAGGTCTACAGTTCAAAATCCAAGTGGGGCCGACGATTAAAAAGTCATTAACATTTTTCTAAAATAAAATTTTAATGGTCTGTTCTGCGTGTGCTCTTGTAATACGGCGGTGTTGTCGGACATTCCTCCCATCATATTATCAGAGTTATGGAACAGCGTACCTCCTGCGTACATAGCACGTATCCATAGAAATAGGCCGTCGTTGCCGAACAGCTAACGAAAATTACTTGATTTAACGAAATAAGGCTCAAATTCAAAGCATTACCCATTCAGAAATAAGCGTCTGCCCGTTAGATTCACTAAAATCAACAACAGTACTTTCATTTTGTGACACTAATGTAGAGTCAGGCGACACAAAAATTCTGCTGTGAAAATTTAATCCCTCTGCATTCTTCAAATGTGTGGTTATCTAAAAAAACCATATGTTTAAAAACCTATTAAAATAAAATTATACTATATCATTATGAACAGTGCCGGATTAGCCATATAGCAAGAGTAGCCAATGCTACGGGCCCCGCGAACTTAGGGGCCCCGCGCTCCAACGCCTGTCTGACCGTAATAAAAAAGTATTAATTTAGATAGTAGCGTAAAATATCTTGCATACCTTTAACGCGAAGCGCTTAGTCTATGCTTCACTTCCACATAAAAATAAACTTGACTTTGTCAATCGTAAAAATAAGTACGTATTTATCTATAACGTTTATTTTCAAATTTTAATTATAATCGATATACATATTTAGACTAGCATGTTATTTGTACCCTTCAGATATTTATTTTTATATAGGTATACCTACATTTATTTAGCGAGTTTACTTAGCCGAGATTGTACTTTTCTAATCGATTTTAATATAATATCGATTATAATCGATTTTAATATATACTATTTCGAGGAAACAGGCGAACTTTAAATCCTAAAGCCTAACCAAGGGTCCCTAGGCAGAATTTGCTACAGGCCCCGCGCTTGCTTTATCCGGCACTGATTATGAAGTTAACATAAATAAAAAATAAGTTACTTTTCTAGCAAATCTAAGTCTAAATCTATTAAAATATAACACGCCAATGATTATTAAGAGACGGATTGATCACCTACTTGCCTTAATAAAAATAATTACTGAACCTGATGCAGATGATGGCTATACGGAGGGTACGGGACTTCAAAAAATAAGGTAATCGTTATAAGTATCTGGTTTGTAAAAAGTATTTAACTGTGTACCTCTGAGCACTTGTCGGCCCCACTACCACATTCTATTTGGGATAAAAGCGTGTTCACAGCAAGTGGACATGTTACCCAACTTCGATTAAACGGTAATTTTAACTAGAAATATATTTATAAAATAAAAAACTTTCATTACGACAAAACTAAAATTTTTATCACTTACCCGACCAATCATTTCTATATAAAATTGTATGTTTATATTAATTTGGCATTATTAAGTTGAATATTAATAAAATAATGTTACAAACAATGATTTTCGCATTTAAATCTAAGGGCCAATTTTTCATATCAATAGCTAGTAATACAAAAACTATGAATTGTGACGTTCGTCAATAATAGACAAAAATATATTCTATTAGTTAATTTTTAAGTTCTGCCAACAAAATTTTTATTTACTTAATTATTTTTATAGAATTATACGTGTTAATAAATAAAGATGATACTATTTAATATTAGATATTAGGTTATATCACTCCATCTTTCCCTGACAGGCAGTTAAGCGCCGACAGATGGCGTTATTATGGAATACATATTATGACATAAAGTTACAAGTCAAGATTTAGACTTTACGGGTTCACTAAACTCAAAAATAACTTATCAAAATTTAGGTGAGCAAAAAAGACGTGGTAGCTGAAACTGTTTATCTAATTAATCCACCAGATGCCGCTATATCTGATCGGAAAAATATATTATCTCATAGATATACTTGTATTTTGTTTAACATTTCTGAAATGAAGAAGTCACGATGCCTATACTAATTTATTTTTCTTAAATGATATGAAAAATCCGAAACAGGAGGACATTAATTACAAAAAGTATTAAAACATATTAACATGCCTTTTCGTCCCTTACGTACTTATCTTAAGTACCTAATGGTGACTTGTTTACAAAGAATAAGTTTTTGGGTTTGATTCATGACAGAACATATATTCTAGCACAGAACATCGGACGTCCCTCAGTGGAGGTCGCTACTTTCATAATAATCAATTTTTAAATAGTAATATTACTATTAATAATGAAATAGTAGGTTTTCAGCATACTAAATTATTTAGTTATTTTCAATCAATAACGTTTTACAAAGGTAAGTAAACCTGTGATTCTACAAAGCTTGTATCAGCCATAAGATAAGCTAATTTACCGATATATTCACTAAAAATACAGTTATTTTTGTCGGGCTGTCCTTTGACATAGGTCTCCTCTCGTCTTTTTCCTCCTCCAGTTCCTTGTCGTCTACTTCCGTGTCAGCCAAGTATGCTAAAGCCATCTATGTTAAATGGTCAATCTATTTCTTTAATTACATGTTAGGGAACACGTCTTATATGTTATTAAGTTAAAATAAAACAACAATTAATATAAATAAATATTATAATTGTAAAAAAATTGTATAGATTAATAACAGAATTAGCTAAGATGACTAGTATCACTAATTTTACGGCAGTGTACTTCCTCAACTTCCCGAGTCTTGTGAACAACCTGCTAACAAAAAATAATATTAATATAAAATATAATTTCCATATTAATTTGAATGTCTAGGCCTCCACGGTTGAATGCTTTGAAATACAACAAATCCATATGTGCTACAACCGTTGAGGACTCAGATTTCTGTATCTGTTCTGTGATCATTTGTTTTTGAAGTTATATTTCTTTTTTTGGCGCGTTAGGGAAAAATTATGAGAGTATTTTTTTACGATTACGCGCCCACACCGTCACAAAAAACCGACACCCTGAATATCTGTTCAAACTTCAAACGTCGGTAAAACAGTCCGGGCCGCTAGATGGCGCTTGCTCTGTTTTATCGACAAGTTGCAGTGTCCTTCATGGCGTAGTGTTTCCAGACTCGTGTTTATTTAAAGCAAAATAATGAAAACCCGTTACAATGTGATAAAAAACATAGTGTTTTTTGTAAAATATCATGATTAGATTTATTATTTATTATATCGTTTCGATGTGAAGTGACCATTAAAGTTGACAAGAAAAATGAAATTCGAAGAGGAAACGTCCCTCTAAAGTGCTCGAAGAAAATTAATGCGCCAAAGAAGAATAACTTCTAACGCGTATACATAAGTACACACACGTTTTGTTCAAATAGGCAAGTAGGTGATCAGCCTTCTATGCCTGAAACACATAGGTCTATGTTTGTCTTCACCAACTTGAGCGTGTGTTAAATGCGCACGTAGAAAGAAAAATCCATTGGTGTCCGTGATTCGAACGCATAACATCAAGGCAATGAGGCGGACGCTCAAGCTGACACTAAACAACAAAAAAAGTTTTTTAAGTATTTCCGAACCAATTCAGCTTAGGGTCCTTCAAGAAAAGGGCGTCCTTCCTAAAAGGCCGGAAATTGCGAGCCCTCTGGCAATGTGAGTGTCATCATCACTTTACATCAGGAGAGCCTTCTTTGCGCTAGAGGATTGCGTTTCTTATATAGAAAATACTAAAATTGTAATGCTTTTTTTCCTGTTGTTTGGAAGAGATCATATTTTGTTAGCGATATGGCCGGGCGTTGCCTAAGTAATCATTTAAGTTACCTACCTGAATTTATTTGCTCTTAATGTAACTAGGTAATATTAAAAAACCTAACATGTCAAGCTGAACGTACTTAAATCACAACTTAGAAAATCATTGAAAATTAAATATAAAGTTCTGTTGCGCCTTGTGTGAAGTATAGAAACGGTAAAAACTACGATAGTGACAATCAAATCAAAACTTGAGGAAACGATAATGAGGGTTTTTAAACAATCACATAAACCATACCATGATCGGGGCAATAATGCCGTCTGCGCCTGCGCCTCCGTTGTGCTTCATATGCGTCCAAACACGTTTCTTCTGGAAGTAATAAATCCACTTTTTATTTATTCTAGACTTTTAGGGTGTCAACTGTTTTTGAGTCAGTTTTTGAATTAAAGTTCAATTTGAAGTAGCAGTACCAAGTAAAATAAAATAATAAATGTGATTTAATAGGTTTTTGTATTGAAAATGCAAACTTATTTGTTCAATAAACTATTCTCATGTAAGGAATATGCACGCAGTCTTGCATAAGTCAATGACAGAAACAATATTGTCGTATCAACGTACCTTTTACAAATTTAACTATGACTACAGATTAATGAACGATTAAGTGAAATATTACGATTTCATGCATACGATTTAACCAAAATCCATCACTCTTACCATCAGTACTGTGATGCGGGGGCGGTGCGGCTTCATCATCATGACGAGCCAACGCTCGAAGCTGAAGCGTGTATGCCCTAGACCCCGGACCGATACCTTCCCCACCCGCAAAGGTCGCGTACGGGCTTATCTCGTATACGTCTGTATAATTCAAGGCGACTTTTAAATAGAGGATACTAATAACGCAACAACCATGACAATGCGTCCTTTGGTAAATTTATTGATTGGGTTAATTGAAAAATGTTTTGGTATATTTAAGAAATGTTTTATGAACATTTTTCTTGTTTAATATGCAATCAGGTGATTATTTTTGGGCTTAAGGCGTGTCAGTTTCATCATTTTATATTTCTTTATTACGCACAAAGGCATTACTGAAAAGCCGTGATTCAAACGTACAATCTAAGAGTAGACAGTCGTGCCATTATAATACTTATGGTTGAATGTTTCTTGACGTTTGAATTACGACTAAAATACATATTTTCATAGTTTGATATCATTATTATCATATAAAACTTATATACATTAGATGGAACGAGTAACCCACAAAATATTAGTTAGAGTTGTGGTAATGTCGTAAAGGCAATATTAAACATTGAATAAACTCAATTTATTATTATATTCTGTATATTATTAAATTTATAAAATGTATTTATTTCTGAAACATGACCAATGACCATACTATTATTTCCAAAGTAAATAGTACTTTGTTTAGAAAATAAAGCTCCCGTTACAAAATATTATATTATTGAATACTAAGTTACCTGGTGGATCGGGAGGAAGCTTGGGCGTCGAGTGTGGCGGCCTGTAAGTGCCGCAGGGTGGCTTGTCGGCACTTGTCACTCGAGGCATTGCGCCATCGGTTCTACGAAATGGCAAGTCTTTATGATAAAATAATTTAATATTGTTTTCAAAAGTCTCTATATCAATTTTAACTATTTATTTGATACAAGACATCTTCAAAATATTACCATGAAGGACGACCGAGGTAACAACTAGGTAGTGTATTCTTTTTACGTTATTACTAAATATAAGTTAAGACAATTTTCTATTGAATTTTTAAAACAAAAATAAATCTTAACAATTTGGTCCCTGTGACATGTTACAAGGTTTGGTCTTTAATGCTGGCAGTATTTCCTCGCTGGTAGGTGTGATTATGTTTTGTAAATATTTTTTAATAATGATTTGTATTAAGGCCAGTATTACGTATTAAACACTGAACTGTGTAGGAAACACAAAATAACATATTTATTTTATGAAGATGAAAGAATCCTTATCAAATCGTTAGTAAGGCTTTTGATTTCAATTAGTAAATTTTATTTGACATTCGAATAAGTAACGAATTTTTATAGTTTTTGCTATTCTATATTTTAATATCAATTTTGCAAGTAGTTTGATATTAATCGTCTGCTGGAAAAAATGAGAAAGGTGAGATGGGTCAATGAAATCAGTGTAAGAGGATCCTGTGTCAGCTCCTCGTCATTTGCAGATTCTATTTAAATGTGCCAACTCGGCTTAAGTGATTCAAGATTTTTTTACTATGTATAGAACGTTATACGTCGCAACTTTTTACTGAATTTTTTATACATTCATAATGAAGCTTAAGCATTATAAAATAAAATAAGTAACTGGCGCTACCACTTTTTTAGGTCTGGGCCTCAGATTTCTGTATCTGTTTCATGACCATTTGTCAATCTAACAGGGAAGTTAGACACACCTGACACACGCTGTCGACGTTTTTGGTCTAAGGCAACCCGGTTTCCTCACGATGTTTTCCTTCACCGTTCGAGCGAATGTTAAATGCGCACTTAGACAGAAAGTACATTGGTGCACAGCCGGGGATCGAAGCTACAAGCAGGGATGAGAGTCGCACGCTGAAGCCACTAGGCCAACACTGCTATGCATTACATACTAACATCTTTACCCTAATATCTTTTTAGGAAGAATTACAACAACAACAAGTGTGAAATAATTGTATTAAAACGATTATTTCTCAAAGGAAGAATTACAACAACAACAAGTGTGAAATAATTGTATTAAAACGATTATTTCTCAAAGGAAACAAAACATTTTACAAAAAATGCTCAAAATTCCTGCCTCTGACCATAATACTTAATCTGCACCGTCTAATCAAATTCCTACATAACCCTCCAGCCATCTGTCCAATTTTTTGAATCTAGTCCGATTCACATAACAGCACTGGTCACAGGTAGGTAAATAATGTATCATAAGACCGAATCGTTGTTGTTTTTTCGACCTAGAAAGATATTTGAGCCACTCATTGCCATTTGTAATACCTTTTCAGAATCCCTATGAAATGCGCCAAAACTTGTAATACAGGGTCACTTTTCTTTCGGGTCCGAAGTAAAGAAAAATTTATGATTTGAAAAAATGTTATATTGTATCACTTAATATTATCTTGAATACACTCAGTAAACAACAATAAATAGTATGTCTAACGCAAGAACTGATCAGTACCAATCTAGTGGATATTATGAGAAAGGTACAGAATGTAGATATTTTCGAATCTTAAGAAGAATTAGTAAAAAAAAGTCAAATTTCTTATAAAAACCAAAATAAATCATAACTCTGCAGGGGTTGACCTTAGAGACCTCCCGTAGAACAATTTTTTGCCGCTGATGACCTCATCTATCCCCTATTTGCGTTTGATCCACGACTTTTTGGCCACCCTGTATATGTATATTGTACGATAATTATTCGTGTCTTTTGTGCTCGCACTTTACCGAAATAACGCCCAATAAACCCGCTAATGACGATGACAATATCAAATAAATTTACCTCGTCCGTCTGAGCAAGATAGCAAGTATCGTAAGAGCCGCAACGGACAGTGCAGCGCATAGAGCGAGCAACAAGGCTAACTCTCCAGCCGTGGCGGGGAAAGGCGCATCCACTTCCTCCGCGAAACCTCCTTCCGGTGGGCTCGTAGAGAATTCGTAGACTTCCCGCGTCCAACCAGCTTCATTTGAAGCACGGACTGCGACACGATATCTCGATCCAGGTATTAAACCTTTTCAAAATGACCTTAATTGTTTTAGTACTATTTCTTTAAACAATTTGGTTCTTTTAAATTTGTTCTTATAAATGAAGTCCATGCAAATAATTATTTCCCTCTATGTTAATAATTACTCACCTCCCAATATAACTTCACCAGCAACCGGTACATCCCTTGCACCAGCCACGCCCGACCCAGCCCATTCAAGCTTCAAAGCCACGGGACCACACCCTCCATCGGACCACATAGTTGTATCGAACATCGCGTGAGTGGTATTAGACCTTATCCAGCGATTATCCGGTGGGGCTATTGGTGGACCCCCAGATGTCCTAACCGATATTTCAGTACCAGGTGCACCACCGGCCGACCCATATGCACGATACGCTGAGCCACAGCGAAGGCCGGTGAGTACAGCTGGACCAGGGTTAACCGATTGTACTCGCCATTCACCCTAAAAGCATTGTCTTCTGTTTGGAAAACGCTAAGGAACGGAGTCTCTTTTTATTCGTAAGTAAATTTAGCATATAAATGTGTCATAGCTTGTCTTTATATAATGACTAACCGATAAAAAAGATATGTTACAAAATATGGTTAAGAAATATTTGAGCTGGTGATATGTATTAAATTATAATCTGCATGTATCTGAGTAGGATATAATTACAAAAATATTTAAGCACTCGCCTTTATGCAAATCCAACTCATAGATAAAATATACCAATATTGGGGGTTTTCTGCCACTACGAGTATATTCTAAATACATTATGTGTTCGTTATTATTATTTAAAATTAAAAAAATGTATTTTTTTTAATTATTGTGTTACTATTTTTACACATAAGCGATAACTAAGAACGATAGAATACAGATTCAGCGCACACTGGATCTATTTAGAAAATTTTGAAAAAAAAAATGTGTTTCAATATTTTGAAAATGAAGAACATTAGTAACATTTAATAATGTAAAATGTATTTAAAAAATAATAATAACAGCGATTTATTGTACCTTTTATTACCTATTCTCCATTTTCATATTATTTTAAATATCTCTGAGTTTATTTTTAAATTAAAATATATTTTTTTACTAATAAATAACTAATAACCTCAGGTGCTGCAAGTCTCCAATGTAGAGTATACTCTTTTGGGATGGCGTGACCTGGGATCCTCGGAGAAGCTCTAATCTCCAGTTCTAGTTCCCTAGACCTAGCTTCAATGAGTGCCAATGCAGGTGGTGATGGGGATCGTAAGACAAAGACCCGCCAAGTCACAGAGTCTGATCCATGAGGATTCTCGGCTACGCAGGTGTAATTATCCGCGTGGACCAGTTCTAAGTCTAAAATTATATATTTTTTAAAAATGTTATGCGTGATTTTTTTTATTAGAAATTATAATATTATAAATGAAGTAAAATAAATCTGAAATTAAGACGAACTCTTGAAGACACACGGTGTCACTGCAAGTCAGGCACAGAAGGCCGATCGCATACTTACCTATTAGAAAACACAAATGATCATGAAACAGATACACAACTCTGAGGCACAGGCCTAAAAGGTCTACAACCTTTTTCTGATTTTTTGAAGAGACCAAAAAGAGTTTTTGACTTCACATTTTACAACGATAATATATCATTACAAATGTACTAAGTGCACTGAAATTAGAAGATAAAAAACTTTAATCGCTATTAGTCTACTTACTCCGTATCATCAAAGCATCTCCATCCAATTGGAATGGAGACCTTATCTGAAGAGGACTTCCTCCTCGCAGCCATCGCTTGGATGGAGGAGGCACTCCTCCCACTACACAACGTAGTGAAAGGGAATTGCCTGCTGACTCTACTGCTACTCCACCGAATGAAGAGATTCGAGCAGGAGCTAAAGCAAAGGAATTTATAATGAAATTATGCCTCTGGATGTAGTGTAAAATAGTAATTTAGGAATATGACCTCAATAACATTTCTTCTGAAAGTTATAAACGTAAACAAAACCAACAAAATTGTTTTAACAAGAGGTTGGCTATTTATAGTCCTAATCATTTATATAGCACTACATAGTACTACAAGGTAATTCCAGACATACGTAGAAAATTGCTTGCAGTATGTATTTAAAAAAATTTGAAAGAGTGACTGAAATGAATTCTCCGAGAGTTTATTTTAGTTCTTCTCGTTCGTTCTACGCCCTTGATTTAAGGACTGACGGTAAATATAATTTTGAAGCATAATGTATTTACTGATAACTACCTATACAATTACTACATGAATAAAGAATATTTTGATTTTAATTTGGTACTTCATAATTCATGAATAATTTGATGAATAAGCATTAGATCAAACTTGGATTCGTTATACTAATGAAAAGTTGTTCACAACAAAGATAAATTATACCTTAATCGCGTAAAATAAAGTATATTTCTCATTCTACGATAGGAAATACAATTTTTTCACCTAAAGCAGTTGTCTGACACTCTACGATAGTGGAGGTAGGTCCCTCTCCCGCTCCAGTAGAGGCTCTCACCCAGGCCTCATATGTCCTCCCTGAACGAAGACCTCTTAGGGTCTTCATACACTCCACTGTTGACCCTTCGCTCTCAGTGCACGAGTTGACACGGGTCACATTTGCTTCGTGTGACCTAGATAATACCAAATGAAAAGAAATCTGTTTTGTAACTATGTTCACTATGGGTTTGGCAAATGTGTCTTACGTTATCGTTAAATATTTGCATGAAAAAGTCTGTTCTACGCTTAACCAATTTTTCATACAAATATGTAATACTAGTCAAGCTCGTGATAGAGCTACTGATTTTAATATTTATTTAAAGGTTCGTTTCTAAGATTGTTTAGTAGGCAATATACAGCGGCGCGAAATAAAATCTGTGGAAATATTATTGAACAAATGTAACACATATCTGTTACGAATTAAGGATTTAATCTCTTTGCTGTTATATCTGAGAAGTCATGTATCGCTAATATGTAAGTCCAAGAGGTCTAGTACGAAAGATGTTGCCATACTGAAAATATATTTATGGTATCTTTTCTCCCGTAAATATTCTAATCCCTATAGATATTGTAATATTTATTGGAAGCTAAACAAAAATGTCTTACCCGGATAGATCTTTGACATAAAGTGAGTAGTGGGTCAATCTGCCATTTGGTTCCACTGGCGGGAGCCAAGACGCGCGAAGGGATCTCTCGCTGAGGGCAATCAGCTTGATACCACTTGGAGCACTTGGTACTATTAAAAAATATATCTAATTAACCGTAACTCATGTTAAATCCTATAAAAATGTGCAATTTCTTAAAGTTCAATATAACACGACATTAATTTTTAAATTGGGAAACTTCCGCCTCAACTATCGAATTATTGTATAAAGAAAATAAATTAGAATAACTTGAAGCAAATATATAACTTTTAGCCTATCTATGAGGTTCTAATAAAGGGTATTTCAACAAGAAGTTTGTTTTTCAATTGTGGCAACACCGAGAACGTGATAGTTTTGACATTTAGTTTTTGGCGGTATTCGTAGCAGGTGCTTTGGCAATTATTACAATGAATTCAATTTCGCTCGAAAATCGCATTAAAATAATTCAAATCCACTATAAAAATGGTGGTTCTGTTAAAGTTACATTTCGTAAAATTCGTGATATTTTCGGCCAGCATAATCGTCCTTCTGAGACCGCTGTTAAGAATTTGGTCGCGAAATTTGAGTCGACAGGCTCGGTACAAAATGTGCCAACACCAACACGTGTTCGACCGGGTCGTTCAACAGAAAACATCGCCGCCGTGAGCCACAGTGTTGAAGAAGATCAAAATTTGTCAATTTCACGACGTTCTCAACAATTGGGGTTATCCAAAAGCACAACATGGCGAATTTTGCGAAAGGATTTGGCTTGGAGGCCTTACAAGATTCAACTGGTGCAGGAATTAAAGCTGATCGACCATTCAAATCGCCGCAGATTCGCTCAGTTCATTCAGGAACAACCTGCTGGTTTTTCTGAAAAAATGATTTTTTCAGACGAAGCCCATTTTCATTTGTCAGGGTACGTCAACAAGCAAAATTGTCGCATTTGGGCTTCTGAAAATCCTAAAGCAAATATTGAGAAGGCTTTGCATACTCAACGTGTTACTGTGTGGTGCACTATGTGGTCTGGAGGCGTGACTGGGCCGTTTTTTTTCGAAGATGAGGCTGGAAATGCGGTAACAGTCAATGGATCACGGTATCGCGAGATGTTAACCACTAAATTTTGGCCTATTATTGATGACATGGATATCACTGAAATGTGGTTTCAACAGGACGGTGCCACATGTCACACAGCCAATGAAACGATCAATTTATTGCAAACCAAATTTCCCGAGCGCATAATTTCGCGAAATTCAGCTGTTAAGTGGCCAGCCAGATCGTGTGATTTAACACCACTGGATTATTTTTTGTGGGGCTATGTTAAAGACAGAGTCTACACGGAGCCAATCGAATCGATTGCAGCCTTAAAACTCAAAATCCGTGATGTCATTAATGAAATAGACCCTCCATTTTGCCAAAAAGTGATTAAAAATTTTGATGAAAGAATCAACATCTGTCAGCGTGGTCGTGGTGGACATTTGCCAGATATCATTTTTCATTCATAATTGCCAAACTTTTCTCTTTGTAATACAATAAAAATTGTATTCATTTTCCTCTAAATTCTTTGTTTTATTTTGTTTTAGAAAACAACGTTCTTGTTGAAAAACCCTTTATATGAATACATCTTACCAGTATTATAATTCTGAGCTATGAGCCTTGTATATTTACCGGATGGAGTTTTATAATGTATTAATATTAAGTGGCCGAAATCATATTTCTATAAAGATCAAGTGACTAATGATAAATATAATTAAGTCATGAACTCACCATCTTCATCAGTCCTGCAGACCTGTGCTGGGGATAATGGACCATCTCCAGCAGCATTGTGTGCGCGGACTCTTAGATCATATTCCGCGAATGGTGTAAGCCGAGACACAGTTGTTTCTTCTCCCTATCAATAATTTAGACTAGAAATTAGGATCGAAGATTTTTTTAGTAGTATTTCTATGAAATATGTAATAATAAATTGTAAAAGATATAAAATATATTAAAAAATATAGACATACTAGCGTTTTTAAACACATGTTCGGAATCCTGAATATTCATTCAATTATCTAATTCCAAGAATACCACATACATACAAGTCAAACTAATAACTTTTTTGGATTCAGTTCAATATACCTGAACACGTAAATGTGCATCTTGAACCGGCAGTAATGGATCGGCATCGCGGCGCGTGTATTGCAAAGTGTAGTGAGTGATGAGGCCGCCCTGTGAGTCTAGGGCGGGCGGGCGCCAGGACACGCGGAGCGACGTTGAACCACTCGATACACATGTTAGGCCTTCTGGACTTCCAATTGGGGCTAATTGAGTTGAAAAATTCTTGTTATTTTCTTAGTTAAGTAAACTATTGTCGAAGTTTAACAGTATCCATAAAAAGCCTAGTAATTATTCCAATAACTGAGAATCATGTTTTAAATAAATATCAATTTAAAAATTGAAACGAAATAAATTATGAATTATATGTTACCTTGAATATAAAAGAAACGTAATTTATAAGTCTTTAATCAAAAATCAATTCATACTTAGAAAATTTTGACAATTAAACGCGCTTTGACGTAATGTCTTTTTAAAAATAACAAAAGTCGGTATTCAAAAACCTAAATTAAAAAATGATAAGAATCTTATGTTATTAAGAAATCAAATTTCAAAGAACCTAAAGATCTATTAATTTTACATCGGAAGTTAGCGGAATGGAAGATGACATAATTCTGGGAATAGTAACATAACGAGAACTTCTACAAAGGTCGGGACAGTTTCGTAATTACTTTGTACATGATAGTTCACTAGATTTTCCACTTAGACTTGGTTCAAACGGAAATTGTCTTGAGAGATGACTACTAAAATTATTGCCAAGTTTAACGTTAACCAATAATGCTCAAACCAACCAGATAACAAAATAAAATTAATAAAATTCAGACAATATTTTTTTTGTATGGTTTAGTGCAAGGTATTATATGCATATTCTCATAACAGTAAAAGGAAAATGTAATTTAAACGTATTTTTTCATACAAACAAATTGAGACAAAATTGGGCAATAAATTAAACACCATTGCAAATTCATTCATCTCAGACGAAAGTGAAAAAGGGCAACTGCGCGTTTGTCGTGCTAGTTCGGTAGGATTAAAAAAATACCTACGACCGGGAAGTAATTTTTTATTTTTTATTAAAAGACAATTCACACTAATTGACCTAGTCCCATGCTAAGCTGGTGAAGCTTGTGTTATGGGTACTAGGCAACGGATATACATATATATTATAGATAGATAGACATATAAATACATATTTTAACACCCAAGACCTAAGCACAACACCAAATGCTCATCACATCGATGTTCGTCACAGCCGGGGATCGAACCCAGGACCCATGGATCCGCAGTCAGGGGTACTAACCACTAGACCAATGAGTCGTCAAAATTACCTCGCCTTCTTTCATATCTTGAAGGATCCTAAGTCAAATTGGTTCGGAAATACTTCAGTGGCCAGTTAGTTCCACATAGTGGTGGTGCGCGGCAAAAACTGAATTTAAAAACGCTCATTCGTGAAACGGTGGACGTCAAGGTGATGCAGAGACGCACCACATCTCTACGCAACGCGAAGGGGCCGCTCGGATAGTGATTTGTCGTCGACGATTCGAACGGCTCTTCGTTAAGCCTGCAGTGGAATACAGTCAAGAGGAAGGAGCTAGCATTGGAGAGCTCCCGCCCAGAAGTGAGGACAGTACTCCATATCGAATTTGCGCTTTATAATTAATACTTATTAATAATTTTAACAGTGGCCCGAAGTGAAGCACAGTCTCGCCATGCTGACCACACGAATGACTAAACATTAGAAATACTCACGTGACTCCAAAGTATGCCGATAATGAGGTTGTGATGAAGGACCATTCCCAGCTGCATTATACGCTCTGATCGTAACTGCGTACCGCGTAGCTGGTTTTAATCCTCGTATTGTCGTACTTGTGGCATCGGAACTGGCTCCGCTCTCCGAAGCATTGTCGCTACTTTTGCCTTCTTCTGATGCCTCCCACCAACGAACTGTGTAGCCAAGTAAAGTACCGTGCCATGATTCACGCGGTGGTGGCTAAAAGGAAAGAGTTAGTGTACATCTGTAGCCCAAATAAATTTTACTCTAATACAAAAATGCGTCTGTATATAGCGAATCTTGTAATATAATTTTAAACTCGTGTACTATGAAGAATTAGCTCAAAAAGAATATTACAATACACATTTATTTAAACAATAATGTAACCTACATTGTAAAATAATTAAAAATGGATAGTATAAAAAAAAATTTTATATGAATTTTAGCCATTATTAGGTTGGGACGACTGCGTCTAGCCATAATTTATATTATGAAATTCGCTAAATTTATTAAGACTAATTTTCTCACAGAAATAATGTTAGATTATTATACGTTAATTTTAATTAAACAAATGTTCAGTATTTACAATTTCAGATTATTAGCTCGGTTATTTGGACGTTTATTTAATTTTGGTATCAAGAAAACGTAAAGATATTTTAAGTTCAAATATATTGATGTATAAAAAGACTTTGAGATCCCCAACTTTTCTATAAAATTGAACCGGTATTTTATTTCAAACAAATAAATACTTTTATAGTAGGTTTAGTTAAAGATTACATTACGGTACTTCATGAAATTATATAATATTTATATTTACGACAAAATAAACAATAATAAATTACTATTTAGCCTACCTGCCAAGTAGCATGTAATTCTCGAGCGCGCAGAGCTCTTAAGGATATGTCGCGTGGCACTCCTCCTGGAGCTAGGGAATTACCGTCTTATTAAAGCCTCTAGTAAATATTGTTTCTACTTATTTATCTGAATCGCATCATTAATAGGGATAGTTGAAATAAGTGAGTAATAATAAACACAGAATGATTCTTGGTGAAATGAATTTATATTAATTTCACCAACTAAGTTTAGTTTTCTGAATTCTGCCTTTTGTACTGAAGAACAATAAACTGTAATAGCGACTAAGCTATAAATGACATAGCTAAAAAAAAAAAAAATTCTCATAAATTTGGAAGATTATTTTGATATCATTAACTGTAACTGCTTTTAAAAGTCTATGTTTAAAATAGACTCATTCAGCAAATATTTCTTTGAATTACTACAGATAAAATTCTTAGTTATTGCTAATTAGAAGCAGTTTGAATGCCTTTTATTATATTTAAATTCAATTTTGCGTTGAATTCAACGACTTTTCATTTAGTTGATAATAAACTCACAATGTTGTATAAACATAAACTTTAGACATTGCTAAATAATAAAAAAAGAGTTAACAATTACTACACATACAGCCTAATTTTTAATGAATAAATATTTGAATCAAACCAGATTTTTATCCGCTACTATTATAAGATGTATGATAGCGGCTACGAAGTGCTACGCCGTAGTACATACCTTCCTCCCTCGTAGTGAAGTGTAGCGCTAATGTGAACGGGGAGGAACCGACATCGTTATGGGCGGCTATTCGTAGCACGTAGCGAGTGTCAGGATATAATCCGGACACTAATGCCCCAGCTCGACTAGGTCCTTCTGACCTGAGTGGGTACGGTTAAGATTATACAAATTCAATGTTCTGCTGTGTTTAATGTTACAAATTATACACATTGCAAATACAAAAATAGAACTCGTTGTCGCAACTCTACACCAACGCTCTTTAAATGCAATGGGAATCCAAAAGCTACAGTAGACACTTTCATTGAGTGACATTGAGGCTTGTTGAAAAACCCTTATTAAACATTTTTTTAATGAAAATATAGAAACTGAAAAGTTTCGTAAAAAAATCAGTGGCCTTTATAGGGCCTCAGATTTCTGAATATGTTTCATGATCTTTTATCAATCTAATAGGCAAGTAGGTGATCAGCCTTCTATATCTGAAATATGCCGTCGACTTTTTGTGTTTAAGACCAAGCCGGTTTCCTCACGATGTTATCCTTCACCGTTCGATCGAATATTAAATAAGCATATAGACAGAAAGTCCATTGGTTCACAACCGGGGATCAAACCTACGACTGATGAGAGTGGCATGCTGAAGCCCCTAGGCCAACACTGCTCTGAAAAGTTTTGTACTAGTATGTAAAATATCACAAAAATACCCAACATCCTACAAATGTCTTAAAAATGGTCGCCTCAAAAATGTCAGCATAAATAAAATAACAGGACGAACGTTGAAATCTGCAAAGCATTATAATATTCATAAGCCTGAGCTAACTTACGCGACTTGAAGCAAATCCGAATTAGCCAGTGTTACGTTGAGGACTTCGTGCGAGTACCACGTCTCGGGGGAGGGTAATGGAGCGGGTAGCAGAGCGTTGAGCGGAGCGTTTGTTAGGTCGCGGGCGAGGGAGCGATATTGTAGCGAGTAGTGTGAGACAATGATTTGTCGTGTTACACGCCATGTTACGCGGGCTTTACGCGACCAGACTTCCGATATGCGAACCTCTTCGGGAGTATTTGGACGTTCTATAAAAGTAAAATATTGCCAATAATGTTTTTTTATAGGACTAAATCAACGCGTCAGCAGTTGTAGGTAAGTACTTGTTATCTGTCTGTTTTATAACTGATTTATAATCTTATATATTCACCAAAATATATAAGATTTTAAATATTAATATAGAATTCATTCTCATATAAAAAACTGAAAAAAAAATATTATAAGCCCAATATTAATAATCATATAAGTATATTACACAATTAATTATCTTATAAACACAATGTGTTTATAAATATACACTACAATACTAAAAATTTATAAACTACTATCTGATCCGGCAAACGTCGTTTTGCCATGTATATCATTTATAATAAAAAATTGGGGTTGATCGTAGAGGGGTAAAAATTAGGGGCTGTATATTTTTTAATGCTGTATCATAAAAATAAAAAATAAAAAAAATTATCTAAAAATTAAAAAAAAAATCTTTAGGGGTGGACTACTACTGGACTACTGGACTAAAAATAGATGTTGTCCGATTCTCAGACATACCCAATATGCACACAAAATTTCATGAGAATCGGTCAAGCCGTTTCGGAGGAGTCTAACTACAAACACCGCGACACGAGAATTTTATATCCTAGTTTGGCATAGATTTCTTAAGTTATTACACTACAATATTAATAATTTTAAAACCTAAAAAATTGGTTACATAAAGCAAAATTTGCTAATTATCTGACTATAATCTAAATACCTTTCACATAAAGCTTGAAGACAAGTTCATCTGTGCCATACAAGTTCCTCGCGAGGCATCGGTAATCTCCCGCGTGTTCCGGCTCAGCGTGAGCGATCGTAATTTCAGACATCATTGCACCGTTACCTAAATCTCGCATCTCTACTCCTCCAGAACCACTAAAAAGGTTTTATTAAAATAAATTAACGGAGCATGATCGAGTGTTCAGTTAGGATGTAGATCGAATTTTATACTAGAAATTGCTTTGGCCCTCATCATTTCTTATGCTTTTATCTGCTGTTTTACTCGCATTACTTTGGTCGTATGTTGTTATATAGCCAGCCTACTTTGCTAAATGCCACGATATACCACAGTAATAGTTCAATTTGATTAGTGCGTTCACCCTTATTAATTTGCGATATTTGTTTTAATATAAGTGTTGTTTGATGATTTGCTATTTTAAAAGAGTACCGAGAGTTTTTTACGCCGGCTTTTTCTCTCGGCCTACACCCTCTGTCTTCTTTGCCGATGAGTAGGGATGCCTACTTTTTCAAATTTAATGACGCGGAATAAGTGATAAATGGATCTTATATTCCATAATAAACATATTTTATTTTTATTTTACCCAAACAAACTCTTAATAATCTTAATTCTTAAAGGGCTTAAATTTCATCAATGGTCGTACGAACGGACAAACGAGAGTGTTGTAACCCGTCCTGCGTTCAAACCTCAGGCAGTTCATCGCATTTTTTCATTCCTTGGACGATAAATACCTAAATCTTTAGGTATTTATTCTCCGTCTGAGATATCTGGCGTGTCTGTCCTTATAATCGATCAAAATTAGGTACAGAAACCTGTTAGCTTATAAACATATATACAAAATGAAGTAGATAAATGTCTTAATAAACCTACAGGCTGCACCTGTGTCTCACTTAGAGTTTAAAACCTTCGGCCGTTACTAACGTAAATGAAGGAAGTAGGTCATATCTGTACCAACCAACTGTAACCAACCCTAAAACTACTTAACTTGCCATGATATATATAGTTATATACATACATACATATATATATATATATATATATATATATATATATATATATATATATATTTAATATGAATTATTTAATTACGGTGATTGTGTCAAGGCCGATCTTAGAATTGGTCACTTCATGACGTTTGTAATAATTACAAGTAATTGCCACATCATCTCGATGAAAATTTTGTGTTTTACAGACACAAAGTCTGGGTAACAAAATTTTAAAACATCTGATTTGAACACATACTAAATTCAGATGTAATAGTAGTGTGAATAACGCACCGGGGCAAGGCAATAACTTTTTTATAAAATACTAGCAAACTCGGCGAACTCCGTTTCGCCACCAGATGGCTTCGTTTTATGTAACATTTCGTTTGGTGATCCCGCTTTTCTGAATTTTTTTCTGAATTTTCTTTGCTATAAACCTTACGGAGCCCGAACCCTTTCCAACGAATGCAAAACCGTGGAAATCGGTTTGTGGGTTCTGGAGTTATAGCGTCAGGAAGGAAAACCCGACTTATTTTTATATAGTAGATATATATTATTTACACTTACTGTAGAGAAAGCGGGTGCGAGTCATGAGTCCAGTGCACGTGAATCTCCGGTTCCCCTTTGACGGTACAAGTCAGTCTCGCAGGAGTACCACGTACCACCCATTGACTCTCACCAGCCCCACCCCCACGGCTTAACTTTGGTGGTTCTGTTTAGTGAAACTTTGTGTTAAAAAAAACAATAGTAAAAGAGTCAATAATCATAACGTAATGACGATTTGTGTATATAAAGATTTAGTATTATATTTTTTTTACTATTGTATATAAATACTAGCGGACCCGACAGACGTTATCGATAAATAAAATAAAAACATTTAATTGTAAATTCAAACCATTCTCGAATCCCATTTAAACTCACACAAAAAGTTCATCAAAACCTGTCAATCCGTTTATAATGATTTTCATTACAAAAACACGCACAGAAGATTTATACAATATATCAAAGTAGAAAACTTTCTTAAACCATCAAACACACCTCTAACATCCAAAAAGAAAACATGGTGTAAGAAGGAATGCTGGACTCTGGCAGTACACCTGTACCAGCCCTCATGCTCAGGCGTAGCCGTCCGAAGCCACACTGTACCGTCTGAGAGAATTGATCCTTCACTGATTTCATTACCCTCGGTCTGACCCCATAGAATATGACGCCAGCTTTCGCCATCTATTTGAATCGGTATAAAAACTTTAACTACAAAATCCAATACGTTATACATAAGTCATACTTAGGCGCAACAACTCTAAATATTCAGCCCTGCGATTCTGTAACTCACTTTTCGAACTCACACAGCGGTTTTCGCATCGGCGGTCGCTCTTAACTCAGTCGTGAAGCAGTTTTATGATTTGGCATTCTGAAAAGGTGGGAGCTTGTAGTTTATTGTTTATCAGAATGCCAAATCATAAAATGACTGCTTCACAACTGATTTGAGAGCGACCGCCGATGCGAAAACCGCTGTGTGAGTTCGAAAAGTGAGTTACATAATCGCAGGGCAGATAATGAAATTATTTAATAATTAAGAGGGAAATGTTGCAATACCCCCAAATTTATTCTACGTATTATTCGTAACTTTTGCTTAGTACACTGTCTGTGGGTACAGCATTAATGTCAATATATAAGTGTTTGGACTAAGAAATAGTACCGAGAATAAAATACATAAGTCTTGTTCTCAACATTCCTGCAAAAGCTACCAATAACGACTGAAATAAAAATCATCACTAACTGTTAAGAAAGTATAAAATGTTTATTTTATTTGTGAAGCAAAAGTTTTAGATTTTTTACGTGCATTGCCACAAGTCTATTACATCTGTAGGTCCATGTGAAATGAAAAGTCAGCAATGTATTGCTTGGAAACATGCTGGTCCTGCTCCATAGATCAATCATAGAGCCTGGACCAAATCAAATTGGTTGCTGATCAAATTTTACAATTTTTTGTTATTTTATAGTACTACAGACTGTAATTATTTTATTTTTATCTCACACACTGTTTTATTGTTTTTTTAACTCTTTAATGTATAATATTCTACTGTTCCGATATTTGTAAATATGTGAGGAACATGTATACTAACAATACAATAATTGACCTACATTGCTTAATTTGTAAGTAATACTTTGTGCTTATTTTAGTATATGTTTTATTCTAGGAGTAGTTGTCATCACATATAATTATTTAACTAATGTATACAAAATATTGTAAAACCCATTTTAAAAGAGTAAGTGTTCTTACCCATTCTTCTCCACACGAAACTACCTTTTGGAAGGGGCAACTAGAATCATCTTGATATTTTATTTGACGTTCAAAAGTGCCATTTTAGGTCTTATTGAAATAAGTGATTGGACTTTATTCTTTAGAGCTCCATAAAATAATAAAATATTTAAACCACATCACATACTAAGGAAACTTACCACTAGAAAATTCCCAGGTTATTCTCGGCTGAGGCTGTCCCTTGGCAGAACATGGCAAGAGAACTGCAGCCCCGGCCGAAACTGAAGTGTTCTGTGCTCGCCACACCCACAACGGTGCCTCTGTAGCGAGACTGTTTCGTTTATCATCTATTTCTTATTTAAATAAGGGGACTTGGGTTCCTAATACTCGTCACGCTTGGCACGGCCGAGCGCAGATAATTGTGAGGCTGTATAGAAAAATACTTTTGCCTATTTTTCAATTCTGTTTCCTTACGAAACGAAACTAATTAGCGTTATTCTTATTTCACACTATAGTTTTAATATACCTTAATATTGTATATATACAAAATTATCAGTATACTCTTATAATCTGTTTATTTTACTTTCTGATTTAAATTCTCAATTTATATGCAGTAGGAGTCGTAATTTAACTAATGTTAAAAATATAAATACTTCCACACTCACTAGATAATTATTAATTATATGTAATTTACACAGTGATAAGAAAAGTCAATTAATTAGGAAGGTAACGAGGGGTCTAATCTCTTATAAGCAATCTCTTAGAGAGGAAGCTTTCTTTCCCAAGCGAGAAATAATTATAAAAATACTATGGAAAACTCGACACGATTTAAACATAATAATACTAAAGTGTACAATAATTTCGAATTGTACAAAATATGTGTTTTATAAAACACCCTATATATATTTAAAAAAAAACATTCAACGAAAACTTAACCGCACGAGAAAATCTCCATTCGTTTGTATGCCGCTAGAGTGAGATGAGACGGGAGAACGGTCCGTCTCTCTCTCGTTATACCTGCGATCGCGCTCGTGAGGTTTTGGTGTGACACAAGTTTCTGAACATGTCACCCGACTAAGCGATCGCGCTCGTGAGGTTTTGGTGTGACACAAGTTTCTGAACATGTCACCCGACTAAAACGATTTTAAAGACGTTATCACGTCAATAATATTGGTGGTTTGTAAAGTAGGTTTACGATCGAGATGTTTACGTGATAACGTCTTATTGGTGATATAAGTTTTTGGGAAGTAAGGAATTAATGAAGATAACAATTTTTTCAAATTTTAAACTACATCTATCGTTTTATTCACACTTTTGATGATAAATTTCGGGTGTAAAATGACAAGTTTACTTATTCGACTATGATATACATTTTTCTTCATACATACATTCATACAAATCTCCATTCGTTTGTATGCCGCTAGAGTAAGAGAGACGGGAGATCGGTCCGTCTCTCTCTCGTTATACCTGCGATCGCGCTCGTGAGGTTTTGGTGTGACACAAGTTTCTGAACATGTCACGCGACTAAGCGATCGCGCTCGTGAGGTTTTGGTGTGACACAAGTTTCTGAACATGTCACCCGACTAAAACGATTTTAAAGACGTTATCACGTCAAAAATAACTAGTACAGACTAATCTACGCTCTGAAATAAGTTAGAACAAATATTTTATACACCAACCTTTCACAACCAAAAATGCCGAGTGACTAACACTTCCAAATTCATTTGTGGCCCGACACGAATATTCACCGCTGTGCATTGAAGTCAACCCCTGTATCACTAGTATTGTGAAGAAATCCATATTTTTTTGTTCAACCTGATAAAATACACCAGGAAAGGTAAATAATAGTTTTGATAATGTTAATTAATATAAGAAGTAATCTTCTTTGTATGTCAGAGTTATTCCGACTTTATGACACGAATACTAAGAAAGAGGTAGCGATCATTGCAGAGCGTCAATACTTAAACTAAATTTATTTTGCGTTGTTAAATAAAAAACCATTTATGAGAAGTCAATAATTCATTTTTTGATTGAGTATTTCCAATTTTCTTATGCTAAAAAACAGAACAAAATGTAGGTAATAAACGTTTATATGTACTTTTAATAATGAAGGGATTGGTAAATTGTCCTTTTGCCATGTGAATTGTATCGGTTTATCACCGGATACCAGGCTACAGGTCGCTTGCGTACTTCCACCCACTTCTATCTCTTCCGGAAATTGAAATGATGCGATTTTCGGAGGTTCTAAAAAAGAAACGTTATTTGAGTCATAGTAATAAGTAAGTCGACTTAGTAACTTAATTATATAGACCAGTTAGCCTTCAGCTTGCGATTCTCAGTCCTGAGGTCGTAGGTTCACTCCCCGTCTATACACTAATGGCCTTTTCTTTGTGAGCATTTAACACTGAACCGTACGGTAACGTGAGGAAACCGGGCAAACACTGGACCCAAAAAGTCACCAGCGTGTATCAGGCGCAGAAGGCTGATCAGCTTCTTTAAACTGAACTAACAAATATTATTTATATATAATAAAAAATGCATTTTAACAAATATGTTACAATGCATTTTAATTTAATTACGCATTTAAACAAACTATGGTACTATTTTTATTGTTACATATAATCTTTTCTAATATAGATAAAAAACGATTTATGTAGCCATCTCAAAAATGCTATTTTTAAAAAAAGAATACGAAAAACATTGACAAAACTATATAAAATATAACTAAATAAATTTATAATATTGGATATGAGGAAATCGAAAATCTTTTTCAATACTATTATTCAACTTTTGATACAATATATTCAACTTTTTCTTAATTTTACATTAATTTTTGTATAACTTACTATGTACTTCGATCCGAACCGTCCGCCTTGCCAGCTCCCCACTTTTAGCCCTAACTTCACAGGTATAGCTTCCAGCAGCAGAACTCCTGACAGACGTTAACCTCAAAATGCCACGTTCTTCGGCAGATCCCATTGTTGATTCAATCAATGATCCATCATCACGCCTCCAAACAACCTCCCTTAAAGATACTTATTTTGATTTTGAATGTATATTTAAAATGAATTTATAATTAGTATATAAGACTTCTTTAATCTCGCCATATTATATTATTTACACAATTCAACGTTTCGAGTGATTTTCAGCAATCTTGCAATGAGCATTCAGTACTCGCGCACTCGTGTAACTTAAGGCCTGTATTCACTTTGATTAGTGATTAGTGCAGGTGATTAGTGATAAGGAGAAATCAAGTGTGGACTGCGACTGATTAGTGCAGGTGATTAGTTGTCTGCGTAGTAAAGTGATTAGAAGCGTGTTCTATTTTTTTGCGAGTGAACTGCGAGTAGTGACGTCGCGTGCGCCCTCCCTTCCCCCTCACTCGCAGCGTGCCTACCAAACTATATGACAACTGAATTTACTTAACAGAGCCACTAAACAATAATTGGACACTACTTGCACTACACACCTGCACTAATCATTTTCAATTACTAATCACTTGCACTCGCACTAATCAAAGTGAATACAGGCCTTTATAGACAATAATTTTGATGATTTGATAAGTCAGAAATTAAGCATTGGCTAGTTTAAATAACGTACATATAGCCAAATAACATAGTAATTAAGAAAGATGTTAAAATACACTTAGACCCAAAACATCTCAGTTCCATACTTCGCTTAAAAATATGAAGGTTTTAAGTCCGACGAAAAGCCCTGCTTTTGTAAATCAGAAAGCGGTCAATGAGTTAATTGCATATCATTATAACTCAAGATAGTTTTTTATAAATGTCTTAACTTAAGACTAATAATTTATTTAAACCTAACCTTTATCTAATCTTTTCTACCATAAATTTGAAAGTAAATAAAAAATAAGATAGACGGTATTATATATGATCTTAAGAAAACGTTCAATAATATAACATACAGTTAAGGAGAAGACATTCTGTTGTTGTGTTCTTTTAACACTTACCACCAATTACCACATAAAAGTAATCTGCCTTAAAATTAATCACTTATTCATAAAGTTTTTTTATTTTTCTATGACATTATAATTCTGTAAATATAATATAATACTTACTTAATAGGATATCCAGAATAAGGGCAATAAATTATGACATCAGCTTCAACTTTTACATGCATCGGTGGTAAATATCTGATGTTGGGGGAGCCTAAAATTATTCACAAACCATTTTGAAAATGCAATGAAAATTATTAAAGACATGGGAATTAGGGGAGCATGAGCATATCACATAATTAATAATTAAAAATCAAATTCGCAATATAAGGTTAATTGCACCATCTATTTGGCTAAATGTTCTATACGGAATAGTCTTCAAAATAATAACAGTCTCAAAGTAATAACAAAATTTTAGAAACATGTCAATTGTGCCCAAAGCTCAGGCATTCAAAAAATACTTAATTTTTCAAATATCTTAGTTACGGTAGGTATTGTCATAGATCAATTTTTATTGATTAGTTAGTAGTTTAGATACTCTTATTATCAAGAGAATTAAATGTAATAAACGGTAAGTTATTTATTATATACGGGGTATGAGCGAGCGGACCATAGTATTAAGTATGTTTTCATTGATTTCCTAAGACTATCCTTATACTTTCGAATGGCCCTCACTTATTATATATATAGGTTGACGATTAAAAACTCATTAATAATTAGCACCGAATCGTTTTACAATAAATTTTGTTTTGTTTTTAATTTTGATTAAGAATAATGAGCCAGTCTTTTCAGTTCTATATACGTCTTATTTTATTGCAATTGCAAGTTTCTAAGATTTAAAAATGCTCTATAAACTATGAATAATATGTAATAATAAAAAAACATGGAATATTTTTCAATTTAAGTATGGAAATAGATTGTCAAAGAGGTCAAAGCATACCGTATAAGTTGGTAGCAATTTCAGACATCTTTGATTTAAGACCAATAGTGGCTTATTATTAAAAGAGTAAAAGCATGGTTTATTATTAATAATATACCAAAAACATTAATCCTTGCATGATGCGCCTGCGACCCGCCAGAATTTGTTGCATTACACCCATATCTGCCTCCTTCATCGGCAGTTCTAATATTTATATTTAAAGTCGATATTATGTTCCCTTCCTCACTTCCTGGAAGGGATTCTGCCCTCGTATTTATTGTATATCTAAAATATTAAGAAGATGTAAAATGTTTACAGCACCAATGTTGTAGGTCCATATACAAAATATAAAAATTATTATAAATCTTAAGTCTTAAATATGGTACTAGTGTTATTCCTAAAGCTGTTTAACTAAAAATTATGAATTTTGAAAGTATTACAGTAGGAATCGTAAAGAATTATGGTTTCTTTTTTTGCAAAAAACATAAAAAAAGATATATTTAAGCTGAAGTAGAACTTGAATTTCCGCGTCACATTGGCTTTACAAGCGCAAGCAAAAACATGTTCAAAGAGCTTATATGTATACCACTAGCGACCCGCCCCAGCTTACGCCAACAGTTACCCGTACAACTTGAAAAATAAAACCTTCCTCATGAATCATTATATTGATGAAAACCGCAATAAACTCCGTGCAGTAGTTTTAGAGTTTATCGCGAACAGTCAGTATAATTTTTATATAATATAAGGTTAGACATATACTTTCGCTGACTTTTTTGTAGGCGTTCATCAAGCTTTTATTCGTTTTTCTTTTGTTCGAACGTTTTTTCTCCCACTTATCTAAATATAATTATATATGTAGTTATTAATCAGACTACCATAAAAAGGGTATATACTATATAACCTTCAGCGAGGAAATGCTACGTTAAAGGTACATTGCCACAGAGACCAAACTTTTGAAATTTGTTTTAATTTTCTTTTTAATTTATAATAATTTTTATTATTACTTTATAGGTAGAGAAAATTGTAAATACAAATTAAGTAAACTAGATTTAAAAAATTGTTTGTAGTGTATATTTGATTGTTATGATGACTCATATCCAAATTAGGATCAAACTGCAAAAGTATGTCTTGGTTTATTAAGCAATGTAACCTATGACAGTCACAAATAACGTGGCCTTCTGGTAAAATAATTTTCAACATCGGTTCAGTAGATCCAGAGTTTACCCCCTACACCTTCACAAACTTAACCTCTATAACATTGGTACAGATAATAAATATTTAGAATCTCACTTTTCCGGTGCTGATGGAAGAGGTCTGCCGTCCAAAGTCCAGACTATTCTAGGAGGTGGTAAACCAGTAGCTGCACATCTTAGAACAATGCTTTGGCCAACACGAGTTATGACCTCACTGAATGTCGTCACCAGTCTTGGAGGTCTGTCTAAAACGTAGTTCATATATATTAAACCACCTTCTTGGCTTTAACATTAATCTTTATTAACAAAAGTTATATGGGATTATTAGAAAAAAAATATGATAAAATAGTTGCGGAATGTATTAACGGAATTTTTAGAATTTAAATAAATGATTCCTTATTTATATCAAATGCTTCTATTTTTAAATAATAAATAACGTAAGAAAGACACGGCACAGTTCTATATTACATAACTATTCAAAAATAATTTGAACTCAGTTCTAAATGTATGTAATATGTATTTTTATGAATAAATGTCTTCATTTAACTAAAATAACTCGCAAACATTTTTCGACTATAAAATTATTATAAAGAATTGCACAAAATATTACCAGCAATTATAAGTTCAGCCCCAGAAACTGCTGAATCCGAGTGATCATAAGCCGTGCATTGGTAAACACCAGCATGGTGGGCCCTCACAGGTCCCAATGTTAGTTTGGACTGTGGAGAGTGTAACGGCCTGCCTTCATGTTGCCAGCTTAGTGTGACCCCTCCGCCCCTACCTCCTGATACCGAACAGTTAAACTGGGCAGATCCACCAGTACCTATCAACTGAAAATTGTATATACGTTAATCGGTGTACGCGAGCAATACGCATTTAGATAAACTAAATACATATGAATCTGCAAAATTATCATGCCTTTTTACTACCTACCGAGACGGAGCTTAGCCGATTTAATAAAGCTGTAATTATTCTGAGCTTTAAGAGCTATATTTAGATATGCATCGTTGACAATGAATGCTTGTAACTGAAAACTTCGTGCTCTCGTAACAATTCATTATATTATTGGCTATAGTTAGACAACTCTATCTACCGAAGGGGTAGGCAAAGACCAGGGTCTCCACTAGCTATGGTCTTGGCAAACCTCACTTCATCCACATTCATGACATTCACCATGAGTGCCAGTCGGTTATGGGTACTTTTAACTTATCCCTTCTGTAGTACTTACTAGTCCAGGTTAAGACAGGCCTATCCAACCCGGTTTCACTATCTACGGTTGCATTGTGTTCATTTAAATCCGTTAGAAAAGAAGCAATATCTTGTATCAATCGTATTCTAAGAAGCTCACTTAACATTATTGGACATCAATTGTTTATCCATTAAACCGTTGTTTTTTTTATTTTGTTTTTTAAGACATTTTGTTTTATTTTTTAATCATTTATTTCTTAATACAAGAAGTTGCTTGTTAGTTGGGTTACTCTACTTCTAGTAATTACATCCGGAAATTGCGTCTTAAACTATTCTTTACTATACAGTAATTTGAAATACACTAGTGCTATATACTTACCAAAGGATTCGGTGTAACGGTTACAGTCAATGGCTCATACACCACTAGCCTTACTATGAGACGCGGTGTGCTCTCTGTACCAGGTGAGCAGGCGTATCTGACCGCGTGTTGGAACTGCACATTCGGTAAGATCAACGCTCCACTTCGAACAACCCCTTCCGCTGACGCAGTAACCCAAACTCCATTCGCGTCTTGTCGCTGCCATCTATTCAAAAGTTTAATTATTATTACTTTATTTTAACACCTGCTCGTACAGTCAAGGAGAACATCAGGTGTCAGGCACAAAAGCCAATAACCTACATTTTTATTTATTTATTATGTACCTTTTTTATTCATTCTGTAACTTAATAATAATACAATAGAAAATGTATTAATATAAACATTTAAGAACTTAATATTACATATAAACAAAACATGATGGATATGGATATGGATTTTAAATAGTGCAATCCTTGTACATCAAGTGTGCAACTAAATATATTTCTCACATGCATATTCAGGGTGTGCAAGACACGCGTAAACCGTGGTTGATATATATGAATATGACTGTATTATTGTACAATAATAATTGAATGATCAATTATAAAAAAAGTACCGCACAATCAGCCATATAAAATAGCTATGCAAATGTCATACCTACATATCATGATGTCACAATTGGCGACAGAAGAACAGTTATTAAAATAAGATACAGTATATAATGGTTGACAAAACTTATAATCTGAATACTCTCCCACAAAAGAGAGAGACTTGACAGACTGATTAAGATATAATTTAACAGCTATGTTAAAAAAGTCTTTTATCTGGACAATATTTTTAAAAACTAAATATAAGTTACCTAATAAGAATAGCATTACATAAACTTGTAATAAACCTATTTTAATACATCTCATACTAAAGACAAACTTACGTAATTGCATGTCTGTTGATGTGTCGAAAAATGCACGGCAATATGACGGCGTCGCCCATTCGAGCTTCAATGGAATTGACCTCCACACTTTCTAACCAGGTGCTTTCTGTTATAAAAAAATACATAATTACGCTATCGTATTGGAGAAATAATTAACTAGTTCAAACAGTATTTCTAGAACCTTACCACTTGCTTATAACTATTGACCAGAACGGTAGACACAATTTTGTTACAAAACAAAGGAATTACGTTCTTAGCTTTACGAATAATTCTTACCATCTGTCGTTAGCTTTAACGTGGAACTTAGTGTGTCTACCGCAACACATTTATATTCAGCTTCTACGTCAGCCTGCGTCAGGTCTGATCCTAATAACAGGCCTCCCGCACCAGATATCCACCTTGTATCTGAAAAAACAACCTATAATTCTGCTTCTAGTCAATATTGGATCTAATCTCAAATGTATCGACTTGTTTAAGCGAACGTGGAATATGCTTAAAAGGATTATTAAGAACCCCACAGGCCACATACACACCCGTACATAACCTCACTTACACTTACTTACTTTGTTATGTATAATTTAAGTTAACTGTAGAAGTACGAATTAAATTTTTTGTCCATCAAAAAGTGTACATACTGGTGTAGGAGAATTGTTTCTTGAAACAAGACATAGTAAACCACCTACCTGTACCAATATACCCAGTAGTAAGAGGAAGTCCATCCTGAAGCCATTTGATGTCTGTGAAGCCTATTTGTGGTGATATCTCACATCGTAAAACTACCGATCCGCCTAATTTTGCGGGAGTTAGTTGCTTCACTGTTGTTGTGAGGACGCTGTCGTCAACTACAAATACAATTAGAATAAAAATGGGAAGATGTAGTATCCATAAATTTATGTCTTTTTTTCGTATCATTATCAAATGTTTGTATAGCTTTGTGTCAAGCAATCAATCGCTTTTCACCACGTGTAATCTCTATTCCTATAAGTTGAAAGTCATAAATGCTGGTGACATAATATGCGAAGAATGTATATTAGTTTATACACTTGCTGGCTTGGTGACTCTACACGTACCTAATGGGTAGTTCCACAGTTATCCTGAGATTAGAGAGGAAATGTTTCAATCTTTTGTCTAGATACACGTTCTTGGCATACACTTGGTACTTGTGATTCCGACGACAATTTCTATTTATTCTATGGGATTTTATTTTCTAAGACCAAATAGCAAACGAATGCTTAATTCACTTAATAACTTAACATTAATTGGCATTTATAATTATTATTTTATTTAAAACTATTCAATTTTTCTTATAACAAACAAAAAAATAAATCAATTCGCTTCTCGTTTGTTTGGAATGCCTCATTATTGCGTATTGACGTCGCACAATTACGAGTCCTTGTTATTGAATTTTTACGCCAATTAAAATTTGCACAAACAATTTTTTATTGTTTGGTATTGCTTTTATTGGCATTTACGCTATTCGTCCGCCGTTCCACAACTGAGCGTTTTTCAAGGCAGTTTTTGCCGCGCACAACCACTATATGGAACCAGCTGCCCACTGAAGTATTTCCGAACCAATTCGACTTAGGGTCCTTCAAGAAAAGAGCGTACCTATTCTTAAAAGGCCGGCAACGCACTCGCGAGCCCTCTGGCATTGAGTGTCCATGGGCGGCGGTATCACTTAACATCAGGTGAGCCTCCTGCCCGTTTGCCCCCGTTCTATAAAAAAAAAAAAAAAAAAAAAAAAAAAAAAGTTCTGGTAGTTTTTCAACTATTGATTCTGGTACCAGAAACAATTTATATATTGAAAAAAAGACCAGTTTTAACAGAAAGGTCTTTTGTATGACACAAATTGTTTTTAAAACCTTTTCCAAAATACCATTTCATTTTAGAATACAACGAAATTAACAATAAAATGGGGCACACAGATTTTTGTGTTCCGTCAATCATGGGCATTTTGAGTCTCTGAAACAAAAGGAATGATTTATAGGGAATCAAACCCAGGAACAAAGTTCCGCTCTGTCCATTCCGGTTACCTATGGGACATTTCTGCGTCTCTTTAGAAAATAATATCTGACTAATCAGACGGCACCAAAAACATTCTAAGGGGTCATTTTCCCCCGGTTCTTGCACTATATATATTTATAAAGTAATAATGCATATTTTATAGTCTAACAAGAGTCGAATATTTTAAAAGTTATTTGAATATAAATCAGCTCCCAGTCCCTCCAATATGTTTCCCTTTGTAGTAAAGTTCATTGAATAAGAAAATATTAAAATATGGTAAGTAAACCTGTGTAGTCCGTATTTTGTACGGCGTCTTGGAATATTTCAGTAAAATATTAAATAAATTTGGACATTTTCTTGATATAGGTGACAACAGTCACTTGTACTATAATCTGTTATTTTTCAGTGCAAATCATCTGAAGTTTCGTTAAGTATTTTCAAGTAAACTTTACGAATACGAAAACGTTAGTTATCTGAAAAAATGAATCGCTTTCCTTAAATTAAGTAGGTAACTCTGGAATGTTATAAAAAAAAGAAACGTAAATTCGAGTTTCTCGTCAAATTCAAATTATGTTTTGATAGTTTTATGAAGTTAATACATGCTATGGACAACGTTTTCATATAGTTTACTATAATTTCCAAACAATAATGTAAAACGGTTTTTACAGATTAGTAAATAATTATTATTAATTATTTTACGATATTACTTATATATATTATATTTATTATATATACCTACATTATATACTTATTAGGTATTTTCTTATTTAGAACATTATAAAAATAGTACTGCAAATGATTGGTAAAAACAAAAAGATAAAGTAATACACGGGGTAAGCGCCCCGAGTCTATTTATAATCTTTAAGTGCTACCCACAGACAGTGGGAGCATAAATTCTCTATAATGAAAAATCGTCGTAAAATAAAAGCGCTATTTTCAATGAAAAATATTCCGGATTCTTTATAACAAGGCTTTGTACGAGACGCAGCAAATTTCGTCGCTTAATCTTTAATTAAAACTTTTTCTTTTAATGGAAAAGTAATTCTATTGAAAATGTTTTCGTCAGCATATTTTAGCCCTATCTCCAGTTCCACATTATAAAAGTAAATATCGTGTTCTTGTTCCTTGCATATCGGCTTGCGGTCGGCTTTATTTTTTAAAATCTAATGTTAAAAGAACCTTATTTATTTTTATTGAAGGAGAAATTAATAAGTTTAAAGCTGAGACTCAACTGGCTCTTTCAACCGAAACATAAATATTCGTTTAGTAAAATATTAAGGCCGGTTTACAAAAAAAAACAAAACCGAGCCATTCAATACTGAAAGACACTATAAAAATGAATTTTATCTGCCACCTGCCGCTAAGTTTCGTAACATGATATCATGAAGATTATTATAACTTTTAACGAGCTCGGAAAACGTGAAAACTTCGTTTAGAAAACGTCGCAATTTTAAAATGTTTCTTTTCTTTAAACAAAAGACAGTTTCGAACTTCATGTTATGTGCCAGTTTTAATGCCTTAATTAAAAGTTTATCCATGTACTCAGCCGTGGGCTGTTTCCACTTTCATGATTCTCGTAACTAATAGTTAATTGGTCAACTTAATAGAGTCATAAATTAGCTTTTGCACTATGAGACAACGGTACTAATGCTTAGATGAATCGGACTATACCAGAATAAAATTAAATCCTGGTATGATTGCCGCCTGTTCGTTTTGGCCCGAGACCCAGTGGTTATTTATGACTGCATGGCACAAACACATGTGTATCTATCTGCCTGTGAAATAAACCTACTATATCATGAGGGCCGTTAAATTCAGAGAACTGATAAGGTATTCGCTTAAATTTTTCAACAACCTTATTTCGTTTAAGACCTTTATAGGTCTGTTCGTATCGAGAATTACTAGTTAGAATTGAGATTTAAATCAATGTTCTAAATTTAAATCTCTTAGGGTCGAATTGACCAAACAAGAGTAAATCTTAATCTTAGAATAAATCGTCAGTTAATCGAGAGTAAATCAATTTTACGTTTTACCAACTACAAATTCTAAGAATAGTGGGCTTATTCGGGAATTGCTACTATACCGCCGTTTCGCACGGAATAACAGCTATTCCTAGAATAATTTAATGGCGTTAGTCAGTCCAATCCCTGATTTCTGTCATTTCACAAATATGTATTCTGTGTTTTAATTTCAAGTCAACGCAACGCACTAAATTAATAGTCTGGCATTGTATAATGAAACGTTTAAACAATTTATTATTTATGTATTTATTTTTAGATTTTTTATTTTCTATAATATTAGAATGAAATTCAACTAGGCTCAACCGAAGTTCCTTTTTAGACGAAAGCCTCAAACAAACAAGAAATAAAAACTTTTTGTTGTCGTTTGACACCTGTTAAAAGCTACTTTTTCACACTATAATACGGCAAAATCGAGTTGACATGATGTATGCTCTTACACTGTCCCGTTGTAGAACAACATTTATTTGCCGAGTTTTATTTTCGTTCACCATTCTCTTTGCTATTCGCATATTGTTATTCCTCGCGCAATTATACTATCGATTACGTGGACAAACGACTATGGATTTACTCGAGATTAAAATCATGGAATAGATTATTCTTGGTATAGTTACTCGTGTATAAATTGAAGTTTGGTCGAATCGACCCTTAGAGGAATACCAGATACAGTTCTACTAGATAGTTGGTATAACCTACCTGGTTGTAAAAGAACTGGTCGTGAAAGTGTGACGCCCGCTTTATTTGATGCTCGACACCGAATAATGGTGCTGCTTCCACCTCCTCCAGCGTCCACCATGGACCGACGAGCTCCTACTACTAAACGTCCATCGCTTAGAACATGTCTGTGGAGAAATAAAGTTGATTTAAAATATTTATTGAATTATTCAAGAAGTCAAGAGTCTTTACTAATAGGCAAATGGCGATTTTAACTTAGATGTATATGTACATCATCGAAATTTAAAAGGCTATTTTATTTGTCATTGATTTTCATCGAACCTAGGATCACGAATTGAAAATAACAAATTAAGTTTTTAGTTTGTTATTAATATTTTTTTGTATTACTTTAGATTAAGGTTCGATATTTTTTATATAACATTTGGTTCTGCACTTCTCGCACTCATCATGTTTCTTTTTTTGTTTTTCTCGCGATAAGGCCGCCCGTTGCATCCCTTATAATTTTTATGTATATATGTTATTTGTGTTTCATTTATTTTTATTGAAACGAAGTGAGAATAAATAAAAATAAATAAATAAAACAGTTGGTTTTAAATATCTACGGAAAGTCGAGAAATTATGAAATACTATATACAACTACGTATATAGAGATTGTCAAAGGTCGTTTTAATTAATTATTAAAGAGACTTGAAATTAAACAGCACCGATAAGTCATGGCGGGTTATAAAAATCTTCTCGTTATGAACCATCGATATCAAAGTTTCTTGAAAAGCGCAAAGTACCATAAATATTACCAAGTTTATGCCGTAAAATCTTTATTTTAAACATTAACATCAAAATATTTTGCCGTTAGCCGTTATTCAACCAATACAAGAATAATAATGGGTCTATAACGATCTAACTTTGACAATTAAAAGCCTATAGGTATCTTTAGAAAGTTCTTTACGACATATTATAATAATTTGTATGAAGTCAGACATTATAATATTGTTCTGTATTAATATACATTTTAAGTTTTCATACCATGATAACCTGACATTAATAATCTAACAAAATAAACATCAATATTACAAAATATTAATTCCCATTTGCCGCTTGCTGAAATAGATACGTATACCTACCATAGAGTATGTAATTGCGTTGCGTAATTGTGTGTCCGGTCCCAAAATACATAGGCAACATTATGATGATAAAACTGTATTCGGACAATAGACATGTATCCATGGCATGTAAATATATTTTTTTTATCAAATATTTAAAAATATAATTATAATGAACAAATGTTTTAAAATCAAATGTTTACATTGAAATTCATAATTGTAACGTTGTTAGATAAATATACATTATGACCTAAACACACATACATTGTAATAATGGCTACAGGTGCAATAAATATGAATATAATTATTATACAATATGAATTATTACTATTTTAATTTTTGATTTGTTATATACTACAATTAACCAACAAAACCAAAACATAATTAAAGTGCAAAATAATGTGTTTCAAAGATTTTTAGAATTAATATTTAAAGCATATAACAACTAATGTGTGATTAATCATATCAAAAACATTTCAAAAGTGAAAATAAGATAGATCTCATCCCTTATTTTTTAGTTTCAGGTTAGAATTATGTTTAGTTTTATGTTATATAGAAAATTATTTAATCCCCAAGTCTCAAAGCAATTACACAGATAATGGTATTTTAAATATTGTAACTATCATTTGTCTTGCTTGACCTGATTAGGCTTCAGTGCGTTGTCCGGAAGGAGCATGCTGTCTGTTATTCAGCGATGGCAATGAACTATATAACGTACTAGCTGCTTCCCGCGGTTTCACACGTATTAATTTAAGATCCGTGCATGTCTTTCACGCGTGGTACTTGGCTATTATTATGTTTGCGGGTTAAAAACTATATAACTATATTATATCTCGTAAGATAATGAAATCAAATGATGTCAGGAGCCATGTTGGTCAAAGCTAGGTACTGGTAATTAATGACGATTCGAATTCGAGGATTGATATAAAGATATAAAAACAGTTTCCGAAAGTATGTGTTATTTTATAACAAACTATTTAATTAATTAAAAGGGTTATAGTCAACCTTAAGAGAGAGACATATGCTATGATGGACGCTTTTAGAAAATTTAAAGAGATATAAGAAATTATTGTATTTTGAAAATCATACCTGCACTGGGAATGCTCGCTTTGCTCTCTGCAGGTAAATATGTCATTTACTTTGTAACATACATACATTATTATGACTATTGAATGTAATCTGGGCAAAGAATACAATCAATACAATTTTTATGCAATACGGCGAAGAAATGCTGCGACTGTTAAAGGTACACACACCACAGCGACAAACTTTTTAAATTTGTTTTAATAATCTCTTTATTAATTTTATTTTTATTATTACTATGTAGGTTAAGAAATTTGTAAATATATATTTGATTATTATGATAACTAAATTGTTAACCGTTAATTTAACACATAGATTTTTTTTTATTTGCGTGTTTGTGCATCTAATCCATATTGGTATTTTTTAATGATTCTATTTTTAATGTATCGGCACACTCACTCATCCGGATTAAACTTATTATATAAAAGAGTCGCAGAAGCGATTAATTGGTTAACTAGTATAAAGTTATTCCCAAAGTCAAGCATCATTAGTCACACTCTTAATTAAGTCAATTTAAAGTGAAGTTCTCAGAAGTGTCCAACTTTAGCTTACCTCAACAAAAGTCAAAATTCTCGTAGCATTATTACGAACAAAATTGAACGATAGATGCGATTCTGTAATTTTATTGAGGTTTTTTCGTACTCGATCTGTTCTATCCTGAATATGCTTATACGTCTTACGTTAGCACGTTCCTAATCCACCTTTAGAAATAATTCATTGAATCACTTTTGCTTGTTCTTTAATCGGTGGTATTTAACGACTGACTCCCAAATAAGTACGTGCTCCTATTTCACCATGCCTCCTGCTGATAGAGGACAAATCATTGTTTTTAATTTATTTTATTATTATCTACTTAAGATGTCATGTGGAACATGGTGTAATGGTTGCAGCTCCTTGCAAACGTTGTGTTAAAAAAACTTGGCGATTTAAAAAGAGTGGCGGAGAGTTTTTTGCCAGTTCTTCTCTTCCGTTCTACGACCTTGATTTGAGAACTGGCAGTAAATGTAAAATTAGAAGCATTTAATGTATATTTCTTTTTTGACGTTCATAAGTGTACATTGTGCTACCTATATGAATAAATGATTTTAGAATTTGACTTTAAATACATGACAAATAATCCAATTAATACATTGAATCCGTATGCTGCAGAATTTTTTTCTGACTAGGTTTTCTAAACTATTACCACCTATGATGTAATGTTTGACTATTACTTCGTCTACTAATAACTTAGATTTTAGGGTTGGCTTTTGTTTAGGTTGTCGCATTACTTTAAGGAATCAATTGTAACTAATAAATGATAAATCTATTCTTATCTTTGAGCGTTCACTTCTACCTAACGCATGCTCAGAGCCGCGAGATTTTTAATGTGGTGAAAATGCTCTTACGCAAGTCGGCGCCATGTCGAGTTTGACCCGGGGCCTATGAGGGATACACCCAAAGCTCTCAGCTACTCAGAATTGTTGAATGGCCAACCACTTGCAACTGTTATCCTTGGTCTAAGATATACTGTTACGTACATCGTAAACCTCACAGTCTAATTAAATTTAATTCGAGCGTGTCTGCCAATTACGGTCTAACCACTTGCCCACTACCGCACATACTTTTTGAAATAAATTTGCACTTCAACCGGGAATCGAACCCGATACCCCTCACTTAATGGAGTTCCCGCGAGGTTGCTCTATATGTACTTGTCACATTATATGTAATTGCTTCGGAACGAACCAAAGTCTTGTAATAAATTTTCCCAATACTTACAATACTCACTAACAAAGGAACACAGTTTAATATCAAATTTCCGTTTTAATATTGTGCCTAAACTTTTGCACGTACGCAGCGTAACATAACAACTTTGGTAATACACTTCTTAAGTTATGGATTCAATTGCAAGATTTCCTATTAATCGTATATGTTGATTTTATTGGCTTGTGAAATTTTCAGTACCCTTAGCACAAAGTTTTAATGGTTACCGAACACGTTCTCGATATAATAGCGTTGCTGGTAACACAGTATTCAAGTAAAATACACGATTACTTCGAAAACGAGTTCTATGTAGATTTTGTTCATGACATTTAATTCATTATGACAGAAATATGGTTGTGACAAAATTCATCTTTCTCTGTGCTGTGGGTATAGATTATAATTATTCCGTGGTACATTAAAACAATTTTTTAAAGAAAAGTAGTAAAATTAGTCTTAGTGTTACAACTAACCAAACACTAAATGTATAAGATATTAAGTATGCTTGAATGTAAGAGTAGGTGAATGGGTGTGTGCGTATGTATTAGTTCCTTACATATGAAATCGGCGTTTTACGTTTACGCCACTTTGACCTCAAATATCTCCTCTTTGGTTAAGAATTCCAAATTAAAATTTTTACAGCTATTTACTCATGTATTTGTGCTTCGATTTGTTTTTTTCTTCTGTTTTTTTCTGTTTGCGTCACTCATTTTACAAATTGGAAAACTTAAAGTATCGCATTATTTACGAGTACGAGTTCCGCCGTGGCACTAGTGCTGCGGAAACGACTCGAAGGGTGAATGATGTGTATGGGGGTCATGTTGCAAAAGAAAACACAGTTCGTTTTTGGTTCCAACGTTTTCGTTCTGGAAATTTCTACCTGCGGAACAAGCCCCGTGGACGGCCTGAGATCCAAGTTGATAATGCAGTATTGAAGGGTATTGTGGAAGCGGATCCATCGCAAACCACGTCCGAGTTAGCTGCAGGCTGCGGTGTTAGTGATAAAACTGTTTTAATTCACTTGAAGCATATTGGGAAGATTAAAAAGCTTGAAAGATGGGTACCTCACGAATTGACTGAAGCAAACCGGCAAACGCGCGTCGACTGCTGCGTTACATTACTGAACCGTCACAATAATGAAGGTATTTTAAACCAAATCATTACCTGTGATGAAAAATGGATTCTTTACGATAATCGGAAGCGCTCAGCGTAATGGTTGGATCCTGGCCAGCCAGCCAAATCCTGCCCCAAGCGAAAATTAACCCCAAAAAAGTTACTTGTAAGCTGTAAGGTGGACTAATGCCGGTATTGTTCATTGCAGTTTTCTCAAATCTGGCCAGACTATTACGGCTGATGTCTATTGTCAGCATTTGCAAACCATGATGGAAAAGCTAGCGGCTAATCAACCTAGGCTGCTCAATAGTTCCACGCCACTGCTACTTCACGACAACGCTAGACCACACACTGCACAGCAGACGGCTACCAAATTAGAAGAGCTTCAATTGGAATGTCTAAGACATCCTCCGTATTCCCCGGACCTTGCTCCAACAGGTTACCATTTTTTTCGAAATTTGGACAACTTCTTGCAAGGGAAAAAATTTAACTTTGATGGGGCAATCCAAATCGCCTTCACAGATTTTATTGATTCCCGTCCGACTGGTTTTTTTAGTAAAGGAATCAATGAACTACCTATGAGATGGCAAAAGTGCATAGAAAACAATGCTTCATAATGTCATTAATTAAATTACATTAAAATCTTTCTTGGCGATTCCTTTAAGGTCTCTGCAGTTAAGCTATGGAATTCACTTCCAGTCCCTATTCGCTTAGCTCCTTCTCTATCTTCCTTTAAATTTCTTCTTTACAAACATTACCTGTCCACATCGTATCCCTAACTTTAATAATAGGTACCTACTGAGACTGATCTTAATTTAGGAAATTAAAAATGATTCATGTGCACTTTATTATTAGTATTATTATTTTTTCATGTATTCTTTAGGCCGCCAGTTGCTCTCCTTTATATTTAATTATGTCAATTGTACTATATTAATGTATATGCAACGAAGTGATAATAAATAAATAAATAAATAAAAAATATTCGACTTTTTGTTCCTGCCATACAAAACGCCAATTTCATATGTAAGGACCTAATATTTGAAAGTGTAGCTAAGAGTTGTTAAAAGCATCTGTGTTAGTTTTTGGAACCTCAGTCATACCAAAATACGTACAGCTTAGGTTTGCCGTCATGCAAATGACAGCACCGCTACGGTGATACTCAACGTTACATTACGGCCGTTAGTTAACGGCACCGCTTTTCTAGGTAACCTAAGCTCGGTCTTAGAATGGATAGCGGTTTGACGTGGAATACACAAATTGAGCACATCAGATCTAAGCTCTGTTCACTTATGGGATCACTTCGACACATTGCTCGGTGTATCCCACGTCAGGTACGTTACACCATCTACAACTCGTTGGTCAAGCCACATCTACTTTATTTAATTGAAGTATGGGGCAGCGCCGCTAAAACTTAATTAATAAATATTCAAGTATTACAAAATAAAATTATAAAAATACTGTTCCAGTATAATTATCTTGCACCTACCATAAATATATATCGAGACACAAACATAATGAATCTCAAACAACTTTATATTTATCACACATGTATTCTTGTAAAAAAATTTATAACAAGTTCTCTCCACACTAGTTTAGCTTTCTCTAAACCGCCACGTGTACGAAGTATGCGTCGAACGAGTTATCTTGCATTACCTAAAGTACGTACGAACTACGGCAAAAAAATGTTTACCTACGAAGGCGCACAGCTGTATAATAAACTACCCACAGATATAAAAAATATTACTTCTATCAATTCATTCAAATGGAAGCTAAGTGAATATGTTAAACAAAATTACTTTTAAATTAATTTCTTATAATTACTTTTAATTCATATTTCTTTGTTTACTTTTATTTTTAAATTTATTGCATGTAGGGCTATATTTTATTGTAATTATTTTAAGAACGACTACAATGTTATGTTATCTAGAGTATTATTCTCATGTAAGTGACATTTTTTGCCTTTTTTGAGAAATAAAGTCTTTAAACCTAAACCTAACCTAAGCTTAAGTCCTTTGTAGAATCGAAATCCAATTCGGCTAGCGTACTGACCTTAGACACTGACATATTGTTGCAACCTTTGTACATCTAGTTACAAAAAAGTCTTTATTATGTAATCTAAACAAAAATGTTTAGTTTTTGCTTTCCTATTGCTTTATTAAAAGACTGTTTTTTACAAACTCAAACTCAAAACTCAAAATATCTTTATTCAAGTGGGTAACCAAGTACACTTTTGAATCGTCAAGTTAAATTTATCGTAAATTTACATTTACCACCAGTTCGCAAGTCAAGGGCGTAGAGCGGTTAAGAAGAACTGGCAAGAAACTTTCCGCCACTCTTTTTAATCGCCAAATATTGTCATACAAATTGTTTGAACTGGAGCAAATCAATCCCAAGGATTAGGATCATTTAAGTAGTCCTCAAATTTATAAAAAGCTTGTACAGGCGGCAAACGGGGGTGAGGATGAAATGGATATTAACAAAGCCAGAGAGGACTCGAGTGAGCCCCCGACCTTATAAGAATTGATACGCTTTTGTGTTTGGTATTTACTATATGATTAAACACAGCTATAGGTGTGTCAAAGATCGATGGAATGATGTATGATAGGGAATAAAATAATAGATTAAATAAATAACGCATCATTATTAAGAGCAACTAAGGTAGCAGATGTTACAATAAATAAACTTAAGTGGAAATGGGTGGGGTACATGACAAGAGGAACAGATAAGTGGATGAAGAGCATGAAAGTACTAAAATGGTGGTCAAGTCGTTTATTGTACATAAACGCAGAATCGAAAGACTATTTGAAACCAAGATAGACGACAGGAAACATCAGGTGGTACATGGCAGAGAGTAAGCAGTGAGAGTAGTACATGGCAGACAGGCGGGATTTGGAGGACGCCTTTGCCAAAGAAGGGCACACAGACACATAAGTAAGTGGAACCAGCTGCCCACTGAAGTATTTCCGAACCAATTCGACTTAGGGTCCTTCAAGAAAAGAGCGTACCAATTCTTTAAAGGCCGGCAACGCACTCGCGAGCCCTCTGGCATTGAGAGTGTCCATGGGCGGCGGTATCACTTAACATCAGGTGAGCCTCCTGCCCGTTTGCCCCCCGTTCTATAAAAAAAAAAAAAACATTATTAAGTGTAAAAGTATCAAAAAATATAAGGCTATGATTATACGTATATGATTAAAAAAGCTTTTTTTCAGCCAGTTTTATATTTAATTTTAACTTTAATACGAATAATTGTTAATGAATCTAATTAATTTCACGATCTATTCCTCTATCTATTCCTTTGAATACATTGACGAATCAATATCAAGCTTCATATATCTAGAAAGTTTCAAAGCCTGCTCGGACACGCCAACTTCTAACCACTATTGGAAACTGAAATCCCAATTTATTAGCTACATGAAGAGCCGAATTAGTTGATCGCGATTGATGGTTTTGATATGGACTTTGAAGATTAATTTGTCGCCTAGTGGAAGTTCTAATTTGTGTTCTCAATGGACGTTCTAAGTCTGTTACGCTGTCGACTGAAGAACATAGAAATCAGGCAAAAGATATCTTTAATTTACAAACATATTTTTCGTTGCTTAGATACTAGCTTAAGAACTGATCTATCTCTGTTGATTAAAGCGTAAAAACAATTTGACAGACTGATTATTTTTAGTATTAAATAAATAAATAAATCAATGGCGCTACTACCATTTTTAGGTCTGGGCCTTAGATTTCTGTATCTGTTTCATGATCATTTGTTAATCTAATAGGCAAGTAGGCGATCATCCTTCTGTGTCTGACGTTCGACGTCGACTTTTTGGGTCTAAGAAAAGCCGGTTTCCTCACGATGTTTTCCTTCTCCATTCGAGCGAATGTTAAATGCGCACATAGAAAGAAAGTCCATTGGTGCACAGCTGAGGATCGAACCTACGACCTCAAGGATGAGAGTCGCACGCTGAAGCCACTAGGACACTGCTCAATTCTTAGTATTATTGTGTGTGTGTATGTGGTTTATGACATTTTCCTTTGAATAATTGTAATGTAGAGGGAGGGTAAAACTTGCTGAGTTTCTTGCCCGTTCTTCTCAGAACAAGGCCTCCTGGTAGTTTAGCGAACGGATGGCGTAGTCTTGCTCTTTCGCGAATTTTGTAAACGTTTTTGACATTCATAAGCATGCACTAAGACGCATCTAAATTGAATAAACGTATTTTGATTTTTGTTTTTTTTATTTGATTGGAATAAATACTGATAAGTATTTATTCAAAACAATTGAAGGAAAGCTGATCTTAAATTTGATCAATTACGTACCTTAATCCGGGTATGGTAGTAATGATCTGTCCCTCAGCGGTGACCCAATGAATGTCTGGTGTCGGATGTCCATTGGCCCTGCATACCGCATGAGCGCCCCTCGTGGCCGGCCACAGCACCCGAGGGGGTGGCTCTGTGGTGAAGTGCGGCCGTTTATCAGTACTTGCAGCCAGGCCGATCGCTAACGCCACCACAATCACCCATCGCATGTGGCCTACAAAAATAATGTTAATGTAATGTTAAAAAAATGTAACGTTCGCCCTGATTTCAGAGTTCTTGTTTATATATAACTCTTATATTGGGCATGAGGTAATTCGGTATGTATGTTTCAGTGATTATTAATGTATACGCAAGTAGGTGCCCTTCATGCCTGCTGACTCAAGTCAAATTATATTTCACCAGCCTTGCGAACCTGTAACTCACTTTTCGACAGCGGTTTTCGCAGTGGCGGTCGCGCTGAAATCAGTCGTGAAGCAGTCATTTTACGATTTGGCGTGAGAGTTCGAAAAGTGAGATGAATCCGTTTCTATAAAGTATTAATATAAACATGAAAATAACAAAATGACGACGAGTATTTACATTTTGTTCTTAGCGTCGTGCTGACCACGACAGAAATTCACATTTTCACCAAACAAAAAAACATTTAATTTTAGTCTCTAAATAAAATATAAAATCTGTTCTTGAAAAATATAAAGCAATAAAACCCGCTTTGTAATGCGCTACATCCACGTTATCGGTCCACACACACTTGGCCAGGATTATGACCTATAAGCCCTTTATTAAAGGCCTGCATCCCATCAGAGGATAATCATATAGGCTGTGGATACGCAATTTTTGACTGAATAACTGATATTTTATTCTATTTCCCAATTACGCTACTCTTTGTTATTTTTATTTAATTTAATTTATTTTGAAGTTATAGGACAAAGAATCGATTTAAATTAGAGATAATTCTTAAATTAGAGAGACTCTCTTTCGACTATTCAAATCATTAACTTCATATAACAACAACAGGGATTATGTAAAAAAGTAAATTGGAAATTATTATGTCCGTAATTCGTTCTTATATTTAATTACAAAAAGCGTTTAATTTTATAAAGCTTTCTCAGAAACGAAACGAATTTTTAATAACTAATTAAACTACAAACCAATCATTCCGTAACACGAACACAAATAGTCTTATATTCCACTCACATACTTGTTAGTCCAAAAATCATTTAAACGAGCTATACTACGCGTAAAGTTTTGAAACTGCACGGCACGTCCACGTTTCAAAGAGTTCCCGCGCAGACTGGCTAGTGGCTAGGAAAGTATCCTGGGGGTGGGTAACACCCTCTCACTTAATGATAAGGATGCTGTTATAGGGTAGTTAAGTTTTATCTAGACTTTCACTGAAGTATAAATAGTTTATACATGAAGTGGCGTCTTTGTAAAGGAAATTTCAAAGCAATCGAATGAAGTTGCTTTAAAAATGTAAAAATGCTTTCAGTCAACTTTGTGACTAGAGGTTTACGGCTTAGGCCTGATGTTCGTACGGTACACCTCGCCCAACTGTCTATAATGAAACATATTATATAAATGTAAGGCCAACGCCAAGAGTACCACTTTTTTATTGAATATGAAGTTACACACAATATAGTCGATATTTATTTATTTTTTTCAAATTCGTACTATACCTACGACCTATACCAAGTATCGAAGCTAGAAGTAGAAGTGGAAATCCGTTTTTAAATAGTACTAAAATATATTTTGGAAGTTGTTATGATTTTTTTAGATGCATTGTCTTGTATTTCTAATTAGACAAATTACTCGACAAATTTTAACAATAACTTGAGTCGATTTGTAAAATCTAGTATCTTTTTAAATAATTTTACCCTTTGTATATTTTTCCTTACCAGGGTTGCCTGCAACAGAACGATAGTTAGCGATGAGGCCATCCGTTGCATTAATTTGTGTACAGTTTGTACAGTTTTAACTATCTAAAAAATGTTTCTTCGCCTAAATTTTTTTCTATGTGACATGAGAATGATTAAAACAAAACATTCAATAGCCAACGTAAACGTAAAAAACGTAACGTATGTTAAAATAACACTAATTTATATAATAGTAATATAATCAGCGGCGCTTCAATGTGTGTTTGGCGCAGATTGCATTTCTTTGATCTTTTATATTTTTATACACATTATTTGCTTTAAAAAAAAGTATAGTCTTGTGTTTTTAAGACACGCTGGTTATTTTCACTGTAGGCTCCTACAGTGAAAATAACCGTAAAAAGTGTTAATTAATAATAAAAAAATTATAATAGTAATATATAGACTATTAGTAAAAACTCACTTATTTATAAAATAATGATCAGTTCAAAAGCACTCTTTTAACTTAAGTACGCTTTCGTTACTTTTACTTAAACTGTGATGACAAGATATACATGGTATTGTCTTTGATTATGTTAACCTTTACACATTTTTGCCAAAACCCTCCATCTTTTAGTCGATACCAACTCCGGGGAAATAAATACAGATAATGCAACTTTCTCTACAGCTGTGATACTTTTTGACATCCAACACCTTTTGTCTTCAGTCACCGTGACCACGCACGCTGTAAAGCACGCGAAACGTCGGATAAATTTAAAATTATGTTAAATAATTGTAAATTTATAATAATACATAAATTTAATCCGGTTAAAAAGTTATTTGTTTAAAAGATATACATGATCGCTTCCGTGAAAACTACGCAATTTAACTGATTTCGTTTAGAAACAAAAGATTATTTTGTTTCTAAACGAAATCATTCTTATCATTTTGAGCTGACTTTTTTTCACTATATATTATTTATATCTTGTAGTTCTAAGAACACAGCTTGCATCATTGGAGTATCAAGAGCGTATTTTTAAAGCGAGACGAAATTGCGGCTTTAAATTCTATTGTTCGAAAGGACATAATCTATTTCCTTCAGAGACAAAGGACATTTCAGCGAAAGAATAGAAACGAGGCTTATTTCAAAGTTTCATTCAGATGGCAACATTTAATTGCGTTGTAAAATGGCCGGCGAACGTTGCATTCAAATAGTTGCATAACCGCTGGAGCGATATTCTGTTCGTTTTTTAATAATTTCAGCGAATATTTTGCTGGATTGTTACAATTTATTTCTAGAATCATTCGTATTCGGAGGTAGAATCTAAATATCGCTTGGTTGCAGTACACTCTTATTCAGATAGATGATCCTATTTTTTTGTTTGGAATAACTTTGGTCCATTTAATTACGATATCAACTTCATTATTAAAATATTCTGAAATCATTGCTTATAACGCTCATGTCTTTTGGAATTTTACAGACACGAAACCGATACAAAACTCTGAGACTTTACATAATAATTATTTATTTTGAATTTTGCCCATATAAAATTTAATTTAAAAGAACGTCCGCTATAAATCTAGAATCTCAAATATAGATTACGTGAGTGATCTTAAAGACTAATATAAAATAATATTTTTATAAAAATAAAAATATTAACAAAGCATAGTATGTGCATTGTGCATTGAGCATATTATAACCACCTTTAAGAACATAAACATTATTCCTGTTAAATTAAATACATATATTCCTATAATATATATCTGCTTAATCTTTAGACGAAGGAGTAAATCGTAGACCAATTACATAAATAGAATCTGTATAAAATAAGTGTTAGTTCTCGAGTAATGCTGAATATATAGAGAGAATTAATTAAATTAAATTAAACTCATATATCATTTGCACGTGTTATCCTAAGCACGGAAGTGTTAATAAGGGAGGCAGCCAAATATTTCGTCGCGATATCGCTTTACAAATGCAAATTGTACTAATACTGGACTTGGCACGCTCATTTTATTAGTATGGAAGGAACATTCGAAAATTGCTAAGCTAAAAGGTAGGAAAGTGTATTTTCGAAATGTCGAGAGAAGTAGCAGTTCAGACGTTTTATTAATAGGATCTAAAGCGAATGTTTGTTAAATCAGCCAGATAATAAAAACTTTGTAAAATTATTGCGTAACGATAAATTCTTTTGAAAAAAAAATAACAATTTTTTACCAGAATTTAATTATTATTTTATTTAGCGACGTAATTCAACCGACATGTGACATGGTGGACGTTATTTTATAAATTATGGACATTTTAATATACAATTATTTATAGTAAATCTTTTATATATCTTAATAAAAATGCAAAAATATTATTCATTTTTATTATGGCCAGTATTCTATAAAGTTTTATTAAAGCAAGTGGTCTTTTCTCTCAACGTTGAAGCTTATTTATCTTTGTCACTAAGTGCAGGTTATGCATAACTTTCGCGACAAGCTCTTGAGAGCAATTGTACGCTTTAAAGCTACGAAATAAACTGTGATTTTCCACTCCCTCTTAACATACGATGTGTTGATGTTATATGTTAGGAATGAAAGTAAGACAAAGATTATTAGACGGCACTTTGACGTGTTAATGATTGCGTGCATTGTATCTGAAAATAGTAAGTAAATCCATTATGTTCCTACCATATTTTAATCATAAGGCATATCATTATTAGTCTGTAGTATATGAAAAACTTGACACAAAATAATATTATTTATTGCTAGAAAACAAACGTTACACATTTATTTTCAGAAGTATTGCTGCTATCCTATATTTTTGATTAAAATATTGTGTACATATGAAAGTAAAAGTGCAAAATGTAGGAAGACATACTTGTTAATTATTATGCCTGAAAACCAATCTTAATTATAATCAAATAAGTCAGGAATTCAGTGGCGTTGTGAAATAATTTTCAAAATCGGTTTAATAGATCCAATTATGAACTCACAAACTGTACCTCATAATTTGAATATTGTAGATATGAATACAGTTAAACATCAGGTTAGAACTGAATAAAACTTGAACTAAATTGTTAGTCAAATTGTTGACAGCCAAATCGATACTAAAATATCAAATTTTGCAGACGAACAAATATTCATTATGAATAAAGTTCGTCCGTTCTGAAGGTAATAAAACAAATGTTTGCGAGAATGAAATAATTAACTAGAGAAATACTCTACTATCGATTGACAAACAAATGACGATATTACCTACTTGTACAGCATAAACTCAAATTTTAAAGTCAACAAATGTCAATAACAGATTCCTACTGTCGCACTTTGAGTGTTGTACCCTACACTCGCAGATTGTAAACCTATTATCAAGCTTATTTGAATAAGATTTTTATATTTAAAGAAATTAGTACTTAATTCAAGTAGTTAATTTTCTTTTATAGATTCATATTACATTACATTACATTACATATTGTAATGAATGGCGAATCGTCGGTGGCCAGAGAAGTCTCCAATTTGTTTCCACCATTACATAAATTGCTGTGTGTGTTTTAATAAAATTCAAAAATATCAAAATTTACAATAAAAAAGTTATCTTACAGATTTAACACCTCATGTCTATGAATCAAATAGACATTTAAGTTCAGGTGGAAACAGTTTTGGATGTGCTAATGGATTTTCTTTCTATGTGCACATGAGGAAGTCGAGTTATGCAAATAATGTAATTAATTAGCGTTTATATCCGTTAAATAAGTTTTTAAAAGTGTAGTACCCGCTTTTAAAACCCAAGACAATAGAGTATGATGTATTTAAAAATATGTTAAATAAAAATCTAAAATTAAGTCTAATCAATACATTCGTATCAAGTAATAGTACTTGCACATCTAAGTAATCACACAGTTTCAAATTAAAAATATAATAAGACGCCCCACTAACATTCCTCGAATGCACTATCGTAATATGAAGGGTTGTCAAAAGGCATGTTCTCTTTGTAGTTGTTGTACAAGATGTTTACCCTACCTTCGTACCTATAAGAAATCTTATCAAGATAATGGAGCTTTTCATAACAATTTTTCTCATAATATACATTTCTGTAGTTATGATTATACTGTTAATAATGGTAATTGATACCACTACCGATTGCATGTAAAATGTTTTTTATATATTGTAACACAAAGAACGGTTCGGTGGCCATTTACACTCAATTTTATATTAAAATAATAATCCCTCGTTTCTATATAAAAGGCACATTTTCAGTCGTAACGATACGAAAATTAGTTTGGGAACAATCACGGAGGTCAGACTGTACTACTAAACACTGAAAAAAAATACAATTGAGGTCGTAACTAAATAAATATAATAGGCAAAAAGGTAATCAAAATAAAAATGCGTCTAAAACCCAAGGGGAAACAAAGAAACAAATGAACCAAATGTGACGATCGGCCGATTTAAAATTATAAAGATCACCCTCATCAAAATGTATGAAAATCCTCATCAAAAGTATGTATTTCGAACATAATATATATGACATATGATAGGTAAAGTTTACGTTATCTTGTTATAGCTGATATATTTCCTCCATATTGTTTCGGGTAAAATATTAATGGCAACGAGTATTCACTATGCACGATGTTATTAAAACTCAGACAAAATAACATCAAACGCGCGCAAACAATAACGTCACATTTTGACACCTGTTAATCGTGACAAAGAGCAGAGACAATAGAAACCTGACAATAGAGGCAGATGGCAGCAAAGATAATGGTCGTGCGAGTGCTCACTTCCGTCCCGGTCGAGAAGGAAATGGTGCCGCCCTGTAGACAGCCTTCATTTCCTGCCTAGTCCTTTTACTGGGGAGAGTTTATTTGCGACGATCCTTGCGTACTTTGAGTTCAATTACTTTAGATGATGGAAGGATGAAAAATTTCCTGTCTTAGCCTTCTATAACGATATTACTGTAATTACTTAGATATTCCAACGTTGTACAAGATTGGATGCATAGCTCTACGTATAACGTAATTATAAACTGTTTTATATTGTCGTGTACTGTTCTGTGTCGCTTATTAAGGAAGTCGCTATTTATTTGTTTATAGACTCGGTGAAATCTTTCTCATGCTTATTTCAACCAGAGAGAATCGATTTATAAATCAAAAATTCTAATTCTAATTTTTGTTTTTAAATACATATGATTTTAGATAAATATAAAGATTTCACTTTGGATTAAAACGCTTTATTATCCAATACGATATATCGATGCACTGTTACATTTTTAAATTCATTGTTAAATTAAAAGCTTGCATTTTTGGAGAAATTGTATTTTATTTTATAAATTTCAAAGTTAATAGAGATAAATAATTTTAGTAACCTATATAAACAAAAATAATTCGCATAATAATCACAAAACTAGAAGACATTGGTCCGTCTTGTCGAGTATGTTTTTTATTTATTACTTGAACTCTGAGGAAGGAAAATTGGAAGGAAAATGAAAATTAGTTTTACAAAATAAATATCACTAATATATACCGGAAAAGCGAACAGTCTGTAAGGGTTAGCATAGCAAAGTGTTCTATATGTTGGTATGTAGCTAATAAAAAGGTAGGCTAAGTATAAAAAACATATTAAGGCGAAACGAAGTTCGCGGGGGCAGCTAGGTTAAACATATATATCATTGTCAGTAAAATATATAAATGGGCTGAACACTGAACTTATTTAACATGCACTTACTACAATATAATTTTGCCATTGTAAAATCAATTATATCAAGACTATTTATAAAATGTTGATACATTTCTGTAATTCAAATGATTAACGAACAATCAATGTCAATATGCGAAACGGGATGTGTTGTGCCTTCCACTGTATTACCGAGTTCCTTCCTGACAGAAATCACGATTCAAAAGATTCAACGAATGTACTGGAATTCAATAAATAATATATTTATATCCATTTATAATAAATAGAGAAGAGTTTGATAGGATTTATATGACCATGTCTGCTTTACCATCTAAAAACAATTTGTCTGTAAAGTCGGTTTAGGGACGATAATTTTACACGATAACAGCATAAGAAAACATTGATGAAAAATTGCATACTTTTATGAATTGAATTGAATAATCACTAAATTATCATTATTTTGTTTAGTTAATTGAAAATTAAATTTTTTTCGATAAATTAACATATACTCGTTAATTCAAATACTTTTTTTTAAATAATCTAAGAACAAATATATAAGATTATATCACTTAAATGTTTTTTTAAATGAAATAATTATTTACCTTTTTTGCTGCAATTGTTGTTGTAATTCAAAATAAACAGAAATGAGAGAAGAGAGAATAATGCGTCACAAGCCAAACGTTTGGCCAGATTGTGCCTCTCTATCGCTTGTACCGCACTCTCGCTTGCACGCTCGGCTCAGGAACGTAACAATCAGTCATGTTACGCTCGGCTCAGGCGGAACGTAACAATGAGTCATATTTTTGCGTGCGGCCGGCGTTCATCGATTTATAACACGTTATCACATGAAAATGAAGTTTAATAATACTATCGTTTCTGTATTTCAATGTCTTTCTGTCAATAGTCACAATTTAAAAGAGTTTATAATACCAACAAATGGAGTAAATTGGGAAAAACTTTTCTTAGTAGCTCGACAGCAAAAAAGTAAAACCCTAAAAAATTAAACCCTATTGAAATAAAAGTTTAATAGCGACAGATGGACCGCTAAAAGCTGTATCGTGTTGGGAGGAAACGACGCGAATTTCTCATTTACATCAGAATTTACGCGAGTTGGAGTGTAAAAGACGGGCTACAAAGTAACTATATTATATTTTATTAGTTACATAGGTAATTAATTTATTAAAAGTTTAACAATATCCTGCTCATAACAGTTGTTTAACTAAAGGTTATCGTAAACGCGTTTCGACATAAATTCAAAAATTCAAAATTCAAAAATCATTTATTCACGTAGGTAACACAATGTACACTTGTGATTCGTCATTAAAGAAATACATATTAATGCTTCTAATTTTACATTTACTGCCAGTTCTCAAATCAAGGGCGTAGAACGGAAGAGAAGAACTGGCAATAAACTCTCCGCCACTCTTTTTAATCGCCATTTTTTTTTTACACAACGTTTGTAAGGAGCTGAAACCATTACACCATGTTCCACATGACATCTTAAGTAATTAATAATAATAACATAAATTAAAAACAAAGACTTGTCCCCTATTAGCAGGAGGCATGGTGAAATAGGAGCACGCACTTACATTCTCGTGGGAACAACACGCAAACACATAGTCGAAATAATTAACATCACCGCATACACGAATTCAAGTACGACCAGTCACCACAAGTAGCACCCGTTCACGAGTATGACGCATGGCCAGCCATCGGCCCCCTCGCCATATTTTAGAGAGAGAGACATACCACTTAATTACACAAATTTAGGATAAATAAAACAAAATGGAAGACATGTTCACATAAATATATAAAACCTATATTGACTAATGACGAATTCTACCCTATTAGTCAAAAAGTTCCTCCGTTCTTAAGTGAATAAAACAACTGTATACAGTATACTAGTAATATAGTGTGAAATAATAAGCTAGAGAAATATTTTATCTATTCTTCCGCTAACAGACACAACGCTTTATATAATGAGCTTACAGTTAAATTTATTACATACCTTCATATCGTTATATTTAGTAATTACAAACTTTAAAACATTTATGAATCCGCTATTTCCTGAAAGCCCAAGTAGCTCTCAATGGCACTTAGCCTTTAAAATAAATGTATCACGAGTGAAAATCCGAGCTGAAAAGCTGCCCCTGGTATTTTTCTCATGTGTACAATCACTGAAGGAGTTATTCCGTTGCCATACAGCCTTACACAAAGAGGCTTTTATCGCAACGGACGCGTGAAACGCCGAACTGAACCGCACAAGATGTTAAGTGGGTTAGTAGGTATTAAACTGTCTACAGTTCTAAATCTGTAAATACCAACGTGTTTATGATTAAATGAAAAGCAATTACGCAATAAAAATTGTACATTTTCGAAAATATGGTTCAATTATGTTGTGTTACTGTTTTTTTTTGAAAGGTTGCGTTTCCAATTTCGAACCTTATTCAGAAAAGTATATCTAATATATATAAAATTCTCGTGTCACAATGTTTTCCCATACTCCTCCGAAACGGCTCGACCGATTCTTATGAAAATTTTATGCATATTCACTAAGTCTGAGAATCGGACAACATCTATTTTTCATCCCCTAAATGTTAAGGGTGGTCCTACCCCTAAATTTTGATTGATTTTATTTTTTAGACAGAACTTTTTGTTTTTATTATGTGGAATCATTTTATTACTAATCTGGAAAACTGATTATTTCAAACATTGAATTACATTCCAATCATACGCGTGTGACGATTTGCGTCAGGCACAAAAGTCGGACCAAGTGCTGATCAATGTTTATTCATCTTGTAATCCTCACCACACTTTAATTGAAATAGTGTATCATTATAGGCTGGCAACGCACTTGCAAGTCATGCGGCGAGCGCTTCTTAGAGTAGTCATTAAGTAAAAATGTCACTTATAATATAATAAAGCTTCACAGTATTTTTTAAAATGAATATTCCTAACACAAAGGGAGTAATGTAATCATGTAAGTGTTGCGTACAGAGCGGTCTCATTATCCCGGTTGAGGCAATGTCGCTTATCTGAACTCGTGAACCTTTACGAAGGAACGTGTTTTGTTTTGATAATATTGTATCGTATTAAATAATATGCATAATTGTATAGTGAATTGAGGTATCTAATAATGACTCAATACTTTACTTTTATAAGAAAAGATCCGTAATACCGAGCATGGAACTGAGCCATTTATATGTAACTTACTGGTGATAATTTTTAAGGTAGTAAGAAGATGCCCAAATTGTACATGCGTAAATCACTAAGACACATTGGCAATGCGTAACTACTTATATAACAAACTAGCTGGCCTGGCGAACATCGTACCGCCTAACAGTCGATTCTTTATTTTTTTTAAATACTTATTCCGCTATTCGGGACACCGGTCTAGCTAGTAAGATAAAAAAAGAAAGTTGATAAGACAACAAATACATTATGTCAAAAAATTTAAATGTACCTTCCCGGAACCCCTCCACTAACACTTGAACTTTATGATATGGTATTAAAGTTCAAATTGACCTTAAGTATTATTACGAATATTTTGTATGGGAATATAGAAAAGTGTTGTTTTTAGTCTTTTTCAATCAATTTATTTAATTTTTCTCTTAAGAACCATCCTCGTACTTCAAGAAATATTATAAAAAAAGAATCAGACAAATCGGTCAATCCGTTTTCATGTTATGTCGTGACAACGGAAAACGGGGTTCATTTTTATATATATAGATTATCCATGAAATTCTTATATAATTGGCTAATACCTCTATATTTTAGCCGGATTGATTTGTCAGCGCTGAAAAAAATTATTCCCTCTTAGAACTCTGGCACTCTTAAAAGATACTCTTTATTTGGGTTTTTGTTTCTTCAGCGATACGTTCCCGGAAAGCGACCAAATCTAGCGCATTTTATATGCTTTATCGCAATTCTGACACTGGTCTTTATTGGTCGGTGTAGTGTCATCAAATTAATCAGGTTCGAAAAATATCCATTATAGGTTTCAAACTTCATACATGCAATGTTTCAGCTCTCTACGGCTGAATAGATAACTGGCTTTATAGGTGCGCTAGTAATCCATTTTCCATTAAACGCCGGTGAACCATATTACTGTAACCTATCCTGTGATGAATCTATTCACAATCGTATAGTTTAAAAATGATTTTTAAAATAATGTATGTGATGTTAGCTTCAGCGTACGACTCTTATCCTCATGTCCTCAGGACATAAGTTCGATCCCCGTGCAGATAAATTTCTGTGGCATGGCATGCCTTATACCCAAAAGCAGACGGCGTGTGTGAGGTAGAGGAGGCTGATCAACTACTTTCCTATTAGATTGACAAATGATCATGAAACAGATTCAGGAATCAGAGGCCCAAACCTAAAAAGGTTGTAGCGCCACTGATTATTATTATTGAAAAAGTAAACCAAGCTCTAACATTGTTTAATATTCATTATAAACAGAAAATTATATAATAAATAAAAATAATTTAATTAACAATAAAATTACGTATTTTTACATATGATGTGGTACACTTAGTGCGTTTATTACATGTAAATCAGTATGTATATAATACTGTAGGTATTTCTATGACTTAATAGTTATATATTATTTATATTTTTAATACAAATAAGAATTTTTATACTTCACGAAACTCATGGTACGCATAGGGTTAGAAAATAGACAATTATGTAAACGACTTAATAATAATATCAATAAAAACGTATTTTGCAATACTTTATGTGTGTACAATAGCGAGGTTGTCGGGGATCAAAGTGCATCGATTTATGCCCAATGGTCCGAAACATGATATGTCTCCCATATATGTAAATCTCGAGCCTGATATATTCATATGTATGTGTATTTTGTACAACTATTAAATATTTAAATGAAGGAAAACATCACGAGGAAACCAGCTTGCGTTAGATCCAAAAAATCAACGGCGTGTGTTCACAGGACGCTGATCACCTACTTGTCTATTAGATTTACAAACTATAATGAAACAGATACAGAAATCTGAGGCCCACACCTAAAAAGATTGTAGAGCTATTGATTTTTTTATTTTTTTATTTATAGTGTAATGGCCACATAGATACTTCTTCATAGCACTGAGCCAAATATAGAACAACTATCTTCAATAAAGTAAGGCATAATATTGTGTAGCTTAAAACTAAGTAGCATAGACAATAATTGCAATGGATGATTCATAGTCGTCACAATTTGTGAGGCGCCATCGTCAATGCACCAATCTAGCTATCGTTACACACTTCAAAGCACTGTGGACAATACAAAAGCTTCTACCAACAGAGTTCCGACGCAATCCTGCAATTATCTAAATGGGTCTCACTTTGAATTACTGTCAAAGACTATTTATGGTATAGACCGTAGATTATCAAATATGATAATGGTTTTTTTCTGTCTGATCGAATATCTACAATCGTTGGTTTGTTTCTGAACAAGGGAATTTGGCTTAAAGCTGTCTCGTTACCAAGCCATAGAATTAAAAAAAAAGAACAAGGCAATCACTTAATTTATTATTTTTGGTTTTATATCGGACTTTAACAGGGTATCTCTATTTTCGATACCTTCAAAATATCAATTTCTTGTTGAGTCCGCCATTTTGTTTCAGGCATAAAAGTAAGACGTAATGTAATGATTATAGTTTAGTAGAAACACCCCATGGTAACTTAATAGAGATAAACATTTTCGGCGCCAACTATATAGCTATGGTGGTATGGTGACACTAACATATCTAAGAAAAACAAACAAAATGTTTTAAGCTACATAGGAAATAGTTCGCTCAACAATGATTCTAATGCGGTCAGAACGGGTCAGAACTTAAAATCACAATATGTGAAAGAAAAATAAATACTTCAAATTCAATACATGAATAGTATTGACTAGTTAGTAGTGACACAAAAACTAAGGACGACGAGAAGGAAATTCGCTATAGACCCAATAATCAACAAACGAAAAATAATAATCAAATAAAAATCAACGAACGTAATTTGAATTTTGACAAAAATACATAAAAGTAATGGACTGATTATTGTAGAAATATAAATATAAATGTAAATAATGTTATATTGGACTTACGTTACCTCTAGTAATAATGTTATAGCATAAGTGGCAAAGAAAAACCGAGAGGTATATCATAATGACGCCACCCAGCATTATACCTTTCCAAAATGACTTTTGTTTGAAAGCATTTAATATTTTTAAGGCGGTCGAAGTTTTTTACACAATAAGTTAAGCCTTTGTTTTTGTTTCTCGTATTCAATTAACGTTGTTATTTCCTTCTTTGTATCGTCGCTATAGCCATGAAAAGGTACAAATGCATCTTCATAATTATCGAAGTGTCGTTTATACGCAAGCCACGGTGGACTTTAGTATTATAGAAAGTCCCGTTGTGAGTACTCCAATTAATACCACAACTCTCCAACTTAATATGGTGCTGAGATGTCCTAGCATTATTCCTATTAAAGGACAGACACCATAAATAAGGTTTATGTAAAACGTACTTGAGTTTTGTGGGGTATATTCTTCAACGAAGTAAGATATAATCAATATTGCCCCAAAGAAAATGACCCCACAATGACTCGCGAGTTCAGAAAAAGACTTTTGTCTTCTATATTAAATAATATAAACCAAGTTAATAGTACTGGTAAACTCAGCAGTATAACTACTAGTCTTCGCCCAAAAAAGTCACAAATCACTGAAAGCAGAAAATATCGAAAAATGCATGTCAGATTCACTACAGCCGCTGAAAATAAAAGAAAGATATTTGTCAGAAGCGCCGTAGTAAACGCTTGGGACGATGTAAAGTTGTATGTTATCAAGCATGCTTATTAAAACAATGGTATGTGATCAGTAAAACAGGGGAAAAATGGGTCTGTACCTCACTATGAGGCCATACACATAGTTACAGCCTATTGGATTCAAATTACTGGCATAGTTTTCAAAAGATTAGACTAAGTCAGGACAAACAAACATTAATTTACTCATATATATATATGTTAATACAATATACAAATGTGTCTAAATATAGAGTAGAAGTTCAAATACCTATCCAAGATAAATCTTCCTCTTTAAGGAGTCATCTATTTTAGTAATGTAAATCGTATACGAGTATATATAAAAAAGAAATATCGATATTTTAGTTGGCTTAAACTTAGCAACTGTTAAACGATATTATATAAGTATAATGAATAATAAATAGCATTTGTATCCTGTAAACATTATTTAGTAGTCATTTTGTTTCTTTGTATAAGTAATAATACTTGACTTCTTTAATATTTTATTTGTTTTAATCCTTCTATATACGATTTATCTTATGTTTTTTGCATCTCACTTGCTAATTTAAACAATAACGTACTTCACGTAACAAATAAAACTATAGTGGTTTAATACAAAATGTAGGGTATTTCTTATCTGAACCATTAATTATGTTTACGGATTGTTAAGCATCTAGTTAATAAGTTACAATTTAATGTAGCGCTGTCTTGTTTTTATTTTATAGTTTATAATTTTACCGAATAACGTAGTGCATCTTAACACAAACAATTACGAAGTAACAAACATTTAATAGATTATAGAATACATATGGCTACCTAAAGTTCGTAATATATTCACTTTTAGAGAATTTGGTAAATTTGTAGATTTTGTTACTTGCTGAACGTAAGTTTTAATAATTTTCTCTACATAAATAGCCAATTTAACTTTTCTTTTGTCCACCTAAATAACAAAATAAAAAAACTATTTAGGGGGCGTCCATAAATTACGTGACGTGTTTTTTTAAATTTTCTGTACCTCCCTCCCCCTCTGGCGAGATGTGAGATTTTAATCAACCCCCTCCCCCAGCCCCCAATCTCACGTGAGATTTTTCAAAATGTAGGTTTCTTAGGTAAACGCGTTGGATTGTTACTGTAAAAAGAAAAAAAAATTGCTTCGTGCTTTTATTTACGACTAAAACAAAATAAGTGAAATGTTGAGCGTTTAGGTATGGAGTTAGCGGGAAGTTGCAGAGATGGCCTTTAGGGTCAACCGTTTTCCTAGTTTTGTTTTTCAATCAGAAAAAAAATTGCGTGATATTTGCCGAGACCCCCTCTCTCCAACGTAACATTTAATGAGATTTCACTCGACCCCCTCCCCCCCTTAAACACATCACGTAATTTATGGACGCCCCCTTAATATTTCACCACTATACAACAAAGATGTTTTATGTTCTTGAATTATACTGACGAGAAATAATTAATACAGCCATAGTATGCAAAGTGGTATATTCTGCCTTTTTATAGAACAGGGGACAAGCCTCAACTGACGTTAAGTGACATCGCACGCCGCTCATGGACACTTTCAATGCCAGAGGACACGCGAGTGGGTTGCGGCCTTTCAGGAATTCATACGCTCTTTTCTTGAAGAACCTTAAGTCGCTGCTACTGCGGGGTACCCTTGTGGGCCTCAGTTGACAGAATGCTTCATTTAGAATAACTAAATTTTAACATTTAAATGTAATTTTGATTTGGATGTGTACAAGTTTTAAGAATATAAATATAAATGTTTTTTTCATGCACAATTTTATACCGGTATTAATGATAATAAGTTTTTAAATAAACCTATCGTTTTTTACATCGGATTATAATTTTGTATACAGAATGACATACAGATTAATGAATATACTGTTATTTTACTGAAGTTTAAACGTGACGTGAGCGTATTATAGGGATTTTCATGTATTATTGAACGTGACTCGGAGATTAAGCTCTGGATTTATGTTTTGAATAAGGTTAATTAAAGATATAATATGGACATTTCGTACAAAGTTTTCGTTATGACAAATATTTTAACGAGCTTATACACGATTTCAAATGCCTTGCATGCTTAGGTAATGAATGTCATTGGACTTCATAGGCTTCTAGCAGGGTTTGTCCATGGGCATTTAATATCAGGTGAGCCTTCTGCCATTGTTCCCCCTGCTTTAGAGTTCTTGTAAAAAAGGACAATAGTTGTCTGGTGTTTAGTTCTGAGATAATTAACATTGCCAAATGTCGCGGTATATTATGGCTAAGATAAGATTACAAATCAGCGGATAGAGAGACGATCTTATATATATTATTTATGTAATATGTCTTTATCTAAATTATTTAAAATAAATAATTCAGTGGCGCTACAACCTCTTTTAGTCTGGGCCTCAGATTTCTGAATCTGGTTCATGATCATTTATAAATCTAATAGTCAAGTAGGTTTTTATTAGCAGGTAGGTTATTAGCCTTTAGTGCCTGACACACGTCGTAGACATTTTTTGGTCTAATACATGTCGGTTTCCTCACGATGTTTTCCTTCACCGTTCGAGCTAATGTTAAATCTAAATAATCTAATAAAAATGTGCACAGCCGGGGATCGAACCTACGACCTCAGGGATGAGAGTCGCACGCTGAAGCCACTAGGCCAACACTGCTTTGCACTGCTCTAAATTCTTTAGTTGTAAATTTTCAATAGAAAATCACTGAAGATTTTTCTAAATGAGCTAATATAAACTAGGAAACATGATTTTCGTTTTAAACCATTCCGCCATTTTTATCTTACATTTCATATTATCGATTAGCCGCTGGAGCAGAATTTTCCGCAACACCGAGGGAATAGCCGGAAGGCAATACTAATGAAGTTATCATAGCGAATTTTAAGTTAAGTCTGAATTGCTACGTTTGATAATTATCGACTAGATATTTAAAAACTCCCGTCCTAACCTGATATCCCACTTCCGACACAACAACGTTTTGGGTCTGGGCCTCAGAGTTCTGCATCTACTTAGTGATCATTTGTATTTTCTAATAGGCAAGTAACCGATCTGCCTTTTGTCAGACACGCTTTTAGAAGGCTGATCACCTATTATCTTTTATTCTATTTTTTTTTTATAGAAGAGTATCCCACAACCCCAATAGTGAAAGAATAGATCACCCTTTTATAAATTTTAAACTTAGATTCATATGGGGTTAAAAGTATGGAAACCTTTGTTACCCAGAAAAATAATAAAATACTTTTTTTTAGATCCTTTTACACTTAACTTACTTTTTTACGTTTATATTCGTATATTATTTTAAGTATCTGTCAGTGCCGGATTAGCCATATAGCAAGAGTAGCAAATGCTACGGGCCCCGCGAATTTGGGGGCCCCGCGCTCCAATGCCTGTTTGACCTTAATAAAAAAATATCAATTTAGACGAAGTGTAAAATATCTTTAACGCGAAGCGCTTAGGCTATGCTTCACTTCCACTTGAAAATAAAACTCGATTTCGACACGTTAAATCGTTAAAATAAGTAGGTATTTTACGAACCTTTTAACGTTAATGTTCTAATGTTTAATTATAATCGATATATTTATACTATAAACTAGAATCAATACCATAATTGTACCCTTTAAACGGACAGATTTTTATTTGTTTAAACATAGGTAAGTATACATTTATTTTGCAAGTTTACGTAGCCGATTTTAATAATTGTAGATTATAAGTATTACAAGAAAACAGGCAAAGTATTTAAATTTTATTAACGCAGTCACAAGCCAATCTGCTATGGTTGGTTGATTTAATATAAAAAATATAGATTTATTTTATGAGTGATTATAATATCGATCATGTTATTGCACATATTTCCCAAACTTAGAATTTGCCTTGCGCCTTTACTTGTCACTCATGATCACTAATTGCAGTGGCGAAAGTTCTTTTTCAACATTAAAACGTATTAAAAACGAATAAAGGAACACGATGGGCCAACAACGTCTTAATCACCTCACTTTGTTGAATATAGAGCATGATTTGCTTAAAGAAGTCGATAATAAATATTAAAAGTGTTATTTCTACATCTGGCCATATTAAATCCAGAAAAAAATATTTGTAACAGTTTTGTTTTTTTTAATACTCTAAACTTGAGAACCTAAAGTAAACCGAAGGCCCCTTGACAGAATTTGCTACAGGCCCCGCGCTGGCTTAATCCGGCACTGGTATCTAAGTGTCTTTTTGTGACAAAGGTCTCCTCCAAATCCCACCATTCCTTTCTGCACTGTGCCGCTCTGTCCCATGTACCACCTGCTGCTGTTAACTTAATTTGGAATATCCACCTTCTAAGTTGTCTTTCTACGCAGCTACGCAGAATACAAACCTTGTAGCTAAGCCTGTGAAACTTATGACCATGTGTTAGAAGAAATTCTTTGTACCAATTGATTTTTCTTTCTACGGGGCAAATATATACGTACTGTATAAAACAAAATGTGTGCTTATGCTTTAAATATGAAAATCGACAGACACAGAAGAATCACATAGTGAAATAATGATTCGATTAAACAGTATCAAAGGTTATGTCATAGCAAAGACAATTAATTTATTGTAATTTTCTCTGGTCGTTTACATACATACATTTAATGATAGTGCAAAAGAGCATTTATGTTCATTTGAGCCATATTCGATAAAATAACAACATAGTGGAATTACTCAAGAATTTATTAGATTAAGTTTATTTTACATTTCTGGTCGAACTTTCTGTAGGATACGTAGGATCAATTCCTCATTTAAATTCATCCATGAAACATTGGAATTATGTAGGATTTACAAGAATATTGCTTAATGATTAGCTTTTAAAGGTCAAATTATGATCTATAAGGGGTTGATAACAAATATTCCATAATAATACAAGTAAAAGCATTCTTCGCTAACTTAATTTAATATTTACGTTGTTACATGTTTGTATTGAAATCTATTCTTTTCTGTATCTACCAACTACTCGTACTATCATGGGGCATGGGTTACAGATCCCCGGAGGAGTCAAAAATCAAGAGAAGTTTCTCTTTCTCATTGGCTAGGGTTTAGACTACATTTTGAGAATGATAGATAGCTTTTTTACATACACATATTCAGCTCATTAGAGACTATTATTAGTGCAAAAGTTATGTCATTTAAATACCTCACCCACAGATAACCAACCGTAATTCTTGGAAAACCCATAAAAATGTAAATTTCACATAACTATGTAAATTATGGAAAAAAGTCTTTTGTAATCGGTTGGTGTTAATCCCATACATATCAAATCAAATAATATATTTCCTTAGTACGTTGATATAATATTACAAATTATATTTAAAAAAATCTTGGTAATATGATTAAAATACTAAATACACAGAAACACTGCACAATTTTAATTGGATAAGCAAAAGGCAGCAATTACATGATATCGCATTTAGCACTTTGCATCTCATACGATATATGAATTTCAAAGAAGCTGGCACTCACTATCACACGCTTAGTATTCATTCTTGCAAATTAGCGTTGTCGTAAAGATAAGCACAAATAAAATTTAAACATGAACCTAGTAGATAGTTGTATGTTTTATTAGTTTGTCTGTTATTTAAAGAAATATAGTTCTATAGTTTTGACCTAGTGCCAACCTCAACTCTGAGGTCGTGAAACAATACTTAATAGGGACTAACTCATTTTACAAAATATGGCCTGAAATAATTATTATATTTTATTTAACTATTAGTTAACATAATAAAAATTAAACATAAATAAATGTAAAGGTTGTTGCCCTCGCAACTTTGCGATATATTCCTATATGCGCAACGTACGCATTTATTAACTATATTTTAATTTATGATTTTTCGAATTCGCCATTTATTTGATTATTGTTACTGACTGCGTTATAACTTTGCCTGTGTATTAAGATACCCTCCTCGTGATTATGCTTCTAAATTAAATGTTCGAAGAAAGGTATTTTTTATAATATAAATATGTGATAAATTTAACTACTTCTCTGTAACTGTAGTGTATTTTTCGAGAACTGTTAATAAGAATATTTTATTACTATCAGCTGTGTGTGTACAGTAGAGTTTATATTACCATAGATCTAAATGCAAAAGTCTGATGGCAGCTAGTGCCACCTCCTATTGTATGTACAGGTCTAGGGGTACGATTTGTAGGGCTATCTCCATCACTGCTTCATGGCGTTGTTTTCGTGTAAGCGCTGGCGAGCCTTTGGAAGTATTCTAGTTTCGTGATTTCCGTTCCAATCTTAGCCAAGGCAATAGTCAGGTTTTAGGCGATAGATCCCATTTAACGCTCTTCTCTTTTTGCGTCGATTGTTGGTTTGTTTAGTTTATATTCAAGGTGTTTTTTCCAGAGCAGTTTACTGTCTAGAATCATAGCTAAATATTTTGATCGTTGAGTTTTAGTTTAAGAGCTTGGAAAGTCTGTAAGGCCCAGAAACACTTTGGTTGGTAAACAGTTCTTGCTGGATAGACAGACAGCTCCTGCTCAGTACACCATCTCTCAATCACTCAGAAGGGCCTTCTCATGAGATCACATAAGGTGCTTTCAAAGTTCTTTACTGAGCTATAGCTAGATCATCAGCGTACCCCACCGTGTAGAGATGATCGAGCTGATTGGGTTCTGTTATGATTTATTACTGCCAGTTCTTAAGATTTCACTTGCTATAGCAGAATATATATTACATGACAAAACTACGCATTTTGTATTATCACATTTTCTTTCTATTATAATATAATATTAGTAAAAGTTAATCTCATTAACGGTCTGTAATACGTCTGTAATAGGTCTGGGTAGTGAAATGATTTCAGGATCAATTACCATCCAGCTGATTTGTTATAAGCTATTAATTAATCATGATTGCACGCTGTAAGCTGCAAATATCTATACTACAATTGCAATGTAATATCAAATAATTGATTAATCACATTACTGATATTCGTAATTATTATTTCGTATTTCAACAAAAACAAATTTTAACATGAATTATTAAATGTTATATACGCGGAATACGTTTCACAAGAAATCGATATTAGTATGCCATAAACGATATATTAAAATATCAATAGATGTAGGTTAAATTAAACACACAATTAAATTCGAATCAAACGAACATTTCATTCATATTTTTGGTTTCGTGTCTTAGTTTTGAACATCGTCAAATGAAAATACAAATTATTAATCATCATCAATCATCTTCCTTATACATAACAATAAATCAGTTTTATAACGCAGTTTCAACTAAAGTACTAATCTCTTTTGACGGTGAGAGATGAAACCGTACTTTAATCAAAATATGCAATTGGACTTATGAATGAAAGCGCATTTAACAGACAATTTATAGACTGGTATTCGATGTAAGTTTTTCGACGAATTACGAGTAAAAACGGAATAGACTCGAAAACTTAATCAAAATTAAAGCATTATTCCAAGGTAGATTTTTGTTCTGTCTCCCCCTCTATATATCTATCATGTAGTATTTCGTTTTAATATCGTTTAAGGCATCATTGCTCGTCCCTGTCAAAGCTTCTTAAGGCAAACATCTTAGATTGGAATTTCGATGGCATGTATCCGATGTGAGCTCAGAATTTTCACTCCACTTTGTTCCAGGATATTGTATTAAAGCGGGTTCAATAAACTTTGATAGGAATAAAAAGAGGACGCTTATATGAATCTTTTGTTTCAACGGAATTGCCAGCTATTTCCTATTCATAACTTAATCCGTACTATGTGTACTAAAATTCCATTTAACAATGCTGAAAATTTTGGAATTGGTAAGTAAAGTTTTCTAAAATGTAAAATATCCTTTTATTTAACGCTTCATCTCCGCATTGGTAAATTCCGTACGTCCTTAAATCAATAGAGAAAAAGGCTGATCAGCAAGGCTTAAAAAAATATGATAAAAGCAGAAATACATCTCCTAATCAATCGTAGACTGCTGCTACAAACAGTCTTGAAATGTTTACGACTATTATAATAATCAGTGGCGCTACAATCTCTTTAAGTCTGGGCCTGAGAATCTGTTTCATGATCATTTTTCCAATAGGCAAGTTGGTGATCAGCCTTCAGTCTGACACATGCCGTCGACTTTTTGGTTCTGAGACATGTCGGTTTTCTCACGATGTTTTCCTTCACCGTTCGAGCGAACGTTAAATGCGCACATATAAAGAAAGTCCATTGGTGCTTAGCCGGGAATAGTAGACGACCTCAGGGTTGAGAGTCGCACGCTGAAGCCACTATGCCAACACTGCTGCTACGACTGTTATACACATATTAAATGCGTTCTTTTCTTCGTATTGGTAAAAATCAAGCTTCTACAAAGGATTGTAAATAACAAGTGGGTGGTCATGCGTGCTGTCGTTTGAACACGTCCGCGGATTAATCGGTCCAATCGCCCGAATAATTCCGTGCACGGAACGGGGAGTGTGATTTAAGTCTTGATTAAGGTCATCAGAACACTGCACTCCATTTCAGGGGTTTAATTGATGCGGTATAGCAGAAAATTAAATCGATGCGTTATTAACTAAGCTTCGCGTTGTTTAAAACGATTAATTATGGAGTTAATGATCTCTGCAGTAATGCTAAAAATTATGTCACTTCATTAGAAACAAATGAATTACTTAGGATCTAAATAATTAATAAAATTAATAAAAATAGAAAAGTCTTTAATTTCCTATTAAAATTATCAATATTATGATTATAAAAACAAATAAATACAGTAATTTTGTTACTTATTATACATATATGATATATTAAACTATAACTTACAATTTTAGGCCTTAAAAATGGCATTTTTCTCTTACACAAGCCACCTCGAGCCAATATGAACTAGTACTATTGGAACGATGGTTCTGCCATCGCATTTGGGGTCGTCCTTTGCGCCGTTTGACTTTTGGTCCTTTCCATGACGTGACTTGTTTGTCCATCTTTCATCTTGAAGCCAATTTCAGACTTGCATACAAGATTTAAACTATTCCTGAAGATCTTAAACATTTATTTGCTTAGTGATACGAGAGATTGATTCAATACCTATTTGAGTCTTGAAGTACGTTTATGAATAAGGCCGAAAATCTCTGAACCGCTATTATGCAAATATAGAATTCTTTTAAAAGCTCAACGGAAGGGAGGCAGAGCGATAAGCCTCCGGCGTCAGTTCTCGGCTTTGTTGCTACGACAAGCGGGAGCCGCAATTTCGCACATACTCAGCAAAAGGAAGCTTTCTCAATGGGCTAATTTTGCACTTCACCGCCAACGTCATTCCCGAGCGATTCAAACGTTTGAGAACCTAGTTTAATTATAGTATTACGTTGCTTTGAAGTTGATGTGAACAACTCATTATGCATTTAGACTTACAGTTTGTACGATATACCATTAATATCTTATGGTTATAGAATATTTATTTCTGTTACAATTTTTTAAAAAATCTTATATTCTTGTCGATGTTTCTGACTGTGTACATAATTTCAAAAAACTAATGTCATTGACTTTCGATTCTTGAACACATTGACAGCTATGATAAATGTGATTTATAACTCTCACTAACATGCATCCACAGACTATCCTAAAATTTGTTTTGTAACGTTCATGTTTCTGGAAAAACAAAATGATTCCACTGGAGGACCTTTTAACAAAGTTATCACCAGTTAGAGAGTCAATTTACACAGAATTTTATGCTAAAGCACATTTAATTAACTTCCTCTAAAGCAAGTATAGACACATGTATGTGTTATTTACTATTTTTATACATGTATGGGTAGACCCCACTATTTTCCATACAGTCCGTGTAAAGAATTAGATTGATTCGATCGTTAGTATATTATTAATTGGATGTATTGATAATTAATTAAAATTATTAAAATTATTTTTATAAATATTTTATTTCGTTGGTTTAAACTTTATTTGGTCCAACACCTGTTCACATAAGACACGCTTAGCCAACGATCACGAATTTTTAAGCTATTCTTGTACTGGAAACATTTCAACATCAATATGCCCACAGATCTGTTATAATTAGTTAGCGGGTCATAAAGGGTCCTCAATTTTAGGATATAACCTTTTGTTATACTTTTACGACTCAGTAGAGACACGTACATATTAAACTTTCTCCTTCTATTAATATAATGCCAGGTTATATAATATACTAGCAGACCGGCCAAGCGTTGCTGTGGCTAAGGTTTTTGTTATATTACATAGTAGTTAACTATTCAAGGTAAACGGTAGGAGAACACCAGTTATGAAGAACACCGTGCTTTTCGGCGGTTATGCCATTAAATTGTAGCTTATGTGAAACGTTGGTACTTTCAACGCAGCGCTATCTGTTAGAATTGTATCAAATAATAAACAAATATTTGCAACAAAATAATATTGCGGGTATAAATTGAGATGTAAGCTTTCCTATCTTTTAAGTTAGATCAAACTGTATGCGGTGTGCAAGGATTGAAATCGGTTCAGTAGTTTAGGAGTCCATAGCGGACAAACAATGTGACGCGTAATTTATATATATATTAAGATAAAGGTTATATTTACATATTTTACCAGTATATATAAGGTATTGTCAATGAAATCGTGAACGGGTGCTACTTGTGGTGACTGGTCGTACTTAAATTCGTGTATGCGGTGTTGTTAGTTATTTCGACTATATATTTGCGTGTTGTTCCCACGACAATGTAAGTGCGTGCTCCTTACAAACGTTGTGTAAAACAAAAAACTTGGCGATTAAAAAGAGTGGCGGAGAGTTTATTGTTAGTTCTGCTATTCCGTTCTACGCCCTTGATTTGAGAACTGGTAAATGTAAAATTAGAAGCATTTAATGTACATTTCTTTTTTGACGTTCATTGTATTACCTATATGAAAAAAATGATTTTTGACTTTGACTTTGAAAGATAAAAAAAAATAGTCACAGCGAAACACCCCAATAGACCCTTGGGGTGTGGTACGTGTAGTGTAATAAAAAAATGTCTAAACATTATAATATTCCTTATATTATAAATAAAGAATCAGACAAATCGGTCAAGCCGTTTTCATGTTATGTCGTGACACCGGAAAACGGGTTTCATTTTTATAAATATAGATAAGATTATTTACATGTCACCCATATTTATTTAATCATCGGTGAACATCCAATAATACCTGCAAATCAAAGAAGCGTGCATTTAATTAACAGTTAGCCTTGGCACGACAGACAGTCCCTTGTACAGAGGCTGTTTCAGCGCAGAGGAATCAGTCACCCACGTAGTCCCGGAAAGCGAGCTGTGGTTTCCCAACTAACAACCAAAAACTTCTGAGCATCTGGAAGGCTGGAAGAGGATCTAGAAGCTGGCTTTATCAGCCAGGTCTTAATGGGTCAAATGGGCGTCTAAGTGCGGAAACTGAGTCCACACTTCAAACTTACTAGTATCTACTACTAGTCTATCTATCTATATAGATAATGCACAAATAAAAGGTCTACAAGGTATGAAAACGTTTACAAAATTCTTACATCGCGATACGTTGACATGATTTAAAATTCAAACGCGAAATTCAGTCCCCTATTTAAGTCGGCGCGGTTATGGAGACTCTTTTATGTATGTTTGAAGTCTTGAAATTTTAATGAACTTGGGTATTGAAGTGAATTTTTAGTTGTTTGTGACCTAAACAAGCTTTTTGTGATATACAGATATTACTTTTCTTAAATATCAAAATCATTACGAATCTTTAAGATTTTAATACCTCAATTCTGACATTCATTTGTTTAAGTACCTATATAATAATTTAGCAACGTGTTCCAGTTCACTAGCCACTGTTTTGGCTAGTTTATTTATCGAGAGACATCATCATGCAACAATATAATTAATGCGTGTGGAATCGTGGGGCACTGCTAGTATTAAAGACGAAAATATTCATGATATAGTAGATATAAGATCACCCACAAAATAAACTAATTTGACAATTGACAATGCTTAGAAACATCCTAACATGAATGTTATTAATGTTCCGATGTTAAGGGTCCAATTAGTGTATTCAACGAAAAACTTCGAGTGCGCTTAAAATCCCGCTTCATATATTCCCAACAGGATCTGATACAATGGCTTTATATTAAGACAATGGAACCAATAATAAGAATGAATGCTGAAATACCGAAATATTCCATTCAATAAAAGATTTTGAAATTTTGGCATATTTGATTGAAAAATGTGATTCAAGCAAAGTATCATAGTGTAATATGTGAAACGCAAAGTATTCTGTAAATACTTGATTTTGAGGTTGTCTTCATCATATTTAAATAAATTTGACACAAGATATATAAGTGATAAAAAGATATTCAATACTCATTGAAATGTCAATTGCGTTTATAGTTTGATTAAAATAGTCAACTAGATATATCATACACTGACTAACCAACACATATTTTATTTTTTATTCCAGATTTTAGGGAAATAGAGGTTTTTATTCCTCCTTTTAATATTAATTCAAATTTACGAACAACCGCCTTATTGGTAAATTTTAATGTTAAACTATAAATAACCTACGCATTGCATTTTATTTTCAATTAACAACAGAAGAAGCATTTTCAGTCGTGCTTTATCTGTATCAAAGGCTATCCGCAATTAAATTAATAAAGCTCTTGGCTTCTACTATCTCCCATAAATTGCAAATTATAAACCATTTTTCTTAATAGTCAACAGTGTGTAAAGAAAGCAGACAAATATGTTTTACTAACCTTATTGGTACGTACGCTGTATCGTACTTTGGTTACTATTGTTATCACTCCCAAAAAGTTGCATGAACAAGGTCCGCTTCTTAGAGAAAAAATGATAAAAAAAGCTACACTGATTTAGATAGGCTTTACTCTTATAAATAACTAGCGGCCCGTCCCGGCCTTACACGGGTGGACATTAAAACATTTTAGTATAAACGTACAGGTAATTTTAAATATTGTGTTGACATTAATATCTATACGATTATTTATTACACGATAAGTTTACGTCACTCATTTGTTTGGTTTCTTCCCGGAACCCCTCCACTAAGACTTAAACTTTATGGTATAGTATTAAAGTTCAAATTGGTTAGTATTATTACGAATCTTTTGTGTGGGAATATAGAAAAGTGTTGTTTTTAGACGTTTTCAGGCAACTTTTAAAAATTTTCTCTCCGTAAGAACCATCCTCGTCCTTCAAGGAATATTATAAAAAAATAATTAACGAAATCGGTTCAGCTGCTCTCGGGATTTGCGCTTAGCAAAACATTCATCGATTCATTTTTATAAAGAAATCTCTCTCTTTTCCTGAAGAAAGAGCCAAAAATAATTTCTACAAAATTTAAAACAATTGACAACTGGTAACAATAACCGTAAGTGTAGGGGACGTTAGTGTACTGCGTAAAACCAAAAATTGATATTTAATTCGAACAATTTGCCACTCAACGACAAAGCTAATACAGCAAAAAACTTCATGAAAGGCTGTATCGCTCAGCCAACTTCTAAAGCGGGCTTTATTACAATTTCCACTTTTCCGTAATGGCCCTCACATGCGCCCGAGTTGCATATTATACGTAATTTCACATAATATGCCCGACAGCTAAGTACTCTCACGTAATTTATGTGAATTAATTATGAGCTTAAAAGAATCGCGAGTTACGCGATAAATAATTTTTGCATCGAACTCTGTCGTTGCGTATTAATTCAAGGCTTAACAATCGAAATAATGTCTGGCAAATTAATTTTTAGTTTTTCTCAAAAAAAAACTCTTAAATAACATTATATTAAAATTACAGACATTATAAAATACTTTGAAATTTCTATTTAAAAAAAAAGTCAAAAAGTCGCGTCTGGCACATAGTTAGCATTGTCAAAAATGTCTGGCAATAAAAAAAGTATGTCAGGTAGACTTATTTAAAAACGAAAAATTCAAAATTACGCTTCTTAAAATGCTAGGATAATTACCTGGACAGGTAGGATGCGCACTAATAATATAAATAAAGCGCAACCTAGGCTACTTCCAGCCAGATAGCCCAGACTCTAACCAAAAGTGTAAGAAGGAAGACGTATCACAAAATCAGCTGACCTAAATTTTTTTCTTTTCAAACGTTGCTACCTCCCGTACTTTTATGCGACATTGTTCTTTAGTCCTGTATTCTTTAGTGAAGTCAAAATATCCGTCATATAAAGATGGTGACGTGTAGTGTAAGACACTAGAGAGGAGGGCGCTTTGCCACGCGACTGGAGTGACGAGTGTACTCTCTTTCTCACTAATGACCACTTATGCATTGTCATTGATTCAAACATTTGTCTCAACTATGTGATATCAAGCTTCTATCAGGACGGAGAAAATTAAATGTAATATCAACTGTTAAGGCGTTTATATATTTCGATGTAGCGGTAAGGACCAAACATTTAATAGCAGGGTTTATGAAAGTTCAAGCAGGTTCTTGAGCCTTAAATTAAATTCTTTTGTTAAGTTAACTGAGTCCTAACAAGAAAATGCCTTTTTTGTCGGACTTATGTACAATAAGACCACAGACCAAGTGGTGCGACTCTCATTGTAGGTTCGAAACCCAGCTGTGAAACAATGGACTTTCTACCTATATGCGCATTTAACACTTGTATTTTTAAACTCGTACGGCCAAAAAGTCGACGGCCAGGTACAGCAGACTGATCACCAACTTGCCTACTAGAAAAATCAAATGATCACGAAAATACAAATCTAAGGCCGTGATTTAAGAGGTTGAATCACCACTGGTGTTTTAAACGTCCAAAAAACATGGTATTTTCTACATATAAGTCCATTTAATAGCATACTTAAAAAAATTGGAAATTGAAATATCACCGCAAAATAAATAGGTATAAAAAGACTTTCTAGAGAAGAATGTTAGCTAGGCGCAATTAGGTAATACTAAAAAGGGATAAATCCAGACAACTAGCTGATAATGATGTAGACAAAGCACTAGAGCGTAGCTTTCAGAGGAACTCGTAAAAAACATAATTTTACAGACTAAAGCTCTGTTCTGTCTCGGAATTTTTCGTAATAAGTGTAGCGGGAGATTGCAAATAGTGGCATAATTTAGCGTATTTAATATACAATTAAAACGTTAAATTAAAACGTTACTTTGACCGAGTAATCTAGTCTAGAGATTTTTTTCAAATTTGGCTGTTGCATCAATGACAAAAAATTACCAAAGGAGACAACTGCAATTTATTCTTATATATTGTTTTAGTACTTAGAGCTAAATGTATAAATTTACAGTAGGTATAGTTTTTAGTAATGTATAATTTTTAAATAACATAATAGTAGTCTGACTTGTGTGTGGACATCGACTTGCATTGAATTCTTTGGCCCTGTGCACAGATTTTTACTAAAACGGTAAATAAATTAAAGGTTAATGCCCGACCAAATACCCCAACGCTAGGTAGTCAAATAGGTAACGTATTCGAATACTAAGGATAGATTTTTTTGTCTGTGCATTTGAACGTAACGAAATCACGAACATCGTTTGAATATAACAAACTTCATCTAAATATATTACTAGTTATTTGAACTATAAACATACGGCGAACAACTTAATTTCTTAATAAAACTAAAATTTTCTCCTTTATATTTGTACCTCTAGACCTAGTGATCGCACATGGAGACATTCTACGTTCGATTCTCTGGTATCAACCTAAACATTGACAAAAATGGCAATCAAGCATATTATGCTATAAGTGAACTGACCACGTAGGTTACGTGTTTTATTAATTTGATTTATTATTTGAAATGTATTTATTTATTAATTAAAGATTTAAGTTGGCGCTTGGAAGATAGAACAGGTAACCCCAGAGCTGGTGCTCCTCGCTCAACGAAAAAGTATTGCAATACCGCAAGGAAATGATGCCAGCATTAAAGTTACACTGCCACAGACGAAACTTTCAAAATTTGTTTTAATTATCTATTTATCAATTTTTAATTATTATTAGTATGTGTAAAAATATGTGTTAAAAAAAGACGTATTATTTATCTTATCTTATTATAAAGTATCTTAGCTGTATTTCGCGTATAAGAAGCTTTAATGCTAACGCTGCAATGGCGAGCTGCGCAAACAAAGCGAGGCAAAGAGGTCACTGCAATCAGTTAAATGGTGTCGCCAACTCAACTTCATACCACTTTTTCTTATTGTTTTACTGGAATCGAAATGATGCATCTGCAAATGGCACCGGCATTTTTCTTTGTCTGCGAAATGGACGTCTGTAGATACGAAACTCTCTTACTTGAACTTGTGTTTATTTAGCTTGTATATATTCCGAGTTCATTTATATATACTTGCCACTGGTTCATAAATTAATGTAATTACACAGTTTTAACTAAAGTTGTCACCTTTCTCTTTCAAGTATACCGTTTACTCTATTGGATATACACGAAAGAGTACTCTATGAGAAGAATTTAGATTTTATGATTTACGCATTCGGATTAACGGAATAATAGTGATCTTTGAAGTATGATTCTTTATTAATGCGGCACGCTGCTGTACGGTGGTGCTGCGGTGGGGTAATTTAATTCTTATTCTATTCCAACCATGATAATGGAGTTATTGCAGTTGAAATAGATATGCTGCTTGCCAGCTGAATCGCAAAAAACTTTTTCATTGTAAATACCAAAATCAACTCAAATTTACTCGTAGTTTTTATTTCTCGTATAAATAAACATGTACAGATTCATCAGTTACAGGATTGTGACCGGACGTGTAGCGCGCCGGAACCGGCTCGTTCCGGAACGTTATCCGAGCAAACTTCCGGTCCGATATCACCACTTTATGCTTCCAGGATTATCATATCAATGTGAACAAAGGACGTGATTCTCAATAATCTAGGGCATTGGCATATTTTACTATCATTTACTTTTTAAAGTATATTTTTATGCTTCAAGACGATCTTATAGAAATATATTTAAAAACTCACTGCTTCGAGGAAAAAATTATTTGAGTGTAATTTTTGGTAGACTTTTGGTGAACAATACATATTAACATAATATTATACGTACATATTTTAAATGATAATTTTTGACGTATTCTTAATATGTTCTGCCTTGGGATTCTGTAACTTACTTTTCGAACTCACACAGCGGTTTTCATTGCGGCGATCGCGCTCAAATCAGTCGTAAAGCAATCATTTTACGATTTGTGAGTTCGAAAAGTGAGTTACTGTATCGAAAGGCTGGTCATATACCTTATACGTAGAGGTTTTCCGTCACTGAATGAGTAATTTGTATGTGAGATACGACCCCACAGTTGTGAAACGCAAGCTTTAACCATTAGGCTAATAGTCTTCATTTTAGTAATATAAAAACATTAACATAATTTTCACATACAATCCTTTCCACTCGTACTAAAATATTACCATGTACGAGGCCCGTTTAATTCGGACTGGACAGAATGAGCGGCATTAAAATTCATAAAGTGTGACGTTGAATTAAGGCACAAAGCGCTTAGTATATTACGAACGCAGTCGCTCTTATTTAATATTCCTTTTTTAATTAAAGAAGATTTTCGTTCGTAATGGTTTTATATGGCAATTTGAAACCTTCTAGCGTTCGTGTAATGGGTACACAAATACTTTAGATACTATAGTTGTTTCAACATAATAAATACAAACATAAGAAAGAGTGAGAAAAGTAAGAATGCGTAATTGACGAAAAATTTATCCGAAACAATATGTGACTATGTAAAAATTAGTGAAGATAATACAATCATATCAGTGAAGAGTGATTATCAATATAATTATTACAAATATGTGCTATATTTTTTATACATACCGTATTGAATACATTGGTATTCACTAAACTCACATTAAAAACGTATAAAAGAACGGAAAGCATTTTTGTCTAGTCTCAAATGTAGGTTTATTAGTAGATATGAAATGTCTAAAAAGCGACACTTAGGTAAGATTCAGAAACGATACTTGCCCTATGCCTCCTGTCAGGGGACAGATTTCACAAACGAGACTGGACCAAGTCTGAATTCAGTACGTTACAAGTCTACGATACATTTTGACACACGGAAATCGTAGCTCCGTCATAAAAGTATCGCGCTATTCGCTGCCTACGAACATACTACAAGCTTTCAATACAAATAATTTATAGAAAATTTTATCACATTACTCTACCGAATGTCTAAAGGTTACATTAAGATTTGCAACCACTGTAAAGAATGAGTGTATTCTATTATTTATATATTCTGTTTGTATATTACTTCGATATCAAACCACAGGGTACAATTGGTATATAGCGAGACATTACTAGTAATAAATATAGTCTAATATAGAAGAATTGTTTCTTTAAAAAAATCAATTTCTGTTAATTATGTATGAAATTATAGGCTAAAGTTACTAACTAGCGGTGTTTATATCACCTTTCCATCTTTTTCCCGTATAATTATACCAAAAAAAAGTAAACCTGAAAAATAACACTTGTAATACATTGACAGCATTGTTTTACTAATTAGGTATAAGTAAGCAACCAGCAACAAATGATTACACAAACATATTGCCCGCTCTCAAAGCCTTTTAAATTTCTTAGCTAATTTAATAATAACAAATAGAAATATGTATTTCTTATTTAGGTCAGTTTGAATGAAACCTTACAATTATTTGCGTGTCTTATAATGTACATTTAATTATTAAGAAAATACTGAATGTTTATCCTTGTTAAGTAAATAGCATTAGTATATATAAATGACTTTGCAAAAGCATATTATGTATGGTAACCACTTCTTTTGAAAATTACTAGATTTATTTTGAATTGAAATTGTTGGCGTTTCTAAGATTCAGAGTTCTTAGAACGAACGAGCGAAGGTGGAGCGAATAACAGTTCGCTTCGCTTGAATTCTTTAGGAGGCCTAATACGAGTGCCGTTTTATACCGAACCTTTCACTTGACCATATTCAACGAAGAGCGGTTCGAAACGTTGACGACCAATCCCTTTCCGAGCAGCTTGACTGCCTTGGCGTTACATACAGATGTACCCCACTCTCTGCATCTTCTACCGCATTTACCGCGGAGTGTTTAGAGGAGTTGTTCGGGTGATTAACTGAATTTGAGTTGAACCTCCGGACGTCCAGGCAGAATATAAAATTCCACTCCTATCATATCGACGTCCGTCATTCTACAACTGAGCTGTTTTTAAGGTAGTTTTTGCCGCGCACTACATCTATGGGGAACGAGCAGCCCACTAAAGTATTTCAGAATCGAGCGAAAGAAAAGAGCGCACCAATTCGTTAAAGGTCAGCTACGCACTCGCAAACCCTCTGGCATTGAGAGTGTCTATGGGCGGCGGTATCACTTTATATCAGCCGAGCCTCCTGCCTGTTTGCCCTGGTCTATAAAAAAAACAAAAGTCACAAAAAATCTAACCTAGACCAAATATTTAATGTTTTGATATTTGAAATGCAATTTTTTTGCAAATTACTTAAATAAAAAGTCTTTACTAGACGATGTCTTTTTGGGGTCTTAATTTTATGGAATACGCTATGTATAAAATCTTTTACGGGCTTCGAAAAAAGCTCAATAAAAATTGTATAACATTTACGTACAATTTTCTTTTTATTTACTTCCCTTAAGGCAGCACATTCAATTTCCAGTCTTTATTACAGAACTCTTTAATTTGTCAATGCTGAATTTATCTTCGAAAGCACAAAGAATTTTTTACGTGAACAATTTTACTAAATGCACTGCGCCAGCAATTTGTGAAAACTTAAATAACAGGGCAATACTGTGGGAAAATGAGGCCTTGCGATTTCCATTCATTTTCACATTTTCAGTGGCGTTATAGTTCGCGAATTTAAATACATTTTATGAAAGGCTTAAATTTGATATACAAAATTGGTATGCAAATAAGGAATATATATTAAACTAATATTAATTAAATTAATATAAGTTTAATATAAATTATCATGATTCATGTGCACTCTTTATTTTTCATATATCCTTTATTAGTTTAGTTTGTTTGTTGTTCCTGCTTAGTTTTTTTTTAATAACTATATGTAATATGTTTTTTGCACTTCTAGACTACCTTATCTAATTTAATACATTTTTTTCTTTCTCACAGTGGTTGCCTGGAAGAGATCGCTCGAAAGCGATAAGGTCGCCAATTGCCCTCCTTTACATTTAATTATGTTAAATTTTATATATTGTAATGCAACGAAGTGTTAATAAATAAATAAGTCATTAAATACCATTTTAATACGTACGTAAATGATTAACAAACACATCTAGACTTAATTTCCTAATATTAATTGGGTTCATAACCCCAATGGGGCAAGGTGCGTTTACAGTTCTTTTACTCCCTCCAAGTCCTTCCGGCTCTTTTTGCCTTACATTAACACATATTGAAATAGGTATATACCTTAAGTAAATAAACAGGTTTATTTTAATGTAGTCAACATGTTAGTATCATAGTCGCAAATTTGGCATAAGTACCTACTGATGTTTCATAAGCATAGGCTTATGAAACATCATAACACATCATAAAACAACATATTATAGAATAGGTTTCTGAATTTTTTTTTGTGGCCTAGCAAAAAGCTTGCTTTTCGCCGGGACTTTTACTGTTTCAAACAGCTGATGATAATGCCTTATGTTTTTTAAAAGGCATTTGTATGAGGCATAAAAGTTTATATTCTTGTTTATATTTTAAAAGGAGAAAAAGAATAGGATAACTTCTCTTGATACGACTTGCTCCCGTCAGCGCAACGATAACGTCTAAAGTACAAGTTCCGATAACACTCGGAGTACAAGTTGCCTAAAAGGATTCCAGAACAAAATCCTTGCAACATTTTATTTGAACATTTATCAGTACAAATTCAGATCATTATTCAGTACAAATTATCCGCTTAATGCAAAAAGCATTTAATTCACAGTTCATTATAGGAAGAGTGGAATCATATTATTACGGTAGAATAATTCGGTCACAATCATTCGTTACGAATGAACAATAATTATCTTATGCAAATATCATATACATTTAACAATATACAAATATGTATTTCCTGAAATCATCAGTTGATTGTTACTTCCAATTAGTGAAATTATGAAGGTATAAACGAATTGCGTCATGCTTGTATTTTATGTGAATTTTTTTTATTTATCCGTTATATGTTTTTAATACGTGTTAGTCAGATTTCTGTGAGTGTTTTGTTTAGACGGGAAACAAGCTTATAATGAATAGAAATAGAAGAATAACCATATAGTTAAAGAAAAAACGTAAATGTGTAAAGGTTATGTCAATCAAAGACAACCATATAGTTGGCTTTATTCAACTAAAACAAGTACACGACTAAGGTTTTTGACAATATCTTATATTATAACTATTTCTAACACACAAATATACAGTATTTATAATATTCTTAACCTACATAGTAAGAATAAGAATTAAAAATTGATATATAGAAAATTAAAACAAATTTAAAAAGTTTTTCCCTGTGGCAACATAACCTCGCTGTATTGCAATACTTATTCGTTGAGCGAGGGGTCAACAGCTCTGGGGTCACCGGTACTATCTACCTGGTGCCTACGTAAATCTTAAAATAACGTCTATGCACTTGAACCCCAAGAGTCTCTACTGCAAAGAGAAAAAGAACAAAGTTGGAGGAAAGACTTATATTTGAGGCGTTACTATTTATTGATATAGACGAAGAAGTCGAAATCAAAATCGTATGTAATCGTAGTGTACTGCAAATAAGCCGTCGGAAATTAAGAAGCATTACGTACCGCTAATTTCAGTAGTTATTTCCAACATATATAGCGTAAAATCTATCCCCCTGCCATAAATTCCGAGATGTGTAGACGTAAGTGCTTTGGGAATTTGCACCGCACTGATACAGCGTCTAAATACCACCTTATCGAGCGACAAATTCCGAATTTATGCGCCATTTCTCTAAGAACGTTTTCTTCGTACAATTCGTACAAATGCTATTGTTTAGATATAACAAAGGCAAAGTATTTTTTTGTATTCTTCAATGTGGCATATTTTGCGTCTGTTTAATTCATAAATGGTATGGTGATATTTTAAAATTGCTAATATTATCTGTTTTTTTAAAGGTCAATCAATATATATACATTATACGTATATATATATATTGTATATTAATGTACTTACTTATGTTTTCTGCTTCATATATATAATTTGACGATTTCACTTCGATAGATTACAATCTCGCGAGATAGATTATAATCTATCGCAACGGTATTTACAATTTTACGGTGACAAATATATTGTTTATCAATGTAATCTGATTTGGCTTTGTATATTGTCTTAGTGTTTTTTTTTTTAATATGTATGTTAGATGTAAGATTAGGTACTATTAAATAAAAAAAATACATATTTTTTAACAAAAAATATGTCGTATTGTTCTGTATAGTTGCGATAGAAAGAAAAAATCCAGTGTAGTTCAGTCCGAGTTCATATTATAGACCTTATCTAACGCAGCTGCTATTCGCTTTCTAGATAAATGTTAATAAATTTTAAGCTACTACCAACGTAAAGAACAACATGTGTTTACAAACTATTTTTTTCATATGTTTAAGTACACAATAATATCTCTCTCTCTCTTTAATTGGCAGCTCATGTATGAGCGTCGTGGTCAGCAAGAAAGCGTCTGAAGCGGACTATCTGTTTCCACGTGTTTTATTCGGTTTCGGTCCAGCGCGTCTCTTATGACAGTGTACAGTTTTGAGGAGCATGAGTCTCTCACTTGATCGGTTCATCTGGTTGGTGAACGGCCACTTGATCAACATAAACAGGTTGAAACGGTAAAAGTGCAGGCAAATAGCAAGCTTTTTGCTAGGCCACTAGAAAAAAAACAGTAGCCATTAGTATAATAATAGGCTTGTGTCACTTTAATAGGTACTTATTCCAATTTTGTGACTATGATACTAATATGTTGACTACATTACCTATTTTTGTTACTATCTTCTGTGTTACCAACCATGATCAGTTTCTCAGCGCCTCTGCGCATTGTATGGCCGATATAAGATACAATTCGCTGTAGGCATATGGTAGACAGGAAAGTCCGTATGCGGAGTTGGGTCAGGATCGATGTATTGGTGCGCTTCGCAGTCCACGGTATTCTGAGCATTCACCACCAGCACCACACCTCAAAGGCGATCCTTTGCGTTTCTCGAGCCAAGATAGTCCAACATAATAAACTAATAGCTTTGCAATTTAACCGATAATCTGTGTTGCCTGGATCACATTACTGTTTAAACAAAGCAAATGAGTAATCTAAATCGTATTCTTTACGCACCAGGGTTTAACTTGCACTGAGTAATAAAGTGAAGGCACTTAGATAAAACAAAACAAATGCTAAAATTCACCCCCTAACCCGGATACGGGGATTTAACACGTCACTGAAACAAAGTTCTCATCTATTTCACAGACAGCCATTAATGTTTTATCACTTCGATAAGATGAATCTAAGAAATAAATCCAACGGTTGGATTAAAAACCAATCAATTTGAAAACCAGGCGTAGATCTTTAAGAAATACATTAAATATATATCTATTTAACAGAACACACGGCTTTCTGGTTAAGACGTGTGACTCAGCAAAGAAGGCTTGCGTTCAAATCCCGACTGTGTACCGATGGATTTTTCGTCCTACAAGTTCTCTTTCTCGTACCATAAAGAAAAACGAAAGTAAAGATACTTTGTCTCTGTATGACAACGGAAGTAAGACGTACTCTTCTACGAATAAAACGGATACAAAGCTAAAACCAAAATATTTTTCACCTTTAAGTAATTCTAAGTTTTATATGTAAATAATAATAAAAAAAAATTAAAAAAAAATCACTTTATTTGACGAAAAACATTTGGTACTTACATTCTAAAGGTTATAAACATACAATATGCAACGAATCGTTGTGTTTTCATTTCAATTCAATGTTATTGGACTTTATGGCTAGAATGATAATCTCAACAACTCTGAACGTGAAGTGAAAAACTTTACAACGACACGAATACGCTTTTAAGGCATCTGAGTCAGTTCGCTAAGAGGAATTTAAAACTATTTACTGCAGCTTTAACAACACTGTTTATTTACAGTAGGGAATATAAATACAGTGCAGCTTCATGAGTGGGTAGATTTTGGACGATAAAATATCTGTGCTTTTTTAACAGGCAAGTGGTACCTATATTTCGGGAATAAAATGGCTATACTAGCCTACAAGAAGCTTGGTATGCACACCAAAGCGACGCGATACTTACAACTTTATAAAGCCCAAAGCACCACATGGATTTTTGTTCTCACCTCCAGGTAATAATCCTGGATTTTAAAAGCATTTTAAGAAGCGTAATTTTTAATTTTTCGTTTTTAAATAAGTCTACCAGACATACTTTTTTTATTGCTAGACTTTTTTGACAATGCTAACTATGTGCCATACGCGATTGTTTGTTTTTTTTAAGACAAATTTTTTATATAAATTTAAGACAAAATTACAGAAATTACAAAATACTTTGAAATTTTATATGTCTGGCAATAAAAAAAGTATGTCAGGTAGACTTATTTAAAAACGAGAAATTTAAAAACACTTCTTAAAATGCTTTTAAAATCCAGGATTATTACCTGGACAGGTAGGATGCGCACTAATGAACGCAACCGCTACCGCCTGCCACATAGCCCAGACTCTAACCGAAAATGTAAGAAGGACGACATATCACAAAATCAGCTGACCTGAAATTCTTTCTCGAAAACGTTGCTAGCTCCCGTACTACACCTCAAGAACTTTCACTTCAATAAATAACAACCAATACCAATAAACATTCCTTTTAAGTTTCACTCCAAAAAACAACGAGGCGTGACAGGTTATATGTTGATCATTTATATTTTCTCGATTTAGTTTCACTTATTAAATAATAAAATAATTATTAATATAATTATCTTTCATCACAGGAGACCGAAGATCTGGCAGCTACCTCGGACAAAGAATTAGTCTAGCTATTCAAAGGGGGAACGCGGCCAGTATCTTCGTAACCTTGCCTAAAGGGACTCCTTTTAATAATATATTTTATTTATTATATGTTAAGGTTAGTTATTTATTTAAAATTTATATAACATGTTCAGAATAAACTTTCATTATTAATCAAATAATTTGCTCCTTAATTCAATAAAGAGCAAATCGCCATAGAATCGAAATTCCTTCTAAACCGCTAATGTTTGAAAATCGCCAATCTAATATAAATGTGCAACATTATTTCCAGTGACGAGCATCGTGGGGCGCCGGTCTCCTAATGGCATCCATTCAGACTCGAGTGTCATTCAGGAAAAATGCTACATTGTTGCGAGATGATGCCTAAATATTTACTGTACAATGCCACTCTCTAGAACCACTTAAAATGACAGAATCCATTTGCATTTATGACGCATAGTGTGAAAAGGGATGGTGTCGTAATTGCAACCCCTCAAATCTTCAACTGTTAATAAATTCTAAGGAGGTGATATTACTTTTTCATATGATTGGCTTTCGTTTCAAAAAAGGTTCAATAGTAAAGAAAGGGTAGGAGATTTAAGTCTGCCTTTTATCGTACATCATAAAGCACCTGGACGGTGGACCTCTTCGAGATTTATCTTTCTTCATTTAGTTTTTAAATAAAAATCTTGTAATATAATTACCATCTTGAAAGGATAAGATACAAGATATTTATTTATTTATACTTCATTGCCATAATACACATAATTATACATATAAAAAAAACAAAATGTAAGTAGGTTACATAAGTTATTAGGCAACGGGCGTCCTTATCGCTAACAAGCGTTTTCTTCCAGGCAACCTTAATATGGAACAATAGAAAAAAAGAAACACCTACAGAGGGTAAAGTACAAGAGATGCATAATTAATTAAAAGATACTAAAAATAACATGCAACTATAACTAAAATTAAATAAAATAAAATCTAAAGAAAAAATATAAATAATAGTATTTATAAACAGACATGTAAAAGATACCTTATGTATACGTAAGATACCTTAAATTCTCTTAATTTATTATTTTCTTCTGGTTATAAAAAAGAGACAAATCTTTCTTTGTTATGTTCGGTTGGTGAAAGATATTCAAATCCCGTATTCCAGCTCATTATCTCACCTAGACACCTGGCAATATTTCCTACCAGAACACTTTATTAGTCATGTGTTTTATAAAAGACGTATCTACGGAAAAAAAGTTATGCTGGTATTATAAAAACTCCACAAAACATTTGTTTACATCGGAAACAATGACTCAGACTATAGAGGATAGTTAAAAATAAACATTGTTTATCGAAGTTATAAATGGATGTGTTTTAAATTATACTTATATGTAAATTGCGTGGCGGGTGTAGAAAATTATTATTACAAAATGTTAGAAGAATTCCGATTTTGAGTATCCAATCTTATATTATTTAAATACTTCTTCTTAGCTGAGTAGTTGACGTTTATAGTTGTAACCTGGGTTTGATTCCTGGTTAAACAATATTTTTTAGATTCGTTTGTACACCCTTGAATTGCGAACTGGTAGTAAATGTAAATTTACGATTAATTTAACTTTTTTTTGATGATCATAAGTGTACTTATTTACCTATATGAATAAAGATATTTTTTTAGATCGTTTGTACCAAAGGATGGAAAGAACAACGGTTTCGCGATCCTTCTGACAGCTTTAGTATTCATTAGAGGCGCGCATAACGTCAGGTGAGCGCCTCCAGCCATTTGTCCGTGTTTAAATTTCTCATCTATCATAAAACGCTAGTTAGCAACCGTTTTCATAATCCGTAAGAACAGATGACAATAAAAAATTAAAACGGCAGACTCCGTAAGAAAAGTATGATTTGAAAGAAATTCAGCCCTTTTATCTACCTGCAACCCGGGTACCCTGGGGTACTCGCAAACAATTCCCTTTGGAAATTGTTAATGAACGAAATCATTAGCACTCCTTCATAAAATTCTCTTCTTCCTTCATACAATAAAATTAGTATATGGAAAGAATTAAAATGTAACAGAAGGAAAAATAGTAAGATTTCTAACTCTGTTATGCGATTAAAAAAATATCAATTAAATAGTACAGTAGTAAAACCACATTTTACATGCATACACAGGCTTATAAGAACTGACATAAAAATAAAAAGATAAAACAAATACGATTGTATGCAATTTCGATGTAGTTTTCTCAAGATGTCTGATGTCGCAATTTGGGGTGTTACAGCGACGGACTCTGATCGTGCGATATTCCTGTCCGCGTTCCATCGTATTAGACATCGGCTGCATTGGTCAATTTAGTACCTACTCACCACGTGAATGCTGATACCAGGCTAAATGGTGTCTGCTCACCACGTAAATGGAAAAATCGGTTTCGATGAATTTGTAGATATGATTTTTTTGCCGCTGGAGTCACCACGAGTTCGTATATTTAGGTGAATTAATGAGACCATCATGACGAACTATGCCTAATTACTATAAATCAGCGCTTGGCGAATCAAATGACTGGTTTCTCTTTTTTATACAAAACTGGACAGATGTTTGGCCACAATCCCACCTGATGTTAATTGTTGCCTATTGCAGGGCGCACCTGCCCTGCGATTCTGTAACTCACTTTTCGAACTCACACAGCGGTTTTCGCATCGGCGGTCGGTAAATAAAATGACTGCTTCACGACTGATTTGACAGCGACCGCCGATGTTCGAAAAGTGAGTTACAGAATCGCAGGGCTGTTCAGTAGATGCTTGTTCACCCACTGCTTGAATTAACCCATATCATACTGTCCAAGGAAGATGGAAGAAGACAAGGGTCCCTTGCTGTTTTTAATAAGGTCCTTTGATAAAAAGGATCAATGTAGGAAAACTATTGAGACAATTATTGAAATAATTATTGGATTGATGTTACAGAGCAGTGGGGCTTTACTTTAGGCATTGTGTTACGTGAGTATTGATTAATGAAGCCTTTGACAACAGACAGCTTGAATAATAAATGTTTGACGGTTACGAAATCCATGAACATTTTGTATTGATTTTTTTAAACTTTTATTTTAGTTTTTCGATTTTTCTAATTAATCTGTTATTCGGGACAAATACAATAAATCAAGTTTAGTTTTTCGTCAATTTCTAAATGTTTTAATCGTTATTCTGCTATTCGGAACAAATACAATAAATCAATATCAATGAAAATCAGTCCAGCCGTTCTCAAGTTATGTGTCCGAACATGGCCGAATTTATTTTATATATTAAGATTTTAGTCTAGTTTGGTGTGTATAAGTATGAAGTTATAAAAAAGGAAATTAATTTAATTTTGGTATTGGTTTTTGGCCAGGTTCCAGGTTCTCCGAGTCGTATTAACTAAATTGTGTATTAATAAAGATAAATATGAATATAATAATTGCACGTAATATAAATTATTTGCGACAAAATTAATTCTTAAAACTACACCTAAATCAAATTATACAATCTTGATGGATTTAAATATAGATAGATTTAGTGGATTTCAATTGCATAAGTTTGACAATAATTATGTAGTAACACAATATATACTCTACAGCTACAGCAAACAATTGTATCGAACTCAGATCTCAAGATAAATTAACTTCGAATCCGCATATTTGCCCATACTAATCAAAGAATACTCGACAAGACAGGACAAGACTAGACGAGACGAGACATCGTCGAATGGGTACATGAGATGGAACTAAAAGATAAATATTGACTAAAATAGTTTTTTTTTAAATTAGGCCGTTCTTTTTCTTACTTGTATAAAAAAATACTGTTAATAACAACTAGGGTTGGTCGTAGTCTTCTTTTAAGACGATGCTTGAACAGAAAGAGTCCTTTTAACCACAGTCCAACCACCCAGGCTGATGTCTCCGACTCTTGGTGTTGCTTGTATAGTTATGACAAGTCTAAACTTAGGGTGAGATCTATAGAGCGGACTTAGACTTTGCTCTGACTTAACTATCGAGCTAAGACACAGTCGGTATTTATAGAGCAAACTACGAATCTCTCCGAGTGTTGGCTTAGCTTAACCTCAAGTCCACGAAATCGACGACTTACCAAAAACTTTGACTATAAGCCTAACAAAAATAATGGCCTAAAATTTGCTTTACCATCATATCTTTTACTGGACTTTTTATTTTTGTCGGTTTTTAATGAACGGTGTTGCCATTTTGTATCGGAGTTCCATAGACTTTGGGAAAAATAGAATTTGAATTCAAAGAAATTATGAATGATCTTGATAAATACCTATGAAATGCATGAATTAAAATAATTACACATTATTATGGTATTTATTGTTGTTTATTTATATTATTTATGTAATTGTTCAAACCCCATTTTTGAGAAATCTTAAAAATAACTGGTGTGATTTTGTATGTCACCTGGCAGCCCTGGCATATTATAGTGACAACGAAATTCAAACTATAACCTAACCGATGTCTCTCGCTTCACATCTGTTATTTTCGTTTCCCTGAATCTTCTACCATTTATTACCTGACTACCCTAAAAAAATTGAGATAGGAGTGGAACATATGAAATTAAAAAATCTGTTAGAAATAGAATTTCTTCAACAAAAATATTAATTAGTATTAGAAATATGTATTACACTTAAAAAAAGAATCAGAAAATAAATGATTAAAATGAAACAAGTTTTGTTTTGATATTCTTTATTACCAAACAAAATACCTAGTTAAATTGTGCAATCACAGATTGCCGGAATGCTAGATACAGGTCTAGGAGATCTTTCATTGTTTCTGTGTTACTCAACTTCTGCTGTCAGCAAGATCACCATCATCATAAGCATCCCCTCTCTGTATACCTATATTATGCAATACAGCACAAGCTATAATTATATATAACTAGTATTTGTCAATTTTGACTGTAGTCCTAGCTGTAAACATGGAAATTTCCTTTTTCACACTCCGAAAAACCTTTAAAAAATATGCCTAGTTCTTATTTGAGAATAATTATAAATATTGTCAGCTCTTGTCATTGGATTTAAAAGTGTTGTTAACATGAAGTTAAGTGCTGGATAACCGCTGTCACCTACTAAAACAGGCATTTTCTAAATATCCTGCTGTTGTGTGAACTGTCAGGCCACCTAGTCACTATAGCAAATATTTCCATATCAGGCCCTATTATTGCTTGCACATTTACAGAAAAATACCCTTTTTTATTTCTGTATGCTTCAGAGTGAGCGATACCTTTGGGTCTATTAATTTTTATATGGGTGCAGTCAATAGCTCCGATTATACTGTTTAGGCCATGGTGAGTATTAGATCTTCCTAATTCTTCAAACTTTGTTTTGGCTGTGTTCATATTTCTTGGAAAATTTACAAATCTAGGAAGTAATTTACTCAACTCTGCAGAGACTTTATTTATAATTAAACAGACTGTAGATGGGCTTATGCTGTTCAGATCACCACACACCATCTGTAATGTCAATAAATTATTATTAGTCACATATATGTTATGTTTCTGAAAGTCAGAAGACAAAAGTCTTCAACATATGTATTTAAAATCATTTGAGAAGAGGTATAATATATCAAATTGAAAAACCATACATATTTATGAACACAATATTACCTGAAAACATCCAGTTGCATTTTTATGCCTTAATGCAATAAGTATTTGCAATTGCGGTAGGTTTGGCGATCCTCTGTTGTTATGAGATTGCAAGTTTGTAATGATTAGCGTCAGGATCACATTTAATACCGTGTGTTTCAAAATACGGTTCCTTCTTATGAATTCATTCTCACCGTACAGGATGGAAGGATTTTGGTTTTATTAGTTCCGAACATATACAACACTTTAGGCATTCGTGGATTCATATCGGCTGCAGTTCCTACCCTTTCAATGTTTTCTATTGAAGATAGAACTCTCTCTCTCCATCATGTCACTTTCGATATTGATATTTCCAAGCGGTCCATGTAACAAAGCCAAATCACAAAACGTCACAGTGCTTCGGGAATGCGTAGGTAAGTAGGTATACGATCCAGATTGGTCCAGGTCCAAGTCACAAAGCCTTTATATTTATAAGCTCATACAAACAGAAATAGAAAAGAGAAAAAGTGGTTTAACATTTTCAATTGTTGATAGTTGATACAAGTGCTCTGTTGCTGTTGTCAAAACATTGCGATCCGTTCTACGTAATAAAATTATTGTCATCTTTAAATAATTGATACATTTTCTAAAGGTTACTCGTGAATTTCTAGTTATTGCAATAATAAAATAAACGAATACATAAATAACAATAAATTGAAGATATATGTGTACCGTTTTAGATGTTTAAATATTTGTTATTGTTTACTTTTTTAAAGGATAATAAACAAAGTATTGCATGAAATGAAACATCAATTTGTATTTTGACATTTGCTGTCTTAGCTTGGGCTTAGCTTAATCTCACCGTTAAAATGTCTATAAATACGAAATCATAGTTTAACCTTAGTGTACACTAAGCCAAGTTTTTCGTAAGGTAAGTCTGAGCAAAGTCCAAGTCCGCTCTATAGATCTCACCCTTAGTGTGTTAGAATACTGAATGTGTCTTAATATAAGCAGTGGAGCAAGTATGGTGAACTTTTCCTTCAATATAAAGGTAGGATCCTTACCTAACCATTGACTGACCTGAAGGCCTCAGAGGCTAAGGCTACGGAAAGTCAGTGGTTAAACTGGTCGAGGTTCCGGAGGAGGACGATTTTAGGGTGGAGGAACAGTACACCATCGTTCCTCCAGTCTCCACAAGTAATCATATAATGACCCGTCACCCGTGACCCGGGTAACTCCGAACCGCAGTAACAGTTAATAAATGTCGTGTTACAGATTAGCTGAACTTAATTTATATTAAGTGCACTACTTTATTAATATAATAATGACAAGCAATATATATCTATCCTCCAACCCGTTTCCATTACAGAGATTATTTTATATTAAAAATCTTGTCAATTCAGAACCTTTATTTAAATGCGATCTATTATTTAAGAAGGAAGGTGTGTCGTTTCATTAAATTATATTTACTTGGATATATACCGGTTATTTGTATTTGTGTAGGCTTAAAGTCTGCGTATAAAAAAAAAAGATATAAGATTATAGACTGAAGTTTTTACTTCCTACTTCCTAGTCTGTGCTTAGGTGTCTACTTATTTTAGTGTTGCCAACTTGGACGTTTTCTCGGCAAATTTAAGGGAAATTAAGGAGAGATTTGTAGTAGGTACTTTTTACGAGGAATTAAAAAAACGCCCTTTCTATATAATTTATATTATTCTTCGAACCCAACCAACAAATTAAACCAAATGTTAACTCTAAGCGTGGCTAAAACTTATACCCCAAGATCGAAATAACAACTCAACGTTTAGAAAAGGACAAAATAAGTAAAAAATTAAACAAAAAAAAATATGTTCCAAGAAAAGATAAAAAAACTAAACTTAAAGAAAGAAAAGATAGGAAATGTAGTTATTAATACATATTATTAGGTCATTTATTTAATAAAATATATAAATGTGTATAACGCGCCCACATAACTACAACAGCTATTTTATACAACTTGAATGTGTTATTAATTTATATTTGAAATCAACTCTCAAGCCGAGTGTACAATAAAAAATTTAGGGGTATTCGTAGTTGGTCCTAGGAGGAATATTTTTTGTTGCTAGTTGGCATCACTGATCACTGTCTTTAATTAGTACTAACTAATCAGTAATCTATTAACTAAAGTCTAAAACCGTACTTTTTAGTTATAACTTATAAGCATAAGTAACAAGTAGTAACTTTTCACCGTGGATTATAATATTAAATACAACTTGTTTACTATGAAAAGTGGTAACATCACTTCGAAGTCGTCGTATTTTAATCAGAATAATTATTATTAAACATGAGATTGTCAAGAGTGAGCAAAATAATCTAACGTGAACTTTGGAAGTTAAAACAAAATCATTTAGCCTAAACACTTGCATAATTTCATAATTGTAATGACAAAATAATGGTTGTTATATTAAACTGGTTTTCTTGCGTTTAAATTAACATAATTAGTTTCGTTGTCGTGGATGAACGTTGGTAATGTCCAATATTAAAATCGGATAAAAATAATTCGTAAAAGAAAGTATAAAAAATATTAGTGAAATGGAAGGTGGATATGATGAAATTATATCAGACAATCCATTTTTTGTGGCATTTAAAACTGAATATTTAGAACTATTTCAACATTGCATAACTGAATCATGGATAGTTTGTGTGCCTCGCGTAGGAAGCCTAAATACGCGTGTGTTTACTATTGAGGACTACTGTGCCCATGTCTTGGTGCCTAGTGATGAATTACCAGAAACACACTACACCACCCTTACTGAAAAACAGGTAACTATTGCTAATAAAGTAATCACACTTGACATTACCAAAGGACTACCTCTTCAAAGTCATATCTTGTTTGAAGAAACATTCTATACCGAAGATTTCATAAAATATAAAGTGTGGTGTATAGAAGCCCCATTGGAACCAACTTCTAATGTTGGAGATAATGATGTCACAAAAGAAAATCTGTGCTCTATTAATGACTGCATTGATTTACTATGGACTCAGGCCGCTGGCCGTCAGGTATTGGACCAAATAGATTTAACTGTCCAAATATTTATCAAGAAACACCCTACACTTCCTGTTGCTATAGGTAATTTAAAGGATGCTGTTAGTGAGCTTTATACACAATGTCTTCAAGTTGCATTGCAGAATAAACGTTTGAGGGATAAATCTAAAACATCTAAACATATACTGGAGAACATAAAGTTAGCTGTTGAGTGTTACATGCAACAACTATTATTTGATTACATTTTCAAGCCTATATGTACCAGTTGCTCATATGAAGATTCACATCTCAATAAAAAAATTAGGAATATGTGTGACATACAGCTGAGAGATCTTGATATCAAAAAAGAACTATATCATGCTGTACCTAAAGCAAAGCAAATTCTATCTAAAATTGACTCATATAATACAGTGTTGGAGAAAGTTCTATGTTTGAAACAAGCTTTGAATGCCATTAATAAAAGTGATTGTAGCACAGATGCCACCTTATTAACTGCTGATGATTTACTACCAGTTTTTGTATTTCTTTTAATTAAATCTGGTTTACCCAACTGGTACAGTCAACTGACTTACATGAAGGACTTTAGATTTAGTGGTATTGGCAAAGGGGATGGTGATGAAAGTATATTTCTTATAACTACTCTAGAAGCTGTCATAGAACATATACAATCAGGAGCGTTAGCAGGTCCTCCTGATCCCGAATCATATTATTATGAAAGCACTCCCTCAGAAGACAGTATGAGCTCTTGTTATCAAAGACGAAGCAGCATGACAGAATCTACCTCAACCTGTGAAACAACTAGCCGTGAAGAAACTTTGGAGTATGTGTTTGATTTAATCAAAGCTAATCATACTGAACAGGTGCAGTCATTGTTAGAAAGAAATAGAATACATTTAAATAATATGCATGATAATGAAAAAAGTGCCTTCAAGTTACCTCTAAGTGAAAATGAAGTGGATGATGATGATGATGACAGTGATGTTGAAATATTCCAAAAATTATGTCATCCACTTTGTAATTGTAAAAAATGTTGCCATAAGTTATCTAAAAATCTTTTAAAAACATCTCCCACTATATATTCCAGAGACAGCCATGGTCTTACTCCATTACATGTAGCTTCTATTCATGGGAAAGCAGCGATTGTTGATATTTTAATTGATATGGGAGCTGAGCTTAATGCTACAGACCTAAATGAATGTTCACCATTGCATTATTCGGCTTCAAGAGGTCATCAAAATGCACTATTGCTCCTTTTGCATTCTGGTGCTGATATCAACAAGGCTAATATTGATAAGAATAGCCCATTGCATGTAGCAGTTAACAATGGTCATTTAAATTGTGTCAAAGCTCTTATCTACTTTGCAGAACATGGAAGAAAGCAGATAAATATAAATTGTTGTAATGTTAATGGAAACACTCCATTACATTTGGCTGCAAAATGGGGTTATGAAGGCATTGCTAAGTTACTAATAGAAAATGGTGCAGAACCATCATTGCAAAATCGCAATGGGAAATCTGCATTTGACTTGGCTCATAATTTAAAAATTTTGCAGCTTCTAAAATCCAGTACACCTAATTTATATGAATATATCCATATTACTAGTTTGGATATTAAGAAGCTGAATTTAAAAAATATTAATCCTTTTTCAAAGTTACAAAGTTTAAAAATTAAAAGTAATGACCGCAACAATGCATCTAAAACAGTTGAAAATCTTAAACGCATTGAAAGAATTCTTCAGGCCATTTCATATGGCGATATTAAATTGGCATGTTTTTACATGAATATTAATTATGAAAACTATATAAACATTACCAGTGGAATTAAAGAATCTCTTTGTCACCCTTTATGTGAATGCCCTAATTGTAAGGGAATAATCCAGTCAACTTTATCTGACTTTGATGTAAACTTTTGTGATTCAAATGGTTACACACCTTTACATTTTGCAGCTCGGTATGGCCTCGATGAATTATGTAAAATTCTTGTCTTAAATAGGGCAAATATCAATATCAAAAACAAGAAGGGGCAGACACCCTTACATTTAGCTGCTCTACATAATAAAACTGTAGCTCTCCATTATCTGTTGGACAATGGGGCAAATATAAATGCTTTTGATCTCTCTGGTAATACTCCACTGCATGATGCCTGTGCAATAGGAAATATAGGAGCTACAAAGACATTACTAAGCTTCCAACCCGACTTAACAATGACCAATGCCTCCGAGAAGACACCGTTAGATGTTGCGAAACAAAAAGTCCACTTAACCATTATAGATTTAATAGAAAAGTATTTAAATAAAAAATCAATTTATAAATAATTGAAAGCATTTGTTATTGTTATAAAATATTATTATTAGCAATTTTTGCATTCCAGCGTGTTTACCATTTAGTGTTGGTTACTCAAGAAGTGGGCATTTTTTTATAATCATTGTTTTTATATTATTGTGTATTGTACTATATAAAGCAATATAATTTATGTAAGCACTAAAGTTTATTTATGAATCTTGTTTTGTTATATATATTTTTGCACAAAGGTTGATTTTCTGCAATGTGCCATACTGGACCAAGTTTAAATGTTTGAGACTGATTGTTTTTAATTTACTACTTGACTAAATTCTTGCCTTGCAATATTTTTTATAACTATGAAATAAAATAATTTTTAAATAATATAATCTTTTATTGACATCAAACCTTCCTGTAAGTTCCTGTGATGATACAGTATAAAACTTATTATAAAAATGTATATAGTACGAGATTAGGCAATAGTTATAAGATACCACATACAAGAAATGTACATAAAAATAATAAAACGGTAGCATACACATAGTTTCAAAAATATTCATCCATTTATAAATAGTAGATTAACAATTAATACTTGAATCATAGCACATTAGTTAATTAAAACACGCTCGTGTTTACCAATTGCAATTTTTAAATCATTCCGCATTCATGTCAACGTTAAAGAAAGCGGCAAGTTTTTATATATTACTTTCGCGTGATTTATAATTATGAATTGAAATTCTTTTTATATGCATAGAATAATGTTGCAATCTATTTAACTCAAAATACATTTGTATGTTGAGCAATTAGTTTGCATGTAAATGTCATTAAATACATACTGCTACAATGCTCCTCTTTACACTACGTCATGTGTACGACAACAATTAATCTAAATTAATAACTTTATCCAAATAAAAAACTTGTAAGATATTTTTTTTACCTAAAAAACTTTCAGCCACTTCACACAATATCATATATAACAAACATTTTCAACAACATAAAATATAATTTGTGTACTCTTCACTAAGCTAAAATATATTACGATTTTATTTAATAATAATCTTATGTATAAGAACAATAAATATTCTAAAATAAATACAATAAAAACAGTCAATTGCCCGAAAAAGCGTTACCTTCGAGAATACAATATGAGCGCATTAGTATTAAATTGACTAGGTGGTCACTGTCATATGTCACTGGTATAACCAGCGGCACGTAAGTCTAGCGCTGGCCGATACGTGGAGGGGATTGCTGCGCATGTGTACTGTCGCGCGGGGGACAAAATGCGACTGGAGAGCCAATCGACGCTCTTCATTCCGCTAGCCCCCCTCAGGTACCTTATTTTTTACTTCTGCGCAATAACGGTCAGCGCTAGAGTTTCGTGCTGCTACTTATATAATGTATATTTCATCTTAAATCAAGCAAAATTTTGTAAATTAACACAATTATATTAAAAACTAACAAATTTAGTAAAGCTTACTTTTATATGTGATTAAAATATTCATCCGGCTCGAAGGACCATAAAAATTCAGTTTCAGAAGTTTTAGGTTTTGCCAGGAATCATTACACTGCTTTAACTAAAGTAATATTTGCTTTTTTTGAACTATTTTATAAATAAGAGAGTGCAAATGTGAATGTATTAAGGCAATAAGTGCAAATATTCGAATATGCTAATCTTAATTAATTTTTTTTTAATCTTACTAGCGTTGCTATGTTTACTTAGAATTCTTAACAAATGTCTTATGACAGTTTTATAATTGTCTTAATTATGATAGCAGTAATTGGTCCCATTATGTTCAAAGTTATCAATTACATTCGAAATCTATACTATCAAAGTATGCTAAAAATTGTCATATTATACATATTATATGTTTAAGTTTTGCTACGATATAGTATACCACTTCTATTTGTTCGTGAATTAATAATTAAACAAAATGGTTACAAGAACACTAATATTTTAGTATGAACACTAATGTTTATTCACTAATTACTTTTCATGTTTTAGTTCAATATAAGATTACCTATTTCACTTCGTATTCAAACACTTAAATTATATACAGATGTTGTCTTTTATATGCTGTAAGAATATTCTGTACCTAAAATCGCTTATAAATTCTGACCTAAACTCTAGTCAATGACCAAGGACCTTTCTATATAAATTATAGTGATTTTTGTCTTTGACTTATGAATTCCAAACATTATTACACTTATTTAATCTTAGACTAAATGTTCCGTAAAAATCGGCATTACATTTTCCGTCTTACTAATTACTTTCCATTTTACGTAAGTACTAATTATATTTTTTTATTCATCACGTTCTGACTAATGCCCGGATTACAATCCTAGTTGTCATAGATTTTTGTATCATGGAATTCCAAAAAGAAAATCCACGTCATACTATATACATATCTTCTGGATAAACTTATCCCGGGCAAACCTTAGTAATGATTTCTTACGTTCGAAAACACTGATCTAGTTTTTTTTGTAAAATAAAAAATCTAATACCAACATTGCGCATATTTTAAACAACTAACTTTGTGGTGGCAAGCTCCACACGGGCATATCATGTTTCTTCACTTTCTTTCTATAATGCCTATCTCTCAATCTCACATCGTCCTGTCTCGGTCTATCATCACTTCTCCAGTCCACTATTCTTTTAGGTGATTCTCTTTTGAATCTTTTTTCCGGGTCGTTCTCGTCGTAGTATACTTTGCTTTTGACAAATAGGTCATTTTGGGCGTGATCGCAGAGTTCTTCCGTCACGTCAATAAGTTCTGTGACGTCATCTCTGTTGAACGTGAAGGTTTGTGTGAAGTAGCCTAGCATTATGTCTTCGTGCCGATAATGTTGCATTTGAAGAAACACGTGAGGTAGGAGAAGTGGAAACCTTTGCAACCAGTAAGATACAAAACCGTCCGGTACCTTGCCAAGGCTTTTCCGAACGTCGGGTTCCAGCTCTCGGTAGTGGTGTTTCTGAGAGATAAAGTTATAAATTAGGTTATAATTGAGAGAAATTAATTAAATTAGAATACATAGGTACGGAGGATGATTTAACGTTCTTGACTTATAAATTGTCTTCTTGTGAAATTATATCAAATGATAGAATTTTTGTAGAGAGGTAAATTTTCTTTAATAATTAATTATGGGTTATTTTTTTTAATCAAAATGTTTTTTTTAGCTTTGGGAAACGCCCTTAAATAAGGTGTATCATATATATGATATATCATATATATATATATGATAATAGAAAAACAAATTTATTCATTTTTTATTTTTATAGAGGGGAAAACGAGCCTACTAGCCGCACAAAAAGGGCAGTCATCGCAGCCCATGAACACCTATTTTAGTGGGTGCGTTGCTGGCTTTTGAGGGAGGAGTATAGGTTTGGTAGGATAGTCCAAAAATCCTCCTGGCACCCCACCCCATCTTTATTAATATTAGTTAATATTAAGAAAGTTTACTTTTGTTTCAATTACAATATAGTTTCTTCTGCTTTTTGTAAATATCCTTTACTCATTTGTTCGATTTTCCATAACCTTATTATTAAATTTACCTTATTCCGTATAGCCCTAAGTAGATGTGCGACACGATCGCCCCGATAAGTCCGTCTCGCTCTAAGGTCATTAGCAACGATCGGGCATACATGTCCCCGCCAGTCGCCTTTCAGCACTCGACGAGTGCAAAACTCTAATGGGTGATCTGCGCCTGAATTACAGCTTTCTACGTGGTCGCTTACGTCCTGAAACATATCAATAGTTCAATGAATCGTTAACTATTAAACACGGTTGAACAGATTTTCAAATTACAATTCCATTAATAGTATATTTTTTGTAAATGATTGATAATCTAATTAACCTTTAGCAAAGATTGACGTATATAAAAACGACGATATATTAAAAAAAAATTGGTTATTCAGAAAATTATCAGACTGAAAAACATACCGGGAAATTCCAGGTTAATAAATTTGAAGATACGACCATATATAAATGTCTATATAATATAAATATCTAACCTAAATATCAGTCCTTATTTATGGACCTTCGAACCGGAATATTACCTGTAAAAAGTTAAGTATACTCTGCTTGCCCCAAAATATGGGATACTTAAGTACAGTTTCACACGGAGGCCGCGAGGCTGCCTTAGCCGATATCATTGCTCGAATCAATATTTTTGTTAACACTACTTCTTCTTCAGGTAATAGTTTACTGCAAAAAAAATACTTATTGTGTGAGCCGCAAATCCTGAGTGGTATTCATACGTAACTATATAGTTTAATAAGGTTTTACTATAGAACGCAAATAGTCTTTGCCTTAACCTTCTAACGTAAACGTAAAGTATCTATTTTTAAGTCAAATATTCGAGTCTTTAATAATGCAGAAATAACTCATAAATTTTATCATTTTTTTAAATTATTTTAAAAATTTAGTAAACTTACTCTAAAGTATCTAAATTATAATCTCCAGTCAGTATGTTCGCCTGTCTTCTCAAGACATCGCCAAATGGATGCTGTCCCTTCGATAACACGTAATAAAACACGCAACCCAGTGAAAACATATCCACTGAAGTTGTCTGAAACCATAAACATATTTTCATTTAAAGCCATGGTTACAATATGTGATAGAGCATAGAAATCATAGCTACTACTACTCTAGAAACATACATACACATAATGTGTAATCACTCACTCATTCACTCACATGCACCCACACACTCACTCATTTACTCACATGCACCCACACACTCACTCATTCGCACACATGCACCCACAAACTCACTCATTTACTCACATGCACCCACACACTCGCTCATTCGCACACATGCACCCACACACTCACCCATGTACTCGCGCGTGTTACGTGTGGCGTATGCTGTTAATTGTTTTATTTAATTTATAAATTAGTGTAAGAATTTTTTGTAAGTTTTAAAAGAAACAAAGTTGTAATTTAAAAATAAATAAATATGTATATATGTATTAACTTTATTATGGAAAAGCTGGGACTCTCGACACAGGTATTTTTTATTTAAATCTATAATCAAAAATATCTAAATTATTTATGATAACCGCCATATTTGTTTTAAAGGATGTTAAACATACCGTTCTCTCGCCATTGATCATTTCCGGGGCGATCCAGCCATCCGTGCCAGTTACTCCAGAACGTCTTGAGAAACTCACGCGACCAATATTTAATTTTTTAGATAAACCAAAATCGGATATCATGGCTCTAACTTCGCCAGATCCAGACGGCATCGAGAGTAACACGTTGTGTGGTTTAATATCTCTGTGAACTATAAACACCAATTAGTTTATGTCAATTTGAACCTATTTGACAGCTGTCAGATGATAAGTAGAGTGATTAGGTTATAGGATTTCACCCTCCTTTGTCGACAAAAAAGAATAGAGTAAGAGAGAAAATAAGGTTATTATGAGCGGATCAAAAATGGTAGAGCAGTTCTGTTGTTATCAGACAATAAAGATATGTCATAGACTCAATCGGTAAAGTATTTCTTTTACAAGCAGTTTAAATTAACATTTAACTCATCAAATATATATATATATTTTTAATATTTATCTTGACTTTAAAAAACCGAAGGAGGAGAAATAATTTCATCTTTTTTTTTTAAACAAGCAACAAGTAAGGGCCTCATATAGAGATGACTACAAACTAGCAATAGTTTTGCGAGTGCCTTGCCGGCCCCCAAATAGGTACGCTCTTTTCTTAAGGGAAGTGGTATGGTTACAGAAATTATAGCAACTGGCTTTTTATATATTTTGTCTACTAGAAATATATATTTTTTTAATTCATATATTACCTATATCCATGGAATGTAAATGAGAGAGGCCCAATGCTGCTTGCCTCAATACTTCAACAGCGTCAATTTTACATTCAAAACTCAGTTTATTCTCAACGTAGTCCTGTAACGTGGCCGAGCAAAGCTCTAAAGCTATGTATCTGAAATAAAATAATAAATAAGATAAGAGACCCGTATTCTAGAATAAAATAAATGTAGTTTCAAGACTCTATCGATTCCACTAGGTACTGGTTAGGTTCCAGATAGTGGTACAGGTTAGCTTCCAGATAGTGGTACTGGTTAGCTTCCAGATAGTGGTACAGGTTAGCTTCCAGATAGTGGTACGGGTTAGCTTCCAGATAGTGGTACAGGTTAGCTTCTAAATAGTGGTACTGCTTAGGTTCCACACAGTGGTCCTGGGTAGGTTCTACATAGTGGTACAGGTTAGGTTTCACATAGAGGTACTGGTTAGGTTCCAGACAGTGGTAGTGGAACCTATCCACATAGTGGTACACACTTTCTCCGACTTCTCGTTGAGTCTCGCAACTCGCGATTTACGACACTACTCCAGAATAAAGAACTTTTAAACAGTTTAATTTTGTATTTTAAACTATTTGAATATAGCACAATGTTTTAATGTGGGATTTTAATTTTCTCAATCGAACCATACTAACATAAAAAAAAATCAGAGAGCTAGAACCTTTTTAGGCCTAGGCTGCGGATATCTGTTTCTTGATCATTTGTCAATCTAATAGGCAAGTAGGTGATCAGCCTTCTGTTCCTGACACACGCCGTCGACTTTTTGGGTCTAAGGGAAGCCGGTGTCCTAACGATGTTTTTTCCATCACCTTTCGAGTGAATATTGCATGCGCACATAGAAAGTCCATTGGTGCACAGGCGGGGATCAAACCAACGACATCAGGAATAAGAGTCGCACGCCGAACTTACTAGGCCAACATTGCTCATAAAAATATTAAGAACCTAAACCAATTTGCTTGAATATTCAAAAATTATACCTGAATTGTTTATCCCGTTCCGTACAATAATAGCGTACAACGTGCGCGTGCGCATCGGATTCTCTCAAAAGCGCCACCTCGCGATCGGCAAACGTAAAACATTCCGGAAGAAGTCTTTTCACCGCAACAGCACGTTTGTCGAATGTGCCTCTGAAATTTAATAAAAAATATTTACACTTTTTGCATTCGAATTAAATAATAATATTAACAATAAAAAGAAAGATGTATAGGACGACAAAAGAAAAGATGGACAGATGTCGTATTGTAACTATAATCTGATTTTTAATTCCGTAGAATTCTGACAGCTATCATTTTTGACATGTCAGAGATGACAAACCGTTTGGCCAGGCCACTTTTCAATTTCAATACGAGTCTGAACATCTGAGTGTATTCATAAATTTTATTTGTTAATGAATGCACCCATTTTATTAAGTGCGGTGGTCCACATTAAAAGTGGTTTTACGTCGAGTGATAATTACGTCCCTTTTCATCACTAACAGTAAAAAAACGCAAAAGTAAAGATAACATTTTATTTTTTTTAAAGTTTACTAAACCTGGAATTAGTAGAGATTGATGCCAGCTAAAGAATAAAATAAAGCTAATAAAGTTCATTCAATATATTGTTAGTAATACTAAAAATATTTGTTATTTAAGTATTATTAGGTCACTTGAGTAAGTAAATATTTAGATTTATCTTTTTGTTAGTAAAACATAAAAAATACGTAACATTTTCTTTTTTATTCCCTCAAAGGGGTCAAATTTGTACCATTTTACGGTGGAGAATTTCTTTAGTAGCAACACTTATGAAATGTCAGCATTCTACGGAATGCAAAATCAGAGTATAACAGGGAAAAACTGGATGAATGTTGCTCATGACAAAGAGAAATGCAAAAATGTGGAAGAAGCTTTTACCCTAAAAGGGGCCATACAAGGACATAACACTAACCTTAATTCTTAGAACTTATACTAACACAAATAATACTTATACTACGAAATGTAAGCTACACAATTATTGCATGGAATAATTAATACAGTTGTAATAATAATAATTAACAATAAACCGTTAAAAACCATGGTGCAACGGGCGGCCTTATACTAAGCGATCTATTCCAGGCACCCCTAAATTAATTTTATATCAAAACTAGCTGATCCGGCAAACGTCGTTTCGCCATGTATATCATTTATAATAAAAAAATAGGGGTTGATCGTAGAGGGGTGAAAGTTAGGGGTTGTATGTATTTTTTAATGCTGTATCATAAAAAAATAGAAATTAAAAATTTTGTCTAAAAAATAAAAAAATAAATTGAGGGGTGGACCACCCTTATTATTTAGGGGTGTGAAAAATAGATGTTAGCCGATTCTCAGACTTACCCAATATGCTTACCAAATTTCAGAGGAATCGGTCAAGCCGTTTCGGAGGAGTATGCAGACTAACATTGTGACACGAGAATTTTATATATAAGAAGATAAGTTGTAAGAAAGACACTCCTATGAAATACACACGCCGTCGACATTTTGGGTCTAATGCACGATTTCCTCACGATGTTTTCCTTCACCGTTCGAGCGAATATTAAATGCGCATATACAGAAAGTTCATTGGTGCACAGCCGGGGATAGAACCAACGACCTCAGGGATGAGATTCGCACGCTGAAGCTAAGCCAACACTGCACTATATAAAGAATTATGAAAAATACATATCAAATATCATAGATAAAAATTTAGTACGATGATTCTATATCTTACCTGTAAACAAAAGTGCCTTCACAGCCTTTACCCAAAACCTGATCAGTATAGAAACAAATTTTTCCGATTTGTACGAGTCCATCACCTAATTCCAACAACTGACCAGTCACTTCGCCTTGTGATGATGTAGACGTGTTAGAACTACGTGATCCACCTTGGGATAACTGCTGAAATTCTCGGGCCTAAAAAAAATCGTAAATAATTTAAAGTGCCTGAAGCATTTAAAAAAATCTCTGGTCTTCGACTACCAATGGGTCTCATCCGCCGGATAACTTCTGATAAAATTGAGATTTTTAACCACGCGATCCTAAACTTTATAGAGCAAGGGGCAAACGGGCAGGAAGCTCAACTGATATTAAGTTATGCCGCCGCCCATAGACACTCTCAAGTCTCAATCCAGAGGGCTCGCGAATGCCGGCCGGCCTTTAAAGAGTTTAAAAAAAATAACGCTCTTGTTTTCAAGGACCCTAAGTCGAATTGGGTCATAAATATCATACGATAGGTATGTGAAACTAAATAGATTGAATATAGATTTTATAATAAGCAACAAGTTCAAGGACACTACGTCAGTAATAAACTTGACAATTGCCGATAATTTAATAATAGGTTAGTGACCCGAGTATATTTTATTTGCTCAATTTAGTATATAGGCTAGGAACACAAAATCTTTGCTAGTAGTGACAAGGTGTGACGTCATATTAGTCAAATTCGTAAAACGGAGCTTATGAACCACGGCTTTGCATCTTTTTAAGAGAACTAGTATGTCTCAGACCCACAGGTGAGCGGGACATCATACATCATCAAAAATCCTTTGCTTTGAAATTTTGATATCCTAGACATTACATACGTTTTAAATAATTAATTTCATTTCATAATATACACATTAGCCCCAATATGTGCAGGCTGTGTAATCAACATTAAACAAACATACACGACCTACAGATGTTTAAAATACCATAGTAAAAAATTCTGGGAATTGCTTGTTTTTAGTCGGCGTGTCGTGTGTTACGTGTTTGACATATTACCGTTACCAATATTTTACATTTACGATAAACATTATATAAAGAGTAAGAGGATATTCATAACAGCTTCTATAAACCAAAACCAGATAAGGAAAAATTGCCATGAGCTGCCAAACCTAGTAGAAAAAAATCCCCTCTCGTACTTGGGATTTTTGCATCATGAACATGATATTAAAAAAAATTGAGACACCATCAAATTAATAAATTTTCTTAGATAAATGAATATATGTGACCACAGATCACAGAGCAGCTTAATCTATTTGATTTGTGTGTAATGGTGAATGTGGTAAATCACAGAACAGTTTTTTTTTTACTTATGTAACTTTAATGACGTTGTGGTTTATGACATTTTCCTTTGAATCATTGTAATGTAGAGTGAGGGTAAAACTTGCTGAGTTTCTTGCCCGTTCTTCTCAGAACAAGGCCTCCTGGTAGTTTTGCGAACGGATGGCGTAGTCTTGCTCTTTCGCGAATTTTGTAAACGTTTTTGACATTCATAAGCCCTAAGTCGCATCTAAATTGAATAAACGTATTTTGATTGATTTGATATATATGAACATGCTATGCCATAAAGAAACAAAAGAACGTACCTGCAGCCTCAAATACCAAAACATCGTAACCACCAATCCCATAAGCACAATCAACGCCACCTTCAAAGCCTTATTCTCCTGCTGATTCACCCAAATATACACTTGCTTATACCATAAATCCGGTCTCAGACTAAACTCGGTAAACAATTCATCCGTTTGAACCGACACAGATATCGAATTCGATTTTAAATTCGTCTCATTTTCGTCTTGTTCCCTTTGAACCTGGCCATTTATAAGCTTCATACCACTGGATTCTTGTTTCAAATTTGAATTTGGAAGCTGTGGCAGCCAAGATGTGGTCAGCTCCGGCACTTTATAGTGCCCTAGTAACAAGTACGGCGGGGTTACGTGTAGATTTATATCATTAAGTTGGTAGTGCACGTTTTTATAGGGCTCGTACGCATGTTCTGTAGATTGTATTGCCGTCGGGCCTTCGAGTAACAAGGGTCGAGACTGTCCGGTAGATATTGTGACTGTGTTTTTGTCTACTAGTGATGAAAGGGCGTATAAGCCGTGGTTGTGTTCGCCTATGTATAGAGTGGGGCTGCAAAAAATTAAACCATAATAAGAATTCCACATGAGTTCGTATAAATTAAATGTTCTATGGAGAAATTTGTCTATTCCATGCGTACTAGCGAGTTCCTGCGTTTGATTACCAGAAAAAATACAATTACAGGTGATCATGACTTAAGTCGTCAATAATAATTATGAAGAGAATATGTGATAAACTTAATTACTACAAGTAATTTAAAAAAAAGAACAGTGTCGCTACAACCTTTAGGTCTAGGCCTCTGATTTCTGTATCTCATTTGATTTTTAAAAGCAAGAAAGATGATCAGTCTTCTTTGCCTGACACGCCTTGGACTTTATTAGATCTAATTCGTCTTTCCTCACGGTGTTTTCCTTTACGTACTGCGAGCGACTGTTAAATTCACACATACTTTGGACTTTCCATTGGTGCACAGCCGGGGTTTAAACCTACGACCTCATCAGCAACCATTCCATAAATCATTTTAAGTTTGAAATCGTATAACATATATATATTTGAATAACTTGACGTACGAAAATTTATTTCCATTAAAAACCGTTCTATTAAAAAGTAGTACCATCATGTATGTGTGTGTGTCCCGTAAACGAAACACAATTCTAATTAATTTCGACTTAAAAACAATAGAACGATTACATAAAAACTAATTAATATTTAGAAACAGGCTCACTTAGAAAAATAATTTACATGAAATTAAATTGGTTCTATGTAAAACCTTATATATATCATGTCACGGTAAGCGATTGAAAATATAGAATACAACGGAAATAATTACATACAAGGTTATATTGAAAATATATTATGTACTGCGCATATTATATAACTTAGATTAATACCAATAAGGCTCGTGAAACGAAATGAAACAATTTTATATAGGCGCAATACCTACTATTCAACCAATGATCATTAGAATACAACCCATATAAGTCGAAATTAATTTTAAATATTATAAATTAAATGTTTTATCACGATTAAACTGTGTTCTATTAAGAAATAATTTTAAATTTGAGAAAATAATATGCTTTACCCCTCTTAAACTTTTTTACATCTATAGTGAGTTTTTGGCGCGATAATAGCCTATAACTATATGAAACCTCCTTTAAAATAATGTAAATTCTTCATTTAAAAAATGATAAATCAACTTACTACAATTCGATATTCGAATTCTTAATTCCCTGTCCATTTCTCAACGTTGTCGCATCTTCCATTATATGATCCAGAGTGTCATCGCCAATCGAGTTGAAAGGCACAGAAATAAGTCCATCTCTGTCTAACAAGTACGCAGCGACCACGGGCGTCTCGAAATTGTGAGACCACACGAGATCACCAGATTTACGTGCGAACGACATTATACGACCATTTGATGTGGATGTAAAATGAATTATACCTGGAAATAATCGGAAAAAGCTATAACATAAGTAGAGACAAGACAAGTAGGTCGTTAAAGAAGAAGAGAGAGGCGTAATATATTGTATTAAGCCAAGGAATAAGTTTAAACAATAATATTAAAACTAAAAACATATATTACTATCACATGTTGTGGAGTAGTAATGCTTTATATGCAATAAGTGTACACAAAACGACCTTCGCCTTTAATCGAAAGTTAAAAAAGCAATTATATAAAAAGAAAAATGTAATTAACATTAAAACACACCCAATTAATTATTATACTATATAAGCAGGTTTTATGTACTAGTAGTACCTTACCCTACACTACCCCTCTTTATGAGATCGGGTTCACCTTATGTATCAAGATGTCAGAAAATATTTATATGTATATAGTTTTTAATGTAACGGGGCAAACAGGCAGGCGGCTCATCTGATTTTAAGCGATACCGCCGTCCATGGACACTCACATTGCCTTAAGGCTCGCAAGTGCGTTGCCGGCCTTATAAGACCTGGTACACTCTTTTCTTGATCATAAGTCAAATTGTTTCGAAAATACTTTATTTATAGTATTAACCTAGATGAGGTTGTTATCTATACTAATAATAAATAAAAACATTTAAATAACAGCCGTGAAATTGATTGACAAAAGTTGATTTAATATTAAAATACTTGGGACCGAGTACAGCTGACGTTGTAATCGATATTAACGCATACTTGTGGTTGCAAATTCCTGTTTACCGCCACATTCAACTTTTACTCATCAATACTTATTTTTGATTCCTCTGTATTATATTTATTGAAGAACGCAGGTAACTCTTTGATCGACATAGCTAGTTATTATAAAACCGGGCTTCGCTGCTAGCGAATTTATTAAGATTAGGATAAATTAATAAAATAAAAATAAAAAATAAAATATGTTTATTTTGGAACATAAGATACATGTATCACTTATTCCACGTCATTAAATTTGAAGGCATCCCTACTCATCCGCAAAGAAGACAGAGGGTGTAGGCCGAGAGAAAAAGCCGGCGTAAAAAACTCTCGGTACTCTTTTAAAACAGCAAATCATCAAACAACACTTATTTAAAACAAATATCGCAAATTAATTAGAAGTAGCCTGTCTAGCACTAGTCCCAGGCCATTTTATCAACTAGATAATCGTTGACTTTATAGTAAGCCTTTTTACACAGCTTTTCTTTACCACATTTCTTAAATTTATTGAAAGGCAGTGATAAAAGAGCCTTTGGGATTTTATTAAAGAAGAGTATCCCTTTCCCCAAAAAAGAATTACTAACTTTAGATAGTCTAGTACGGGGAAATTGCAGCCTGCGTTTGTTCCGTGTATTAACATTGTGCGTATGTTCTATTCTAGTAAACTTATCACTATTTTTGTATACATACATAATATTTTCATAAATATATTGCGAGGGAAAGGTAAGTATATTAATTTCCTTGAATTTATCTCTAAGAGATTCCCTACATTTTAAATTTTAGATTGCACGAATAGCCCTTTTCTGCAGGATGAATATAGTTTCGACATCAGCAGCATGACCCCATAATAATAAGCCATAAGTCATTAAGCTATGAAAGTAACTAAAATAAACAAGTCTAGCTGTATCGACATCAGTTAGTGAGCGAATTTTTTTAACCGCCTAGGCTGCAGAACTAAGTCTCTTCGCCAATCCGTTAATATGAGGGGACCACTGAAGTTTTGAATCCATGGTGATTCCGAGAAATACAGTTGTATCATCCAGATTCAATTCCTCCCCGTTTATAATTGGTCTAGTATCCATAACCCTTGCATTTTTTCACAAAATTTAATGCATTTTGTCTAAATGCAAACGTAATATTAAGAACAAGCTGGCCTGGCGAACATCGTACCGCCTAACAGTAGATTCTGAATTTTTTCTAAATACTTATTCTGCTATTCGGGACACCAGTCTAGCTAGTAAGATAAAAAAAGAAAGTTGATAAGACAACAAATACATTATGTCAAAAAATTAAAATTTACCTTCCCGGAACCCCTCCACTAACACTTGAACTTTATGATATGGTATTAAAGTTCAAATTTTTTTTTATAGAATAGGGGGCAAACGGGCAGGAGGCTCACCTGATGTTAAGTGATACCGCCGCCCATGGTCACTCTCAATGCCAGAGGGCTCGCGAGTGCGTTGCCGGCCTTTCAATAAGTGGAAATTAAATTTAATTATTATTTAATATTATTATTTTATTAATTTTTAAATCGACTTTTAAGTAGTATTACGAATATTTTGTATGGGAATATAGAAAAGTGTTTTTTTAGACTTTTTCACTCATCTTTTTTTTAATTTTTCTCTCCGTAAGAACCATCCTCGTACTTCAAGGAATATTATAAAAAAAGAATCAGACAAATCGGTCAAGCCGTTTTCATGTTATGTCGTGACAACGGAAAATGGGTTTCATTTTTTTATATATAGATATTTAAAAATTGTCTTTTGAGAATGGAATACCAAATTTATTAGATCACATATCGATAGATGAATTTGACAATTGACAACATTGTAACGAACTCTAGAACAGGAATTTGTGTATGATGTTTAAAATTAGTAAAATTAAATCGTAAATTTACCTTCTATTATCATTATTACAATAAATATGAAATCGGAATTGAATAACTAAGCGATTTTGCAGTTCTATCTTCAGAAAAATAAATAATATATTTTACCTGCCGTTACAGGATTACGTCATTGGTGGGGTCTAACATACGAACTATTAAATTGGCCCTACTATAACTCCTTTTACACTCCGAAGAGTTTCCAAATATATCCCCAAGCAGGCGCTTGTTTGGAACCCGATAGGAAAGCGGAAGCTTGGCCCAAGCAAACGTAAGGGGGCGTCCATAAATTACGTGAGGTGTTTAAGGGGGGGAAGGGGTCGAGTAAAATCTCATTTAATCTTACGTTGGAGAGAAGGGGGGATCTCGGCAAATATCACGCAATTTTTTCTCCGATTGAAAAAAAAATTAGGAAAACGGTTGACCCTAAAGGCCATCTCTGCAACTTTCGCTTATTTTGTTTTAGTCGTAAATCATTTTTTTTTCTTTTTACAATAACAATCCTACGCGCTTACGTAACAAACCCACATTTTGAGAAATCTCACGTGAGATTGGGGGATGGGGGAGGGGGTTGAATAAAATCTCACGACATCTCACAAGAGGGGGAGGGAGTCACAGAAAATTTAAAAAATCACCTCACGTAATTTATGGACGCCCCCTAACGTTGCGGTCGTACAGTTGCAGAAGCAAAGAGAGCAGTAGAGACTTGGAGCGATGTGAAATCAAGACCAAACGCGATAGAGACTCACTGTGGACGCCCTCTGCCCCATCTAGGGATTATATGACATTAAGTTAGTCTTTTTTAAAAAAGAAGCTCAAAACGACCCCGTGGCTGATTTAGGTACCTAAACCTTGACCTAAATAATGGTGTTGAGTTTCGTAATATTTAAATTTTATTTTTAAAACTAATCAGTGTAGGACGTCAGTTACCAAAAATATGAAACCCCAGTCTGATATCAGTGTAGTCCATATTTATTAAGAACATGTGGAATCCCGCGTGATAAGCTCTGACATAACTCATATTAACTCGCCATATCGCTTAGCGATAAGCGGGTACGTAAATACAATACATGCCAACAAAACAAAATAATGCCTATGAACTCCAGGCCAAAAAGTAGAAATACAGTTTTAACATGTATTTAATTTTACTTTAACCACATGAGATTTTTTTTAATGGCTCTGGCACGATTTGTGCATTAGCCATCGTCAAGTAGGTATAGGAATTTTTATAATTCGTTCTTGTCTTTAGAAATTCGACCGTGTCCTCCATGTACGGTTTAAGCACTCACCCGGTACTGCACAACCCTCCCAAAGGCCGAGAACAAATTTAAATTAAATTAAAATTTGCCCTCGAACAAGGAATCGAACCCGGTACCCCTAACCTAGCTGCCACTTAATAAGACCGCTAGGCTATGAGGCCCCTCACATGAGATTATTAGTATGAAAGTATAATTCGATACGCTTATTTAGATAAAGATATACAATACATGTTATGTTAACGTTAAATACCTACTCCTTATCAATAACAATTCAACAATAAGTTTATGAATAATAAAAAACGCATTACTTTTACTTATTGTAAACATAATAAACAATATCTGTTTTAGAGTTCGTTACAATGCAATGTTGTCAATTGTCAAATTCATCTATCAAACTGTGATCTGTCAAATACATCTAACAAATTGGCCATACTATACTAATAAATTTGGTTTTCCATTTTCAAAAGACAATTTTTAAGTATTCCTAAAGCCATATTGCATCACGCATTAGAGTATAATTGACATTACATGAAAATGCGTACAATAAGGACTTACCATAATCGTTGAGCATCTCTTTGGCCATATCATGGGAGGTGTAATCGAAAAATGTGACATTCCACTTGTGATTTTCATTCTTGGAATCATGCATCAGTATGTTATACTCCGTACGAGCAACGTAAACACCTTTTTTCTTATCCAATTGGCAGGTATTGTCTTCATCTGTTTTGAATATTTTCGTGTTCTCGAAACCTGTGGTTTATACGAGATATCTGATTGTTTTTTGATAATGTTTTTTCCATTTTATTATTTTAGGAACATTATATCCGTTAATATTTGAACAGACTCTTTTGTTTCTCGTTACAGAAGTCAGAACCGAGAGTACGGAGTCTAACTCCTATACGTCAAAAATGTATTCGATTTTGGCATAAGGGATTCAACGTCAAAAGTCAAAAATCATTTATTCATGTAGGTAACACAATGTACAGTGTACACTTATGAACGTCAAAAAAAAGAAATATACATTAAATGCTTCTAATTTTTCATTTACTGCCAGTTCTCAAATCAAGGGCGTAGAACGGAAGAGAAGAACTGGCAATAAACTCTCCGCCACTCTTGTTAATCGCCAAGGTTTTGGTTTTACACAACGTTTGTAAGGAGCTGCAACCATTCCACCATGTTCCACATGACATCTTAAGTAATAAATAATAATAAAATAAATTAAAAACAAAGATATTATGTCCTCTATCAGCAAGAGGCATGGTGAAATAGTTTCCAAGTCTAGGATATATATCCCTTAGAGTCCTCAGTTAGAAAATACTATAAAAATATTGATCTTACCAGAAATATGCTCTCTGGATCCAGTCAAAGGATCAAGCATAAACCAGGTATCGCTCTTTTTGCCCGTGTACAAAATCCCATCGGTAGAACGACACGGCGCATTGGCTACAAGCTCTGGTATGGTGAAGGGCAGCTTTTTCAACATCTGCTTGTCCCCCCTCGGCCCATACATATATAAGGAACCATGACGAGGATCAGGCAGAAATTGGGGCATCAAATTAGCATGTTGATTAGGCACTTTCACCACGGGTTCTGTAAAAAATCAGGTCACCTTGTTTAATGTGTCGCTAAAAAACGCTAAACGATAATAGAACATCGTTAATAATTGAGTTTTTTGGCGAATATTTTTTTATATCAAGATAAGAAAAAGGTTACAAATAATATTGTTCTGTGAACTGTGTATATAATATGTTATTATTACATTTTTTAAGATTTTAGTTAGTATTTCTAGCGGCACATGTATTTTTTGTTATGCATTTTTTTAACTTTACACGCATTTGTTGTTTTTTTTAGAAGAAATAGTTTTGTTAGTGATAAGACCGACAGTTGCCTAATTACTAATGTAATCTTTTTTTTATATTTTACATACGTATAAGGTAACGAAGTGCTTTTTTTATTTATTTATTGTAATGTGTAAAACTGAGTGATATAAAGTATTTCACTATATGAGTCACACATATTATATATATACTTTTATCACCAAATAATGAGATTCAGACCTTATCGTAACAAGTAACTGTAGTTAACACTATATTCACGTATACAATAATAATTATTCAGAGCCATCAATAACATGACATTCATGCCGTGTTACATTTCACTTATTTTTTTATATGACCTTTTCCATTAGTATACTATCTAGCGATACTAATTATCCAACACTTTTACATAATTCTAGTAATACTTCTTTTGTTTTTCAAAATCGTATAAAGGACAAAATAATAAATTATACTACGTTAACAAGGCGCATCGAAAACTCGTAGAAAAACCCGAGATATTTAATTAAAAAAGAATCTAATCAAAACTATTATCGAAATATTACTTTTGTATTGTATATTTAGTCCATTTAGATTAAGCGCGACCAGCCAGATAGTTTTATAAAATAACTATAGACAGCAATAGCATATTTTTGAATATTACAGGGGCCAAACGAGCAGGAGATTCACCTGATATTAAGACATACCGCCGCTCATGGACACACACAGCCAGAAGGCTCGCAAGTGCGTTGCCGGCCTTTTAGGAAGTGATACGCCTTTATCTTGAAACCTATGTCGAATTGGTTCAGAAATACTTCTGTGAGCAACTGGTTCCATATAGTAGTGGTGCGAGGCAAAATGTGCCTTAAAAAGCGAAATCAATAAACCCGCAAGAATAACCTACGTGGCGTATATCTAAGTTAGTTCATTAATTATGTTAGGTATGTAAAAAAATTATTGTGTTGCTCCTGTGGTTCGAATCAGCTATGACCAATGGATTGGTCTTTCTATGTACCCAATTAACCTGCACCTACGGTAAATACGGTTAATCGTGAGAAAATATCTTAAAACCCAAAAATCCACATTTGTCAGGCACAGGCTTATCACGTACTTGACAATAAAAAATAAAAATGATCAAATAAACGAATGCAATCTAACGGCAATACCCAAGGTTGTAGCGCCACTAAATTCTTACAAAGGTGTGTGCTGCCACGTTTCTTTGGCGACTTTACAAAGCATTGATTAAACGCAACGTGTATTTATTATTTATCTTTGAAAGCACATGTTTACAAAGCATAGATAAAGCTCCATAGTAATTACACCGATGCAATCCATACGCCTATAACCAAATGGCCGATGTGTTGATAACATGCGTCGCAATTGAATTTTTTAGATATGGATATTTTTAATGTTCTTATGATCAATATTGTATGTCATGTATTCGGTTTGATATTAAATTATTAACACTTGTAATCTTAAGTAGATAAACAAAATATTTAGGATTTTATAATACTATATAATAATATAGTCTAATATATTTTATTAATTATAAATTACACCCAGTGCAATAAGTGGCGAGTGGCATATATGCATTAACTGCTTTCGAGCTAACAAAATCTCTATACAAATTTTTCAGCCCCAAGCAACGCAATAAGTAAAAATAAATTCACATACAAAAGAAAAATTCAAATCATTGTGTGCAGTTAATTATATTATTCAGAGAAAATCATGTGATAATATACAAAAGTAATAAAATAAAATTAAAATATATAATTCATTTTCTGAGGATTCTGAGTGTAATTTAAGGCTAGTTTAGATAGTTCTAAAACCAAATTGTTGTGAATTTTTTTGTTGTTTATCATCTCTCTATACTCATGAATCATAAAGCTAAAGCATAGATATAGCTCCATAGTAATTACACCGATGCAATCCATATGGCTATAACCAAATGGCCGATGTGTTGATAACATGGGTCGCAATTGAATTTTTTAGATATGGATATTTTTACTGTTCTTATGATCAACATTGTATGTCATGTATTCGGTTTGATATTAAATTATTAACACTTGTAATCTTAAATAGATAAACAAAATATGTAGGATTTTATATATTATGTAAACTAATCCATGTTATTAATTATAAATTACACCCAGTGCAATAAGTGGCGAGTGGCATATATGTATTAATTGCTTTCAAGCTAACAAAATCTCTATACAAAGCAATGCGATAAGTAAAAATAAATTCGCACAACAAAGAAAAATTAAAATCATTGTGTGCAGTTAATTATATTATTCAGAGACAATCATAACATGTGATAATATACAAAAGTAATAAAATAAAGATATATAATTCATTTTCTGAGCATTCTGATTGTAATTTACTCAATTTAAGGCTAGTTTAGATAGAACTAAAACCAAATAGTTGTGAATTTTTTTATTGTTTATCATCTCTCCATACTAATGATTCAATTATAAGTAATATTGGAACTTCATATAGGATACCATATAAAATAATGCAGATAATATTATATATTAATTATCTTTCATAAGTGGGTGCCTGCTAAAATTAGGGCATAAATAATCCTTAATTTATAAGATTAACAATTATCATATGAATAATATCTACCTGATTAGGCATCAAAAATATTTTATCTATAACTTGTCAAGAAGTGGAATCATTCATGAAATACATATAATGAATTACGAAATTATTAATTTCATTATTTTATAGAAGGATTTTTGTGTGTTAATATCAACTAGATTATTGCTGAAATAAAATTAAAGTAGACCATTTTATATAACCTCAATATTCAAAATATGAAATATTGTAACTCATTGAAAATTTTTCAGACTAAAACTATGCTAGTTATTGATAGTTTCAATATTTGATTAAATATTTGGTGAAAGACAACAAGAATTAGACTTTAGATAATAGTGTAATTTTATAAATTTCAGTGTAACTCGTAAAGCACTGTTGCAGCAAGCTGATTACTAAAATAGACATACCATCTTTCAGTTTCCAAATAACATTCCCGGAGACTGGCTCGACCGCTACCATTCCACCCCCGAGTGTAGCAAACAACAGGGGCCGGTCATCCAAAGTCCTTGATAACTCAGTACTTTCCTGAGAAATAATATGATTGTAAATCACCTTGCACTTTACACAATATTATTATTATTTACACTACTATGTATCTCACCTTATTATCACTGCTTACAATACCATCTTGTCCATAACATCCAAATGAAAACAATAATATCAGTAAAAACTTCATAGTTGCATACAATTTTTCTCATTTCTTCATTATATCATACACTATTTATATCGAATGTAAACATAGGCCATTCGAAATTCGAATTCATCAAATGCAGTAATTTTAATGTTTGTACAAAGAAAAATCGCGAAATAGTTTCGACCACAGTATTGACTATGATCGGTGAATGTGATTTGTGTGCGACAGCCGACAACTGCGACTTATAACCTGCGTATTTTACAATTTACCTTACGAGTTACGAGATATAATTAGACATTGACAACAACCTTTCGATATTTTTATTTATTTTTTGGAGCCTTGAATTTAATGTAAATTTATTATACTCTGATTCTTCGACTTAATACATATTTTTATAAAATAACAAAAGTTAAAACTATAATACCGATATTGATACAAGTTTTTTTGTCAATTAAAATTTCCTTGTTCTATGGAGATCTTTAGTGACAGTGACAGATGACTATTGTTCGGCTGACACATACCATACATATTTTAGAACTTGACACGACTGTGAAATGTGAATTTTCAGTTTTCACTCCAATATTTTGTGTGATATTGTGTTTGTAATTTGATGAATAACGATGTTCGCGTACGTTTGATAAATGGTGGAGTTTATCCGTTGAGCTAAAAGTAAATTGAATAGCTCGTTTAATTTTCTATTACTCTTTACAAATACTATTCGTCTTATGATTTCTAAAATGCAGTTTTAAATATGGAATTTTCTGGCCCAGGTGAGTACTCAATTAGTTTAAATTGTATACTTATTTATCATTGAAACATTTTGTTGCGCCTATTTAAGCCTATGCTAAAATACATATTTTTATCTCATATTTATATTTAATAGTTCGTCTCATTTTAAATCTTTATTGTTCGAACTAAAAAAAAGATTGCCAAAGTAAAATTAAATATTTTTTGAAATTGGCCTTCTTACATTTCAAAATTCCTTTGTCTTTTAAATATCTCTTGACTTGACTCACTTTGGTTTCAACATGGATAATTATAATGTTATAACAAAATATGTTTTCAACCAGCTGCTGCTTATAAGAATACATCTTTATTGTAGGTAAATCCCCGAATTCTGCGTTATCGTTTAGATATAATGCAAACAATGAAGAGCTTGAAGAATTATATCAAGCTTCTGAATCTGAAAATGTATTACCACAAGGAGATCAACTATTAAAAAGTGAAACTGCAAGCCCTAAGAAAACAGAAAAGACATCATCTATCATAGATAAATATTTTAAATCTATTAGATCTGAGAAATCCAATGAAAAAGTTGAAGATGTTAAATCTGACCCAAAGCCAACTGAAGAGAGCAAAAGTTCTACTCCTAAAGAAATTACTTCCTCGCCCATGAAAGAATATTTGAATCGTCTTGGTAAAAGAAGTACTTCAGAAAGTTCAGATATAAAGGAACCTAATGAAACATGGAAGATATTCCATGATTTTAAATTTAAGATTGCTCAAGCTGTAGAGGATATGAAAACAAAATCTGTGGAAGGTATGTTACACTTTTTTTAGACTAGTATTATACACATACAATACTTTTTATGGGGTACTCTACATAATTTCTATTAATATTATTTTAGAAACAAAAGAAAAGTCTCTACCAAGGGACAACTCTACATCAGACTCTGAGGAAAATTCTACTACCAAAGACTTAGACCAACATAGCATTGGTGATACTGATAATCAGGTAATTAACATTTAAGTTTATGGTAGAAATAAGAAGATAAAAAACACCTGAAGATTTGTTTAATTAAATTGTGAAAATTGCTAAAATGATTAAGACATTCTTAGAAACACAAACATTCTAAAATTAACGAAATAAAAGCAAAATATTTAATGCCATGAACAGGTGTCCTCACTTGATAGCAGTATACAGAATTTATCCGAGATGACTCAACCAATCACCGCCAAAGTTATTGAGCAAGAAAATCGTGAAAATAACACTAAGAACCATTCAGACTCTAGTGATGACACACAAAAGAATCTAAGTATGTATAATCTAATAAAAATATTTAGTAAAAAGTGTTAATTTAATGCACTCTGGTTTTGTCTTTTGCACTATCTTTATAGGTATTGCAAATAAATCAGGTCTGTAATAGTACAACCTATCTGCTTTTGATTGTCGACTATATAGCATAGTGAAGTTCTACTTATTCTGGGGTTTTTTAATAATTATAATATGTTTTTTTTTATTTGTCTAGGCTTAAAATAACTAATTTTTTCATTAGAAATATGAGAATTATTTTAACCTAATTAGAACCTTGTACTTGTTTCAAGCAAAACCACACTTTCAGGGTTAAGTGAAACAGATGTAACTAAGGATATTTTGAATGATAACAGCATTGAAGTTGAATCTGGTATAGAGGCCCTTGAGGATACAATAGACGCATTTGGCGATGTTAACACTGTTGATAGTCCATTGAGTAGACCTGTTGACATGAAAATTAACCCACCAACGCCAATATCCACTCCAGCCAATTTTGGCCTGCCGCCAAGTAAAAGCAACTTATCAAAACCGGAATCACACAAAAAGTCTAAGAGCTACATTTTTAATTTCACATTGTATTTTTTAACTATTTTAGTAGTTGTTAATTATTTATTGTTTCCTAATTGTAATGTGTGGAATGGATTCTTTTTGGGGCTGTGGTTTTTCTGTTTTGTGAGCAATGTCAAACAGTGGGTGCTAGATACATACTTTAGTGATTGGGAGCCGAGTAGTAGAAACTTTTTCCAATTAAAGAGGAGCAGTACCATACCTATAGCCTACACTATTCCGTCTGTGAAGGAGCATACACCGTTGAAAAAGTTCGAGGTAAGTTCATCTAGATTAGAATGTGGTAATTTACTAGACTATATGTTTTACAATAAAAAGATCCCATTTTTTCTTGCTATCAATGAACGTTACACAAGGTTTTTTTTTTTAAATTTGTATTCTGACTTCTGTCCTAATACCAAAAGTACTCATAAAATTACAATAATCCTTTCATAATTTTAAACAAACATTAACATAGAAAATGACGTAGATAAAATGTTAGTTTTAATGACCTAAGTGTCTGACTCATTAAAATTCATCAAACAAATAACGCATTTATTACTATAACATAAAGTTTATAATTGTATACGTTACGTATTAATTACTTGTCCACAGGGCTGGATAAATCACTATAGATTTCCTGATTACGACCCCTTTACCTACCACATAAATAAAACAACAACTGCCTTTGTGAAACTCGAAGGTAAGTTTTTATAAAAATGTTATATTTAAATCTATACATTTAAAAAATAACCAAAAATAAATGACGATCAGAAAAGAGAAATAAAAGTAGGCTTTGGTAGTATTATGTTAAGTGGGTCAAGGAACGAAGTCATGAATACCAGCTAGTAAGAAATTCAATCACTGGAGTTTTTATTGTGCTATGTGTAATTAAACGTATACATTTTATACATGACTATCTGACCCGACAGACTTTCTGTCTTACCTATGATTATTCAGTTCGAATTGGTATTATTCATAAAAATAATATTTATAAACTTTGCTTCTTTATCTTTATTCTATAAATCGCCGACAATTATATAAAATTAATATTGTGAAGTTTTCTTAAATTTCTCTTTTATTAACTTTTCCTGCCAATAATGAACAGAGCAAAGAGAACTAGCGAAATTGTTCCATCCGTCCACGCGTGATGCCATGACCAAGTGAAATAGAGATTATTTTTTTATAAATATTTAAACGGTCCATAAAAACAGATTATTACAATACATATGATATTCCATAAATATATATTTTCTGCTACGATTAATTCTCCCCCGTGCGTATTATAGTTAGCTTCACTATGTAATTAGATATTGTACTAATTACATTAAAACTAAGAAATGCGTTAAGCTCTACAAATGTACCGCAATATTAATGATATATCGCATATATTACCGAACCGTACATTTGCAGTGTCTATTGATTTTAAAATATATATTTTATAAGGATTAATATTACCTTGAAAGTGTTTTTAAATTTGTAGAATGGATTTGCTTAAAATTACAACTTATATTATTATATGAGTCATAATATTATTCATAAAAACTAAATCAGTAATTGCATTTCTAAAATGCCCTTTCGAGCAGTGTTGGCATAGTGGCTTCAGCTTGAGACTCTCGTCCCTCGTCGTAGGTTCGATCCCCGGCTGTGCATGAATGGACTTTCTTTCTATGTGCGGATTTAACATTCGCTAGAACGGTGAAGTAAAACATCGTGAGAAAACCGGCTTGCCCTAAACCCAAAAAGTCAACGGCGTGCGTCAGGCACAGAAGGTTGATCACCTACTAGCCTATTAGATTACCAAATGATCATGAAACAGATACAGTAATCTGAGACCCAAACTTAAAAAGTTTGTAGTGCAAACGATTTTTTTAAAATGCCCTTTCGTCTCTGTCTAATCGTGTTTACGCTGTGGTGAAAATAGACAAATTAGTACTTGTAAACGGTGCAATTAAATTTATTTAATTTTTTATGAAAAAGGGGGTTATGTTTATATAGTCTATGTTACTTAGGTAAATGTGTAATGAATTTTTGAAAACTGTTCTCTTTAAGAAGCATGGAACCACTAAGTGCTTATGTCAACTTAAATTTGTTTGACCTTATGTAATTGACAAACTATTGAGATTGCGTGGAACCACACCTCGTATTGGACGATTCGCGTACCAGCGCATTTATCTAATGTTATCACACCTGTTAAAGATAAAAAATAATTTTCAATATACGTCTATAGATTATAAGGAAAAGTTTATACCTTGGCTTACCTGTTACTTATACCGGTAAATATAATAAACCAGTGGCGCCCCAATAGACTTTGCATCTCATTGATAAGTTTAAATCCCAAGTACCCATTAAATAGAATTTATAATGAGTTTGTTATTATCGAGATACGAAATCAACGATATTTTAAGAAATTATTGCTAGACATTGCATTTCAAATGCAATTTTATTAGGTTATAGCTTTATAATGTATGTATCTGATTTCATGATTTATTTATTTCGTAATCAGCTTACAAAAATTATATATAACAACAAACAAATACATTAAAATATAGCCAGAGATGGAATACATAATATTTAACGACAAAAAGCTTCAAAAATTTACAATTAAAATTATTCAATACATTTGATAAGAGGTACCAAATTTGGATGTGTTGTGTGATGGTGTAATAGTGAGGGAAAGTACGTGAAGGTGTGTATGTGGGGTAAACTCATGATGCAGGTTATTTCGCGCTTTGGATAAACTTACTACTCCTTTACCATATTCCGCGATAGCTTAAACAAGTCAAGGCTTATTGGCCGTTGTATGTCCGGGCTGCGCGATACAAAACTAAGATTTTCTTATTAGAACTAGTTTTAAGCTTACATTAATATAATAAATAGATAGACCCGTTTTCATACGACTATTCAAATCTGTGAGCCGTTATACAATTTCCTTCACGGAATTAAAATATTGTAAAGCCTAATGATATTCGCCGTAATTTATGTATAATTTAACACATTTAATACATATATATAGAATGATTGTTGAAACAAGCAGCACGCTTATTCGGAAAGATTGTTGCAATTGCAATTTCATCTTTTTGAATCGTTTTCTTAATGCATCAATGCCAACCAAAAAATGTTGGCCTCCGAAACGAAAACCTTCCGCCAATCCTCCATTTAGCGGTACCTAACTACCTAGGCTGACCTACAGGTCTCCGACTACTAGGCCGGCTCAGACAAGTTTCTCCTTCCCGCCTTCACAGCCGGATCTTAGCAAATGCGCCCAATCGCTTAAATTTCAGCCAACGTAGACGATGGGCCTTGTATTCGTCTATAATGTTGGGCTGGACTACCAACTCTTATTTCAGAAATCGTACTCTCTGTAAACCGTCTCTCTCCTTGTCGGCCTTAGGAATTTACGCGTTTCTTTAATTATATTAGAAAAATTATATCACGAGAGTTTTTTTTTTATGATTGGACCACTCACACCAGACCTAGTCCCATGCTAAGCTGGTGAAGCTTGTGTTATGGGTACTAGGCAACGGATATACATACATATTATACATAGATATACCTAACACATATAAATACATATTTAAACATCCAAGACCTAAGCACAACACCAAATGCTCATCACATCGATGTTTGGCTCAGCCGGGGATCGAACCCGGGATTCATGGATTCGCAGTCAGGGGTATTAACCACTAGACCAATGCGTCGTCGTAGTATTCCTTTGCTCTCGTTACCAAAACTATAAAGGTATTAATGCAGGTTTTAATATTTCTTTGTCCAATCCATACGACTGAAAAGCTTTAAATAATGTCATCTAATAGTAGTTTAATTTCAGGTTGTAACCTAAGAATATCGTATACGCGTACAAAAATTGCGAAGAGAGCTCTGTGGGATGAGAAGATCGACAAAGTGACTTTCTATCAGCACCGACTATATAACCTTACCGGTGCTCGAGTCATTCTCTTACCAAATGGACTTGTTAAACGGCGGTAAGTAAATTTTTTTTTTTTAATTTACTTTGTATTACAAATACGATACGAAATCAACATACATCAGTGGCGCTACAACCTTTTTAGGTCTGGGCCTCAGAATTTTGTCTCTCTTTCATGATAATTTGTTAATCTAATAAGGGGGTTATCAGCCTCCTGTGCCTGACACGCCGTCGACGGCTTCGTTCTAAGGCAAGCGGGTCTTCTCACGATGTTTTCTTTCACCGTTCGACCGAATGTTAAATGCACATAGAAAGAAAGTCCATTGGTGCACAGTTAGCAATTGAACCTACGACCTCAGAGATGAGAGTCGCACGCTGAAGCCACTATGCCAACACTGCTCAACGAAATCAACTTACTTAACCATTATAGCAACTTAACACTTATTCGATAGAAAATAAATTTAACATTTACTCTGATATTTGATTCCGTAGAATTCTGACAGCTATCATTTTTTGACATGTCAGAAATCACAAACCTTTTGACCAGGCACATTTATCAATTTAAATACGAGTGAACATCTGAGTCTAAACATACATTTTATTTGTTAGTAAATGTATATATTTTATTAAGTGCGGTGCTCACTTTAAAAGTGGTTTTACGGCGAGTGACAATTGCGTACCTTTTCATCGCAAACAGTAAAAACGCACAAGTAAAGATAAAAAAAATTTAAAGGTTTTTATTAGGTATTTATTATTTTTGTATTAGATCACTTGAGTAAGTAAATATTTAGATTTACCTTTTTGTAGGTAAAACTTACAAAATACGTAGCATTTTATTTTTTATTGCCCTCAAATGGGTCAAATTTCGGTGATGAACTTTGTTAGTAGCAACTCTTATGAAATGTCAGAATTCTACGTAATGAAAAAGAGAAAATTTCTTAGGTTGTAATACGAATTGCTGTAATGTGAATAATACCTACATTTGTTTCTGTTAATTGCTTAATATAAATCTGTTATAATTAATAAGGGCACACAGTTATTAAAAAATATAGACTGGACATTGAACACGCTTGATAATGATTAAAATAATTATAATAATTTGTTTTTAATTGCTTTGCGTCATATCTATTACGCGCAGATTTTAATCTTAGTGTCTTTTTAAGTAAAATTTCGTTAGATATGTTTTTTAAGCTCCCATAATCTCCAAATTAAAGTGACTATTATTTTTTCGCCAGAAATTGACAGAGGGTGCTAAAAAATAGCTTGCGGCATTTGAATACCTTAGTTATGAGTTTAACGTCGTCATAGACTAAAGACAGAAAATGATCGAATTTAATCTGCTTAATGTATACGTTAATAACCAAAAACAAAACTAATTAACATTAGCAGTATTCAGGTTAATTAACTCCATTTTAACTAGCATTATGAATATTTATTATTAAATATGAACATTTAAGTTTTTATCAGTTTTTAAATTTTTCGACTTCTCGAGGTTCTAGTATTTGTAATCCGTTTACTTCCATACTAAATAAAACAAACTTGTTTAGGTGAATTATTTAATTACCTAGGCTACTTGTAATAGCACAAATTACAATTATATGTAATAAACAAATATACACTAACTAAAATATAGTTATAACTTTATGTATTTTTAGATAAGATAAACATTAATTACAATATCAATGATCCTTGTCATATTTATGATGACTAAAAGTGATGAAAATTTAATGGCCATAATTTAATAATAAGTTGTATTGTTGTATTATGTTGTTGTAAGAGTGATTATTCATAATGTATGTATCCGACAGTAGTTAAAAACAGTTCGATTAATCGTTATATATAGGTATATACAAATAGGTATGTTATGGACACCAGTGTTCTTGATTATAAAACCTAAGCTATAGTATAGATGTTATACGGGTTTAATTTATAAATCATAAAGTCTTATAAATATATGCTACACACTTATTGAAATACTTGTAATGATTACCACTTTGTCTTTAATCAAACGCTATGTACGCTCATATTTAACTTATCTTATTTTAAAAATCACTTCAAATTCTCAGGTCCTTATAACTATATGTTTTCGCTCCTCCAATAAATGATTATTGAAAATTTTATCTCACAGCACATCCTTATTAGGCAATTCGTTTAGGATCTCCGCCATTAAGTTGTGAAAAGGCTGGCCGACTCCATGCGATTGGCTACCTCCCTAACATCTTTTAAAACTCTTCTTCATAAACATTTCTTAACCATATCCTATCCTGCTCAATCGCGGCTTTTGTATTTCCTTTTCTTTTTTATTGCACCGGCATTCAGGATTCCGTGAGATTAGGTTTTTAGTTTTGGGTTTTTTTGTAATATTTTAGATTAAGGTTATATTTTTTTAATAAGATTTAGTTATGCGCTATATTTTTATAAATGTAACGAAGTGTAAATAAATAACTATCGAATAACGTCACATTTCACGGCTATAATACTTTATACGAAATTAACATATTAGACATTATTCAAAACAGAAAAATAACTATTCTTTTCACACGTTTTATATTTGCTACAATACGCGAAATGTAATCTAATGTAAAATAATGAACGCGTAAATATCATTGTTATAGCACAGTATACATTTAAACTGTGCGGTTCAAGTTAAAACACTTAAGAAAGCTTTGTCAAAACTCGGTCGGTGACCTTCGCTCAAAGGTAAACGAGAACAATTCGTGCAATGACCCAACTGTTCACGTTTCATAGGGAAATACATAGTAAATTATTTTTCCTTCTCACGACGTATAATATATTAATAAAAGCAGTCAGACCGGTAGGTATTTTATACTAGCCAAATATAATTCAAAGAACTTTTAATTTTAATTCAGACTTCAATCTTAAAAAGGTTTCAAGACATTCGCGTTTAGTTGGTTTATGAAATAGTGACCGAGTTTTTGCCATTTCTTTCGTCCGTTCTACGCCCTTGTTTTGAAACCTTTTTTTATAAGTATGATAAGTTACCGACACGACTTAAATACAACAACAGTTAATTCCTACTTAAAAACGCAAGTCTAATCGAAAAATAAAACTTAAAAATTACTATTTTGATTAAATTTAATTTTTCACAACTTGATATCAAGTCATTGGCTAATTTGAAGTTATACGGAAGTCGATTAAATAAGTGTGTGAAATAAATTAAGAAAAGATTCCCACATATCGGAACCTTATTATCACATATATAGTAGAAATGTTTATCCTAAAGCGTTTTACAAAATATATGCATGAAATTCAACAGATTATTATGCGAGGTAAAACCCGATCGAAATTTAGGAATTATGTGGTTTTATTTAAATATATTATTACAAATATTATAGGACAAAGAAGCACTTAATTAAAATTAGAGGATATTATTTTCACTCTATGATTATGTCATTAATTAAATGTTAAATGCTATGCTGTGCTTATAATGATGAAGAGAGTGCCTACGTCTGGCTATGCTCTCGGGACGCCACTTCGATGATTTAATTGTCACGCTTATATAACTAAGAAATTTTGAGCAACCTGTACAGCATTCCATCCACACATTAATAAAGACTAGTATATTGCAGCTAAACAAGGAATATCAATAAGAACTTTAATTATTAAAATATCGTTGTATACGTAGCTTAATCTTGTGTCTCATTTAAAGGCAATGGAGCAAAAAATACCCCATATGCATAATACTGAACGAGAAAGAAAAAATTCAAGTGTTGGAGAAAGAGAATTCAATAGAGAAGAAAGTGGCAGAATTGGACAAGAAGAGTAAAGAAGCGACGTTAGAGACTGAAAGTACAGAGACAAATACAAGCCCGGAGAGGAAGAAGAAGTTTATCTGGAGAAGAAGAGAAAAGAGGTAAGTACTGGTACATTCAATGTAGTATTTATTTATTTGTAAGTTCTAAAACAACGTGTATGCATAAAATTGTACAAGAAAATATGACATCACAAAATTTACACATCAATTATATTAGAACAAAAGCAAGCTAGCAAGGGAAAAATTTAACAAGCAACCACACTTTTTTAGTTATAAAAAAATAATAACTAAAAAAGTAATAATAGCTTAAACTAAATGAAAACTTAAATCTCATTAAGAGCATGATAAACAAAGTAACAGTTAAAGTTGGAAGACTGTTATATAAAATACTAGCTGATCCGGCAAACGTCGTTTTGCCATGTATATCATTTACAATAAAAAATAGGGGTTGATCGTAGTGGGGTGAAACTTAGGGGTTGTATGTATTTTTTAATGCTGTATCATAAAAAAAATTATCTAAAAATTTTAAAAAATATTAGGGCTGGACTACCCATAACATTTAGGGGGATGAAAAAAAGATGTTGTCCGATTCTCAGTTATACCCAATATGCACACAAGATTTCATGAGAATCGGTCAAGCCGTTTCGGAGGAGTTTAACCACAAACACCGCGACGCGAGATTTTTATATATTAAATAACAGTAATTGTATCCAAAATTCAGGAATTGTAGTGATTTCTAAATAGATGTAAGTCTAACTGATCAAGTCAAGGAAGTACAATAATTAAAGAGAATTTTGTTCAATAATTTATTGTTTATATTTTACAGTATTTCACATGAAACCGAACCGGGATGGGAAGGTCTCCGACATAGATTAGTCAGGAAAATGCATAGAGGTAAATTGTATACAATATTTATTATATCTGCTTAGAATGTTCATCTCAGAAACAGACGCAAAAATGGGTCTTATTGGCTATGGGCTCTTTTTTTCCGCAGCTAAAAAAAGCAAAAACCATTTTTGGTGAAAAAATTAGGGTGTTTCGGATAAGATTGGAATATTTTTATTTTCTCTAGATAAAAAGACGGATAGCGTATCAACCATAACAGATCCAGAGACAAGTGAAAAGCTGGATGATGGTGAGGAACAAACGACAAAATCCATCGCCAGTACAAGGGAGGATGACGATGATATAGATGATAACGAATTGTCCAAAATCAAGGAGTTCCTTGAAGAAACGGTAAATAAATGCAATCATTTTTATATCAACATAAAAGTCTTTCTCTCTTCATAACAGCAGAAACACGATTTGTCAGAAAGAGATGGAAGAGCAAAAGTACTTGATAAGGAAAAATATCGTACGGGTAGTTACTGTCGTCAAAATGCTCCTTTCTGCAAAAGCTGGTTACTATATATATATTTAATAAATTCTTTAGTCATTTACCATTTGAATAAACTTTTTATGATTTCATATATAGTAATAATCGACTTTACTAGAATTGCTGAATTTTTAATAAAAATAGAAAACAGAAAATTTAATGTATGTTTCTTCTCCTCCAAATAAACTTCTTCTTTCTCTTCCGGCTTGTATTAAGTTCCTAACGTCGCTTCTTTACACTTCTCCAATTCTGATCTTTTCTTCTCTATTGAATTCGCTTTCTCCAACACTTGAATTTTTGAAGTTATACTTCTTTAGGCGCGTTATGAAAAATTGATCAGAGTGAAATTTTACGATGCGCGCGCACCGTGACACAAAATTAACAGAATGAAGTTGCCCACGGAAGATTCTACGGCATTGGACATAATTTAAAAACAACATTCGAATAATAATATAATTTATGTTACGCTTAAATTAAGAGAATAATAATAAATATTTATTTATTTAATTTTTCGAATGTAAACTGAACTTTATTTACTATAATGACTCCTTTTACGGTCTTTGATTTTTCATGCATTCAAAAACTATTTTTAATAATGCCAAAGAAGTATAACTTCTTACGCGCGTACATAAGTACACGCACCCTTTTTTTCTCGTTGCCTTTAAATTAGACACAAGATTGAACTACGATATTTCAAAGATAAGATTTCTTATAGAAATTCCTTGTTTTAAGCTGCATTATACTAGTTAAGTTGTTTTTTTTTTCAAAAGTGTTGCACGAGCCAAGGCAATTTTGCTCACTAAGATTTACGTTCTTTTTCACAGGAGTTAGATCCCGTGGCGGAAGGTACTACGGAAGGGGAATGGAGTGTGCACGTGAAACAATCGAGAGACAAACATTCACATCTCTACCTGTTTGCTAGGACGGGTCGAGACAAACACGAGTGGTGAGAATAAATTCCTATAAAATTCCATAAACACCTAGGCTTAGCCATATTCTATATTCTTGTGTTTATTTTTTTGGACTGTCAAAATTGTAAGCAGTGCCCTAGTGACTTCAGCGTGCGTCTCATCCCTGAGGTCGGTGTCAGGCACAGGAGGCTGATCACCTACTTGCCTGATAGATTGGCAAGTGATCACGAAACATACAGAAATCTGAGGCCCAGACCTAAAAAAGCGCCACTCATTTATTTTTTATTCATAAAAAAATCCAATTGAGCTGCGAATTTACTTTATTAAATTAAAAGTTGGTTCGGGCTTCGTCACAATTCTTTTGAAAACGAACAATGTCGTGTGACGTATCATAATTTAGTCGTAAAGCGTGTACAAACCAAAAAAAAACGGTTAGAAATGTTGGAAATAAGTATAATATTATACAAAGTAAATTTTGTTCTGTTATCCTTGGAATGTCCATAATAAATATTCACAAAATTCTAACGGAGATTAACTGAATTACGAAGCCTTACTAAGCCCCTGTACTTCTCTGGGTGTGTGTATAATGTCTATTATATCATACAAGAGGGAAGAGGGTATATATGATATTTGTTAGTAGATATTTACAGATTATAAATACGATCCAAATCGGTATTACTAGTACAGTACATATGTCACCTTAAAATTTTAAATACCGTTAGGTTGTAATCCATCTCGCGAGATTGTGTACCGTCGAAAGATTGTGAACCTCCACGTAATGCTTACAATTTAACGTATTATTTTTCGGTAGATTGTAATCTATCGAAGAGATAGAAACCGTCAAATTGTGAAATGGAACGCACCTCGCGCGCTGATTGGTTAAACGGCATACATTCGACAACAAACGATTTAACAAACAAATATGGTGGCGCCGGACATATGTGCCAACCTAACGGTTTTTACAATTTTACGGTGACATAAACGAACTTGCGTATACGGTCTTATTCTAAAAAAAATAACCGTCGCGATCTTAAGATCTTGTATTATATATATATGGTCTAAGTATAAAACTCTGTTTCAGGTATCGCCGTTTTATGATATCGATAAGCGAAGCGAGCGCGTCAGCGGATACGTCATCCAACGAAGACAAATCTACGAGTGATCCCCAAGAAGGAAAAGAGGGGATTGAGTTAGCGGTTTATAAGCTAAGCGAAAAAGATACTGTTGCGTTTGGCAAGGTATATTTTAAAATAACATAGTTAAATAAAACTTTTTTAACATAATTTCATAATTATTAATTTAAAAGTAAAATAATGCCAATGCATATCTTATCGTTTCGTTAGAAAATTGTGTGTGCGGCTATGCTTTCTATAATACCTAACCTCTAAATCTACTATAAAGTATAAAGTACACACACGGTTTGAAAGGAATCTTACCTTCAAACAAAAATTCTTGCTCCATATTTATACCATGCATTTCGATTCTAAATATTTCAGATTTCTTTAAAAAATCACTTATATTTTATGAACAATAAATTTCGCTGTTGGAACTTAAAATGCTATATTTGTTATGCCTAAATCAGTATATTACAACTATAATTATATTACAGACTAAAATGAATGACTCGACATCAGATGTAATAAATATAACATCAGCCATACATCCTTTACCTGTCAGCTTAGATTCCTATGAGAAGACATTTTGGCCATATATTATTAAAATTATGCAGGTAAGACAAATAACTTCAGTTTTTAGTTTATTTTTAGATAAATCTGAAAGGATTTCAGGCATTTTTTTAAATATCTTTGTTGCTTAAAAGTAATAACTACGATTTTTTAATTTTTATTAATCTATTAATAAATCTACTTCAATATATTTGAAGATAGTACGAGAGTCAGAAAAGAGAGATATGACAGAGATGTTTAATGCCATTTTGAACCTTTGCCTAAGCATAAATAATCCAATACAGAGCAGCTTACTCATTCCCAAGGTCAAATCCCAAATCACCATAATTTTCTAAATTCCTTACCAACCTAGGAGTTCAGGCACCTCTCCTTCTTTAACGGATTAAACTAAACAGTACTTATCCGGAACTGCATATAATGGGGCTGATCAGTTTTAAAGAAGGCGTTGTTGAGTACCTATTTCTACTGATTGTTTTGCTGGTAATTTTTTTTTTGCATAACAAAAATTTCTGGAATTTTTATTTTATCTTGTACATATTTTAATTGCATTTTTAGTAACCTTTATGTTTACCTAAATTGTCATACATTTTATATAAAACAGTTTGTAATAGATATAGTATTATGTATGATGTGGTAAACTTTAATAAATAAATAAGCATATAAGGTTGATTTGACACCCGTTGTTGTTTAAAGCCCTTCAAAGCCTCATAAGATATGGAAAGCGCAAATCTACCTGACATTTCAGTGTCTAATTGATCTTGCGAGGTGATCAGTAGTGCTTACCTCCTAAATAATTTTGACCATAATTCGAACCTAGAGCTATCTATACGCAACATCAGAAAAATATTCTTAATATATAAACACTATCTATTAACTAATTTATTATCATAGACGCATCAAGTTATCACGAAACAAACCTCAGATGTCGGCGTTATGTGTCAATTAGAGCCATCGCCCCACGAGCGGAATAAAAAAAAGAAGAGAAAAGATGTTAGCGGTTTTATTTTGTTTTAGTTCTGTGACGTACGCTTTTGTTTACGTGTGGGACGTGTACGTTTGGGGTGTACGCAAAAATCTTACTTTTAAATTAATATAATTTAACTTATATATTGTGTTGCTTATATTGAAATTTAAATGTATTATAGTTTTTTTTTTCATTTTCGCTTTTTGTATTTATAATAAGTCAAGTGCGGGTGGCCCTTTTTGATCTTTTCTTTACCAAGACTTTGACAAACTAACTAACGACTTGTATGAAAAATATTTTGCGATATTTTAGCAATATTAACGGGTTAATTGTGTTTAAGAGTCTTTTTAGACTAAACTATATATTTGTGTTGGGAGTATTTGTTGCTTTTACAAGTTTTTAAAGCTTTAATTTGTATTTTTATTGTAGTTTTAATGACTAAATATTACATAGTAGTTCAATCTTTAGTTGTTTGAATAACAGTACCTTATACCAACTTAATAATACTGGTTTACTTTCTCAGCAGTCAACATCTGAATGCGAGTGCCGAACGCTTCCTGCGGAAGTGACATGGGTGAACACGATGCTTGCTCGCATCATGTATGATATGATGCGAGATCCCGTACTCATTGCGAGGCTGCAGAATAAGATACAAAGGAAATTGAATACGCTTAAGGTAGGTTTTGCAAGGATAAATAATATGAGTCATGTCTGTAATGTCTATGATTAGAATTGCTTAAGCTACGGTTTCCTAGAAAAGCGGTGCCGTTATCTAACGGCCGTAATGTAACGTTGAGTGACGTCACCCATACGTTGTCTATAAATAACGTCGGAGTAGGTTTTCTAGAGAACGTTGAGTGTCACCGTATCGTCAAATAGCGGTGCTGTCATTTGCATGACGGCCGTCATAGCGGTGATAAACAGTAGTTCAACGTTTTTCGCATGTAGCGGTGCGCATATTTAATTAATACAATGACTTGGACGAGCGAAAATGATGAAAAATTAACTGATTTTGATAAATCACGAAGCTTTATCAAATCCAAAGAGTATAGACAAGCTTAGATGAAGTAGAATTTGTGGCACGATACGGTCGCACTACTTACTAATAAACCACAGCTTGACCACCGTAAAATGACGGCCGTTAGTTAACGGCACCGCTTATCTAGGAAACCGTAGCTTTACGGGGTGGCTCTGAATTAGTATAAGGCAAAGTGGAATTTTGATTTTTTTCACATCCATTTATAATGAATACAAATAATAAGTGGAATAAAATAATAATACAAATCTTCCGTTTTGGATTTTATGTATTGTTTAATTTTAATAACAAGCTGTAGGAATAGTAAAAATCAAATAGATACATATTTTTTACTTGCATCATTCCATGTGAACGTACATCTTCTTTTCCAGCTGCCATCATTCATGTCACCCCTCCTAGTGACAAAATTGTCACTGTCGGGCGCGTGTCCGTTAGTCTGCGGCGTACAACCGCCATCTTGTGACGCACGCGGCGTGTGGCTAGACGCACACTTGCGGTACGATGGCGGTGCCTACATCGCCATACTTACGCAAATCAACCTCATGAAGCTGAAAGAGAAAAGTGAGTATTGATATTGTCTAGGTTTTGGATAGGAGTGTGTAAGTGGGACGGCATGTACTATACCTTTTTCGCTCTTTAGTGCCTTTTAAAGACTGAGTATAGATTTGTACTGATTATATGAAACCGTTAATACAACTACACAACAATAAAAACTTTATAGAGTTTTCAGCTTTTAAGTTAAAGTTAACTATGTATTATATAATATCAGTGATTTTAACTACTACTACTCGTCTGGCTCTACGACCCGAAAGGGGTCTTGGCGCCCAAAACGTGAAACTACCAGAGTTCCCTGTCCTATGCCATCAGAATTGAAAAATAATCTACAATTTTTTTTATGAAACTTACGGTTTCAATTTTTTTTTCAGATATGACATTAGAAGAGCAATTAATGGAAACTCAAGAGCCGGTCGTCGAAAGAGAGTTGAGTGCGTCTCCCACTCTACGTGCTACTAGCCCTGAGCTGCGGGTAATTTTTTTTATTTAAACTAACTTGTAACAGCAAATGTTTATCTGTTTGAACTATACAAATGATAAATATTAAAAGATTCTGCTATTTCTATTTCACAATGTACGGATAAGTTCTACATAAGTTCCAAATTAGCTATTTATTACTTATTGGTAGGATAAACACTATAGTTGCGTTTCACGACTGTCAGATAGCGCTATTCGTCACATAAAGTCCATCATAAGTTATAAGTCCGATGAAGTGTCAAATAGCACAATTTATCTTCCAAATAATTTATGTGTTAGTGTAGCTATTTGGTACTTTATCCATACATTGTGAAACAGACCCTTAAAATAATTGCCCAGGCAAGCAGCTGACACGCGCATTTTTTGACGTTTTATAATTTGGCGGTTGACACTTGAGTAATTGTTCGGATGTTCCAATAATTTTCTTACGAAACCTCAGTGTATTTTGAACGACAGATTTATTAATATGCTTGTAGTCCATTGAAATGTTACATTTGCTGAACATTTGTTAGAGGACGCAATTTTATTTATGGAACATGTAGGGGGTGTCAATACAAGCTTAACTCCAAGTTTGTGGGGTTGGCGTGCTTGTCCCAAAATGTGTCTTTACAAGTTTTATGTACGATGGATAGTTTAGGAGATATAGCCAAAAACGTGGTTTTTGGACCCCTTTTTCCAAGATGGCGGCCGGGGGGCAAGCACGCCAACCCCACAAACTTGCGGTTAAGCTAGTATGATCAATACTACAGGTCCCATAAATAAAATTGCGTCCTCTAAAAATGTTCAGTTTGGCCCTTAAATTGTAACATTTCAATGGACTACTGTATATGTGTGTCAAAGAGATAAATGACAGTTTCTTTTTCGTTTAAAACTGATTATGATTTGGAAAAGATAAATTTGCCAAACAACGAACTTTGATGGTTTCAGATCGAACCTAGGAGTATATAAACGATAAGTAACCAATACAATTATAAAATGATGATGATTTTATTTGACGTTCAAAGGTGCCATTTTAGGTGGTCTAATTGAAATAAATGATTATATATTGACTGTCATTTACAGAAACGAAAACCTGCTATTTACGATTCGGAAGTGGAGGACTCAGCCGAGTCTTCGAGTGATGATGAAACCCCACCCGTACAGCCTGTCGATAGTGCTGAAAATATAATTTTGGCAGATACAGCACCGTAAGTAAATTTAAAAAAAAAACTACGGTTTGCACTCCGGGAGTGCCGGCAGCAAAAACTTGAATATTAACGTTGTGCCTTTTTTGATATTTTGGAATGGTTAGGGTATAATTTTGCACGAATTGCTTTATTTATCAGTATAAAAGAACAATCATTTATGTGGTAGAATACAATATTTATTTATTGCGCTATCATACACAAACATGACAATTTATATTACATTAAATACGCCGCGCCAGCTGTCTACTCTCCATCCGTCTTACGAATTTTCGATCCGGTCACATGTCCTGACGCGAGTTTAACATTTTTTACCCATTCTAAAAAAAGTGTACAATGCCGTTAAAGAAGTTTTCACTTCATTAACGTAATTCCTCCAAATTTGGTATTGTTTGGAGTGGACCTTTGATCCGTGAGAATCAAGTAGAGTAATTTAAAGGTTTAAGTTGGCGCGTGATTCCAGAGCTGGTACTTTTCTCGTTCAATTTTTTTAAATTATTTTTGCAAACTAAGAGTACAAGAATACCAAAAAGTCACTAACCTTTGTGCTTAAAGGGCTACAACACTATCAATTCCTTTACGTAGAAACAAAACTTATAGAGTAAAGAGAAAAAAATCGAAAAGCAAAGGAGAAATGCTGCCAGCATTAGAGGTACACTGCCACAGGGACCAAAAATTATATTTTAATTTATGTGAATTTTTTTAATAATTTTAAAGCGATAAAATTTTCCCACAGATTTGTACATATAAAGGGTAAAATAAAATGACTGACTCGACTATATCTATAATTCAAGTAGAAGTTCTTAGAACAATAAAAACTTCTTGTAGCCTTTCTAAGGCCTACAACGCACTAGCGGCTGGCCGCGATGCGTCGTGCCGCTGCGGTAGGCCGCGTGTATACGGTCTGCCGTAGCGGCATGCCGTATTCCGGCTAACCGTCCCTATTGCGGTCTGCCACAATCGTCACTCGTCAGCGCTTCTTGAAATATTACAAATTCAAATTTAATGACGTGGAATAAGTGATACATGTATCTTATGTTCCATAATAAACATATTTTATTTTTTACTCTTTTAAAATAGGTTTACAATATTTTGTTTACATTTGTTAAATAATTATATGTGATGACGTAGGTAGGACGGCTAACCGCGCTGAGTGCGTGAAGGGGACGCGGCTCCAGATCAACCGGAGCGGTTGACGGTTGTCCGCAAACGAGTGCGTTGTTATCGTGCGGTTTCATGTAATAATCGATGTGCGGCCTACCGCACCGCAGCGGCACGCCGCATCGCGGCCAGCCGCTAGTGCGTTGTTGTACTAATATGTTGCACCAAGTTAATTTATCATTTTTTTCCCAATGGACCCCCCCACCCCTTTACATTCTTTGTTTTGCTATTGTAATGTAAATAAAGTGTTCATATTATATTCTTAGTTTTGATGCCATTATTTTTACCAATAAACTTTATTGACGTAATTTTTTTCATTTCCAGAACCGTTTACACAACTGAAGGAGGTTCGTCAAAAAAGAAATTCCTCAGAATAGTTGACAAAATAGCTACCAACAAATATTTCCAACAGGTATTTTTTTTATATATTTTATTAATACTGTATATAGTTTACTTAACCTCATATTGCAGTGTATTAGTTTTAATATAGTTCTTTAACAGACTAGAACAAAAACCGAACTAGGAAGTTATCATTCGACATGTAATTTTTTTTTTTCTTATTTAAATTAAATGTCATAAGTATCGCCTCATATCATATTAGTGGTGAATGAAGCATATAAATCATATGAACCTCATGTAATACAAGATTTTTAATTTCAGGTAACTGACTACAAGTACGTGAAGCGAGCTATGGAAGGTCTATCGAACACTGACATAAAGCTTCAGCTGGAAGTGAGCGGACTCGAAGGTCGTTTGGCTGTGAACCTCCCACCACCACCTCACGATCGACTATGGATCGGGTAATTTTTTTTTTACCTAACTTATGCAATTTTTATTAAAAAAATACGGTGTTTACATGAGTTCATGCATGCATGAGCAGTGTTGGCCTAGTGGCTTCAGCGTGCGATTCTCATCCCTGAGGTTGTTGGTTCGATCCCCGGCTGTGCACCAATGGACTTTCTTTCTATGTGCGCATTTAACATTCGCTCGAACGGTGAAGGAAAACATCGCGAGAAAACCGGCATGCTTTAGACCCCAAAAGTCAACGGCGTGTGTCAGGGACAAAGGAAAAAGGTTGCAACGCCATTGTTTTTTTTTACATGAATTCAAAGTTCTGTGCATTGCAATTCCTTGCAATTGTCTATCGCAAATTTATAGTTTGAAAATGCTACCTACTAAACATGACTGATTTTTCTCTTAAATTGTCTGAAACACCTTAATAAAGGTCATCTGTTGCATTCCTTATTTTAATGTCAGTAAAAAAGAAACTGGTACTGTTATTATCTATATTTAAATTTGTTTTAGTTACCGCCATTTATTGGGTGTCAACAATAAAGGCTTAATAATAATAACACATTCTACGTGTTTAGGTAGAACCAACCCTAAAGATCTCTTGTGTTCAGTGAGCGCTATTACGATTCGAGTATCGAAATGTCATACTAACGCCATCTATTGCCGCGATTTTTTTTATAATTATTGAAGACCATTCCTTACCAACGCTCGACATATTCCACATTCAGTTTCCGATCCAAATAGACTATAGATAGAGATAGAGAGGACTTTTTGTATTTTTTTTTAATTTTACATTAACTAAAGCTAGATTAATTATTATTTGTGAATAATGATGAGTTTCTGAACCTTCATTCTGTAGACTTTCTTATTATAATTATATAAAAAAATTTTTTTTTTCTTTCAGATTCCGTACAAATCCCCAACTAGTATTAAAAGCCCGACCAGCGTTCGGCGCTAGATCACTTCGGTTTACCCACATAACTAACTGGATTGAACAAAAACTAACTAAGGAGTTTGAGAAAGTGCTAGTTCTACCCAATATGGAGGATTTTATTATAGACGTCATGACACCAACGCCCGTTGAATTCGAATGAGGTTGTCTATATTTGCTACTTGGTAGAAATTATTTTAAATTTGTTTGAAGATTTGTGTCATGCTCAACCACAATTTGATTGGTTTATAGTTATAATACTTTAATAAAAAATCTGGGTTTATACGAGACGGTATTGCTACGAGTCGTAAATAATAATATAGGAACGGGGTGATATACATTTAGTGTGAAAATTTGGTGTTTCGTGTTACAAAATATATCTTTTATTTACGAGAGTATGTTATGATTTCGTTGTTGTCTATGGTGTTTTAAAACGTTTTTCTTATTGCATTTGCGCAACAGTATTTAATATTTATTTAATTGTATATACTATTAGATATGTCACTGTAAAATTGTAAATAACGTCACAATGATTCGTGATATTCTTATGGCGCTTCTAAACGGGACATGTTTTGCTGCAATTGATGACTGCAACACTGTGGCCCGGCAACATTGCAAACAATAGCAGCCACAATATGCAATATTGTAGTAATGTCCCGGCCATATCGCCAATATGTTTTGTATAGCCTATGGACGATGTTGCCCCGATGAGTTGCCGGACGATCGCTAGGCTATCGAATTCAACTGCAATATTGCACAGCCAATTCTATTGTTGTTTCAGTCACTCTCCTTGTTATGGCACAGTGTATCCTTTTCTACGCGACATGACGTTTGCTATGAGTGATGTGTGCCTGTTGCTATATTCTGTGTTTTGCGATCAGCTGCATTTTGACTATAAAGGCTTATTTCTAGACTTTGAAATGACTACAGTTTCACGCCTATTTAATTAAGGTCGAATCCACAATCTCTCATTCTGTTTATTTTTAAAGCAATATAAGCTGCTGCGACAAGTGTTATTTCGTCAGCCATTGTTGCCGGTTTGTGTAGCCCGTTTAGGAGTCTGCATCATGGGCCATACTATTGCAGACATATTGCAGCACATGGCCCAGCCATAGATTGTTCGGCCATCAGCTGCATTAAAATATTTTGTAATGGCCGGGCAATTAGTTGCTAACAGTGCAGCCATCAATTGCAGCAAAACATGGCCCGTTTAGAAGCGCCATTACAACAACTTATTTTTCGATAGTGTCAACCCAAGATTTTTTTTCGATAGCAATTTAGTTTTTAATATCGCGTGGCTTCGGTATTTATAGTTGTATAGTGACAGATGTATGTAAAATATATTTACCAATTCCAGAACCATATCTACATAGAAATTATATTTATAATATTCGATAGAGATATAGAATAAAATTCATATTTATGTGAAAACGAAAGTGTAACTCACTCATTATCAAAAGTAAATGACCCGATTCGAGCTTCCCTAATTTATCGACAATAATTCCAAATTTATATCTTTCATATTTAATAAAATATCAAAAAACTTTTCTAGAAATTCAAGGAGATAATATTTTTATTGAACTTAATAGTTAATATCATTCAAATATTTTATAAATTTAACCCAACATTTTAAGTAGAAATATTCTAATTTTTTTAGAATCTAAAGATACTTACATTTATCAATGGACTAACCATATTTTATTAGTTGAGTAAGAGAGTGAGATATGTAAATGGTATGAAAATAGCACGAAAATAACCAATATGTAAATTTCACCTTATAAACAGCTGATAGGTCAAGTTATGAGTTCAATGACCTTTCAGGTGAATGACCCCAACTTTGCATTCATTTTTATAAGAATGTATACATCAGTATTTCTGTAGCGAGTTATTATAATAGTAGAATTTTTTTTTTTGCATTTTGTGTCTGAAAATTTATCAAATTTGAAATTCTAGTTTTTTAATTAAAATAAACATTATTATTTTCCAAAAATAAGCATTCATGCCAAGTATCTCGTTATCATTATTAAAAGGTATTTCTGGTAGCACAATAAATTTAACGTTTAGGCCAAATTTACTTATTTTTTATATAATGAATGCAAAAAAGATCTTGATACATAAGTTCTTGTGCGAAATTGTTATTGAAAGGCTGACTGATTGTTGCTTATAAGCTGTCACATTGAATTTTATAGTTTTTCTTAATGCGGCACGAATGTCAAGTAATCTGCACCTTATCTCCTATGCACTGTAGAAATTAAGGTGCAAGTTTCTTTTGCTTGGAAATCATTGATTTAATTACGCAAATTTTATAAGGCATAATGGCAATAATATCAAACTTTAGTATCAATATAATACCGCTTATGCAATCTGGTTTGTGGGACAAAAATTAAACCTTATTAGCAATGCCATAGAGATCAAATTATACTTGCACTCTCCGGAAGAATGGGCCTAATTGGTTCCTTAGTGGTTTATAGTCGTCTTACGCATTTGACGATTATTCCCTTAAATCTAGACTTACGCGCCGTGAGCGTTATGCTTTGTTGATTCGTTATGTTATACGCCTATTTTATAATGTTTACATTTGCCTAAATTTTGTTTTATATACACGATATTTATTTGTATTGCCCGATTTTTGTACTAACTACAATACATAACTTGTAAAGTTAAATGTTTCTATAAATTTGTTTTCAAACGAGCCAAAATATTCCGATCCATTGTAATTTATGCGTGACGTTTTGTAAGAATATTTTGGAACTCGAAGGATGATTTTACGTTTTTTATGCTGTGAAGTTATCTATTATATAATTATAACTGTAATATTGAAATTTTTATGTAAATATTTGAAATTATAAGTGTTTATGTGATATTATGTATAGTTAAGAGTTAAACCGTGCCGAGTAGTTTTTCTATGTGGTATCAGTTGTGATTATTTTCAATAAATAAAAAGCTATATTAAAATTGTGTATTATTGTATCTTTAAATCATAGATAAATATAAGATTCCTATCGGAGCCTTCCCCATTTAAAAATAACGTAACTATTATAATAGTAAAGTTAAAACCGTTTACGCCGACATTGTTTAGAACAACATCGGCTGTTACGACTATCGGTTTTTACGACCAAATAATATGAGTGTCGTCCCTTCGATGTCGTTATAACAGGTTTTATATATTTTTAGATATTTATTTATTTATTAAAAAGTATTCAAAACGTCACAAGCAGATGAGTCATGAGAAAAGAAATTAAATTTCTTAAAAAGAACAGAGAGAGAAAAGAAATTAAATTTCTTTTCTCTCTCTGTTCTTTGACCATTTGGACAGAAACTCGTCAATGTGTATAACTGTAAGTATATTTATTTATAGCCGCGCCACACATAAAAAACAGAAAAGAAGAAACAAGTTATAAAGTATTAACTGATTTATTTTTGTAACCTTTGAAATGAAACAATAAATTATTTTTACTTTTTTATTTTTAACGTCTCGTACTATGATAATTATATTAAATGTACAACATCGTATTTACAATAGGCACTTGGAAATATACATCTATATCACATCAAAATTATGTAACTAACATATTTTTATAAAACATATAGGTACAAATATATTATAAAATATATAAGATTCTTAATATTTATATTTTATAGGTTCTGCTTGGAAGCACAAAATTTACATTCAGTATACGAGTTTCTCATGTATAGGCGCTATCGAGACCTTATAAATGCATAAAAAAGTATTACAAGCGCCAAGATCATTAAATACGCAGATATCCTTTTCTTCTGTTCTTTCCTTCTATGTTCTATGCTATTCTGAATATGTTTCGGAGAAACCTTCGAAGTTGTACTATTTGTAGCCATAAGTAATAGAATATAGAAACAATATCTTTTGTATGAAAATCTAGAACAGCGTTTACTGATTTCTGTGTATTCATCAACTTGTCTGCCGCGATCGTTTACATAGATTTTTTCTTTTTCTTATTTATAAAACTATAGGAAGTTCAAACGTTGGGTTTACAATGAATATAAAAATACATGTACAATATATACATATTGAGATCAATCTTAAAAATAAATCTTACATTTGGCACTGTGGACCACATTTCTTTACAAATATTTACAATTGCATTTTACAAGCTAGTTATGGCAAGCGGGTACTAATATAGTGTTGATTAACTCTGAGATAAATTCTTCCCACTTATCTAACAATATACATTTTCAATATTGCAACGATCCATTCAAATGTAACATAGTCGCACATTGCATAAGTTTTTTCAGACGTGTAAAAACTTTCAGTCAACGAAATGATGGTTGAATATTATTTTAATCCTATTACGAACATTATTCATTTAGATTGAGTTGGTAATATAAAGTATTGAAATTTAAAACATTCCTCTTAGGTTATCGTAGAATCTTGGACCTGCAGATTCAATACATGTTCATTAAATAAACATTGGAAGCTCTTAGACGTCTGAATTATGTATGTAGCAATACATTAAAAATCTTTACATGGCAACCCCACATACGGTGTTACCATACTAAAACTTTACCAAAACCTAATGCTGCAACAAACAATGCGCGGTACCTTCTGCATTACGTCTCTTTGCCAATTCTTTCCATTCGTGTGCTCTCGGCGCGCAGACCAAATGATATCTCCCGAGAGCTCTTCTAGCCATTATAAGGAATTCTCCGGAACCGGCGCCGGCTTCGCAACGTGAAGCGACGTGAACGTGTGCGTGAAGGCTTCGGGGGTGTCGCCTACGACCGGTGCCTATTGTATTGTCGATCTCATATCTGAAAACAACAACAATTGTTAATAAGCTGGGGTAATAAAAAATAGCGGAGCAAAATTTGTTAGTAATTGGTTATAGAGTCAAGAGGTCGAAATACGAAATGACTAACTTATTTTTTTTTAAATATAAATTATTATAGTTTCCTAAAATATATTTGAATTATTTGCGACTACATTTGATTATCGCTATTACATATTCTAAATAACCGTACTTTCGTCTGAACCTATTTATTATTTTTTCTAAACAAGACTAAAACAAATTATTTATCCTTCGCCTTATCTGTGTTTATATTATTTATTTAATTGGAAATTAAAAAAAAATAATAGTAATATTAAAAAGCGTAGGTTGAATTTTTACAGCAAGAAATTCATTTTCCCTTACAATATATTAAAGCTCTTACCTGAAGTACTGATTCTCCTCTTCGCTAGGATCAGTTGCGGCAGCCGTAGCACGAATCAAGTTGGTCAATCGCAGGGTCAGTTGTGTCGTATCCAAATCTTCACGCTGCTCACTACCAACTATTATACCTTTCGACACTGTGGACAAAAATATCTTAACTTAAACAAGAGCATTTATGAAGTTCCAAAATCCCCTAACGAGGCTTGAGACATATTCGTGGATTCATTGATTCATATTTCGCCAAAATCGAACCTTTTGGTTACCCTCCTTTGAGTAACAAAATGACGCGGCGAAGGCATTAGTATATTTAGCCCATACAAGTAGATTTGTATTCCGGAAACAGATTCATGCTTATGAATCAAATCTAACGATCAGATAAAACCAGAAAAATTATAAACCAGGGCCGCAAGATTTCACTTTTATCTGTGACACAAAAAGTTTAACTTTACCATTATTAATACACATTGATTCATTGCTTTCCATTTGAAGTCCGTATTATTACAATTTAATGCCGAATTCTCTATGCCGATTCTACGTTGGCTAATCTCTGTTAAGACTGGCCATTTATGATTTACTGGAGTAAAGTAAATTAATGCGTGTACTGGGAAAAGTGGGGATTCCATTTTATAATATTCAATGGGAAGCATGTCCCACATATCCCAAGAGCAGTTTTAAGTTTTAAGTTCTTATCTTCAATTCCGCTAATTTCCCAATTTTTGTTAGAAACTAACGTCGTGTATTTATACACCGCCCTGTCCATCGTTGTTATGTATAACATATACCATTAGACATTTAAATCTCGCTTGAGTGCCATTTACATATATGGTAAATACATTTTTAGATCACGGCTTTTTACATCAATCTAGATCTAAGGCTTTTAATTACGTAATGGAATTTGCAAATGTTATGTAATATGAGACCTCAATAATGATACAATAAATCTAAAAACAAATTTATAGATATGAAATTTATAGTTTTTTGTTATATGTAAAATCCGCCTTCATAGAATAATGGTTTACGACGGATATATTTTTTGATATAAAACATTGATTGATTTATGGTAGTTGGGACGAAAGTTTATGGGCCTTAAAAAAGAAAATGGAGAAAGAGACGCAGTATATTTTAAAAACTTATAAATTTCAGAAAACGAACTAATAACTTTGTTATAAGAGATAAAGGAACAAAAACTAAAAACACTTCTAAAACAAAAGCTCTTTGATTAGAGTTCAAATGCCTCATGAAGCTAAAAGAGAAGTATTTCTCCTTGGCTGACATCGATAAAGTTAATTACAGTGATAGCGGACTTTTTGTTATTAGATTCTTCTCAATTATAGAGGACCTCAAATCTCTTTATAAAAACTGTACTATGGAGTGTATGCGGGGCGATTATTTAAAAGCTATGTTACTGCACTTTCTACTATTTTCGCTTTTGAAGATTAATAGTACTGTATTTAAAGTAATTAGTCGATATGTAAATGAAAAGAGAATGTAGAGATCTAATCTTTTTGGCGATTAACAAATATTTTAATTCAATTATAGTTAATAATAGACTGCTCCATAAGGAACGAGGAACAAGGGCAGACCAATATAGCGATGGGCTGTTGGGATCGAAAGGGTAGCTGGAAAAAATTGGTTGACGATGACACAAATTAAAATATTATGGAAAAAGTTGGAGGAGACCTTCACCCGGACACGGGCCGCATTTTAGTGTAGTAAACATTTTATTTATATCTATTCTTGTTAAATGTATGTCGAAAAGATATAGATGAATACAGGCTATTATTATTATAGCAAAGAAGGCAAATAGACGAGCGTATAACTATTGGAGTTACTAAAAAATTAAGTTGAGAAAAATTATCACGTGCCCGACCCATGTTACATGACTTTGCACATACGCGAGGACAGTAATCTATATTTCCAAATTTCATTGAAACTTGGAACCCTATCACAATAAATAGCGCTTCGCTAGGAGTGTTCACTGTATATGAGGAATATGCTAACACGCGCTTCAAAAACACTCACAGCTACTTAACATCAACGTATTTCCAATTACTGAACCACGCTCCACTAATCTTGAAATATGATTGTCACCACGCTGACGTCATCCGAATTCCAGACCCACAAAAACTAAAACCACTTTATTGAGAGCCATTGTTCTTTTTTGTATATGAATAAGCAACTTCTAGCTTTGCAACTCTTTTGTTTGAAGATAAATGTACCTGGAGGCGGTCGATAATTACGGGAGATGCTTTTAGCCTAACTAGACACGTTATCTTTAAATCTCGACAGCCTTGTATCAAAAATTCGTCTGGCATAAGCTTATAAAAAAGGGTAATGAAAATAACTCATGATAATTTATAAACTTTAATTTTGAAAACATAATTATTAATTATCAAGTGTATATGTCAACTAATCCTCTAATTAACGTCTCTTGATTTTAAAATTCGAATCAACGAAATTGTTGTTCTGATGTCGTGCTGTTAGATCAATAATTATTACGTAGGATGACATAGAGAAATTTCTGTGATCCGTGCTAGAGGCGGCTAATAACGACCGTTGGCCGCCCACGGCTCGACACGACACCATTATAATCTATCACAAAAGAAATAAAAAATCTCCCCACTGCGTCACGTGCCTTTCTACTCGTTTCTCCGGTACCAAGGTAAAATCTGGACGAGCTTCCGTAGAGCCTTCAGGGCCTTGTATAACCGTTGAAGCAGAAATAATACCTTTATATGATACGTAGATGATATTATGGTCCGCAAATTGAAAATAATTATGGCTCTACTTCTTGTACGCAAAATAATCGAGGACATTTAACAGTATAAAGATCTTTTTAAATAACACAATATGAAGTGAAATTCTTTTAAAAGTTGATAAAAGGCGGTAGGAATTTTGATTATGGCGACAAATTGCTGACTGCGAGGCAAAAGGCTTATTACGAGGTTATTACATTGTGGAACCGCTACTGGTTTGTCATTACAGGGTGACTTTTATTTTTAAGGGCGTAACTGAGAAACTAAATCCGTTATAACACCGCAGGAATGGTGACATGAACACAATTTGTAGTGAATGCATAATTTTTTGAACTTTACACTTGATTGGTTTGCACGTTATAATATTGGTTGTACTTTTTTTTATAAAACGTAAACTTACCGAGATCACTAGTGCAGAATGCCAGCTCCAATTCTGACTCCGAGCAAGGTCTGCATTCAGCCGTTGCAGGGTCATAATGTCTTCTCACTAACGACCTGGCTTCATACTTGAACATGGCCACTCTCCTCTTAGTACCCTCCTCAGGTTCTGCTTCTACGTACAAAGCAGCACGACCTCGCCTGCTTCGGAAGCATCGAAGTTCGCGAGGGTCGCCGTCATCAGGTGCGTAAAGAGGTATAAGCCGCTTCGCACCTTCCACGAAAATGCGGGCCGGAAACCGTTCTGCAACGTCTGAAAATGATTGTTTAAAATCAGTCTGTGGCATTGTCGATGGTCTTAAAAGATTTGTTTCTAAATCTAATCAAACTAGACTTCATACAGAAACATTTTGGGTTAAGCCAAAAAAATACAAACAATAAAAATGACTCTAAATTATGAGAACACTTCGGGCCATTGTTCAACGCGAATTCGCCATTAACGAAGATTAATTGTGATATTTACCGGTATCATTAAACTGCAATGAATGAAATAAGTCGGGAGGGTCCGGTCGCCTAATGACTCTAATGCAGACCCTGAAGTCCTTTTCATCAGCTGGTAGAGGAGGGCGGAAGAGTAATCGCAGAGCTCCTCGAGGGTAAAGCCAAGATACTGTGCCTTCTCGACACCTCAGGTAGACAGGAGTCACGCCCCTCTCAGCAGTAACACTCAATCCGCTGGAACAAGGGAGAATAAATTATTAATATACTTAGTATTAATATACTTAGTATTAATATACTTAGTATTAATATACTTAGTATTAATATACTTAGTATTAATACAATTAACATTATAAAACTGACGTTCCGTGTGCTTTCAAACCCACCTAGTAGGTAATGGGTTGAAAAGTTCTTATTTGTCAAGTCTCATGCAAAACAAAGCATCTAATGACCGTGGATATTACCTACATAATCTCGAAATACAATCCTTCTTCGAAAGTCATACAAAAACTAAAAACACATTAGCGTTAAACAACAAACATGATCCCGACATAGCGAAGTTTTTGTCTCATAATAATAAATGATTCGATGAATAATTAATCATATAACATATAACAACATTCATTTATCACAATACCTAAATCAAATTTAAAATCACGACCTAGTCGAGTTTAATTAGTGTAATGCATGTACAATGTAATGAACGGCTATTTCATATAAAATTACATTATCTAGATGGAAAGTGTGCGGTCGAGATTGCGGCACGCGATCGAAGTGTCATTTCTGGTCACTATCTCGAGAAATGCCCCCATAAACAAGCCTGGAGCCAATTGTGAGCGTATCTTGCATCTGCGGCACGTGGGCTGAATTTCTGGAGTAGCACCTACGCGCAACCCACGACTTTACGAATTATAAAACCAAGATATATGGTTTTACATACGATTTATACCGCGACAGTAATAAAAAGAGGACTTATGTAAAACTCATTGTTGTGGCCGAGTTCGAACTTTATTAGCGGGTTATGTTCCCTTGTCCGCTACGAAACGATTTATTTTGTATTGTCAGAGTTTTATTGCGTCTAAAACTAAAGTGGCTCTAAATCTTTTTAAAACTCCGAGATGGATTTATTCAATGTTAAAGCTAGTAAATATGAGTAATGTTATCTTCAGGGAACGTTCCCAAGAACCCGTAAACGACGTTCATGACGAATTATTAAACAAATGACGATCACACTTATGAAAACTCTCAAGTTATTCAATATAGAATTTAGAACATTTTTACATGTTTGAAAAACATTTAAAAGTACCAATAGTATATGTGTTACTTTTTTTTTAGTTATCGTAATTTAAAACGAAGCTTTTAGTCAAATCCTTTAATATGTAGAGTTATTTATAAAACTTCACATCCTTAAACCTCGATGTCATCGCGGGGCTTCCTTAATCCACCCTAATGGGCCGTATGGCTAATACAAAAACCGGTTGGAGACCGTCTCACTGAGGCCCTGGTTCCGTATTATCTTGCACGAGATAAGATAAAAGCATGGATGATTCGTCACAGATTTTATGAACGTAAAAAATACTTTTGTATGTATTAATTTACCTAAAGCAGAACTTATGAGCGTGTAAAACGTAAGAATTATATTATAAAATGAAAAAAAAAATCTTAGTCCAAAATTGTAGACATAGATTACCTACAGCGATACAATTCAAACAATATATTATGTAGTTCTAAATACGCCAACGGAGCCCATACACTAATGTAATTTATTTTATAATTTCTAGTACCATAACTGTCATTTCAATTTCTCCTAACATAAATCTACCTCACCCTCGAGTTATAAGATATTGCACGTAAAAATAATATTCTGGTTGAAAAGAATAGTCAAGTGGTTTTGTGTGGGCAGGTTGGTGCACACGTGTAGGATTGACAGGGGTGAACAACCCCTTAGATTGAAAAATGAAGAACGTTATTTAAATACCTCATCAATTGAGAGTTTATGACCCACTATTATAACGAATATTTATGTTTTAAATTGACTTTTCACTACTAGCAAGGACTTGAGTCATTTGTCCAGCGTATTCCTGGTAGCACTTTATTACATTATATTCTCACCTAAAAAGAATTTAATTGAATTCTCATTGTCCGAGATAGTACGCAATTTTTATCACGAATTGGAACCACGTGGCTTAATAGAAATGAAAACTTTGAAAGTAATTAATTTGCTTAAATTAATCGTGATTACGTACGTCCATTGATGTCCGAATTATCTAACATTATTCGCATTCTTAAATTTACGTAAGCAAATGTTTCTCGTAAAAGTTTTTTGGGTTGGCCGTGCCTGTTTGTCGCGCCTAAATGTTATCGGCGCGCGCTAAAACAAATATACAAAAAACAAATGTTAAAACCACAGTTTTTCTTCGCTTTTAATATAAAAAAATATCAAGGGTGGCGTGGCTTGTTGCACGTTTTGAACGCGTTGTCTCACAAATGAATGTTATAAGATTAGTAATCATTGTGTGTTATAATTATACGTATTTATTTTGTTTAGAAGTGAAGTGTTATGGATTTTCATATAAGACATTTCTAGTAAACGTTTTTACGTTGTTATTAAAATAAAAGTATTTGAGGGTAAAGATATTTTATTGGTATTAAGGACAAAAACTAAACATGAAATTTAACATAAAAGTTTCCTAAAAGACGACATCATATCCGAGTGAACTATAAAGCATATTAAAACTATAAAGCTTAGTAATACTAGGTTTAATATCTCATCTATTATCTCCAATAAAAAAGCAAACCTGAATACAAGATATTTTTTATGATGAATATAAAAAATATAAATGTGAAAAGACAAAATCTATTCTCAATGTTAAAACCAGTATCGAGGTCATTGAACAACAATAGCCTGGCAACGAATATTTCCAATTTATAAACATTAGTCGAGAAAAAAATAAATGATTTGTGGCCATTACGCACAAATGGTGGCGCCCCGATATTCCACTAAAAGGTACTAATGCTGTCTTAATGTATCACGGAGTGTTGGTCAATAAAACCGTAAAAATAACGATGATTTCTTAAGATTTATAGTTTTAGAAAACATTTTCTAATTAGAAGTCCACCTTATTAGCGTTTTAAAACGTTTCTTTTGCTAAGCTGTTAGATAGTTAGCTGACAAATAATTGTATACATCAATAGGACATGAGGATAGAAGCTCAAACAAATTTTACAGTTTTTAAATCATAAGTATCCTATTCGAAGTTTTATGTACAAAATCTATCGGAACTTTTCTTTTACTTGAACTTTTGTCTTTTTTAATGAACTATTTTTATTATTTAAAAATAACCTTACAGTAAAATTCGATTTAATTTCGTCGCACGAGTGCCTTTATACGACTGTTAAAGATAAGCTTCTTAGAATTGTCATGTGTGTGATAATTAACAACTTTACCACATTTTAGCTAAAAGGTAACAAAAACTTTTAACGCTTCATTGTATAGGTGTTTTAGTGTTTTATAGCTTTATAAGCAATTAGTTTTAATAGCTTATTAAAATTAAAAATGTGGATTGAGTCTCGTCCGCCAGATTTCCTATAGAAAATAGTAATTTAAATTTGTTTTATATTTATTTTTATCTTTTTTTTTAAATTAAATATTAACTCGGAAAATACTTAATTTATGTACATTACAATAGTCATATGAGTTACAATTTATAATCTCACTTTTTGTATTTTAACTATATGCCGTAGGTATGCTAAAAAAATATAAACATTTGCTGTCTAGTCATAATAACTAATATAATCGGTTATTTTAGTCAAAAACCCATTATGTAAATGGAGGTCATGTCTAACTTAATAACAATAAATATCCTTTTGTATTTTTGTTATTTGCATAAAGAATCAATTTGTGGTGCGTCCGTTTATAAATTTAAGACAATCTAGTTTAAATGTCAAAATGTAACGGTCTTTTTCGGATGATTCTAGATTCTGAGATCAGACACATAATAAAACTAGATTATTTTAATCACATGTCAAAAAATCACTCTGTCAAAAACTATTAAACCACAAATACGTCACAGAGTAAACGCATTTTGACAAAAAGAGTCAAAGACAAGACAAGTTTTACAATTAATTTATGACTTAATGAAATCGCGGTCTTTTAAAAAAAAAGTTAGTTAGAATTTCAATTATTTTACACAACGTACGTACGTATTTAAGTTTATGAAGGAAAATATATTATTACTTTTTTACCATCATCGTGTAATTGGCAGGTATTTACATCATGCTATAAAATTGTATGAATAATAACTTGAATTGTCCACTTTACAAGGTTATTTCAATAAAAAACCAGTAAATCCATTGTTTTCGTCATTATACGAAATTCAAGATGCTATCACTGTATATGGCGTAGTTTAGAAAGTTCGTTAAAACACATAGCCTTATCATACGTAACAAGACAATAAAATAAATCTGTATCTTTTCTACGAAGACTTTTATTTATTCTTGTCCAAAAACTCGCGAGATAACAATGACGAGTGCATTCAACCTTATATCATATAGGGTTGTGTTAAATATATAATAGTTACATACACGGACAAAATCCGTTATTAAATTTTCATTTATGCATCTAATTCCTGAAACCCGAAAGTTAAATTTAATTATTGTCTTTAATTCGATTTATTTATTATCTTTAATTGTAACTTTTTTAGGTCACAATTTATGCCTATGCCTGCTATAACGCGAAACGCGTGGACAAATCGATAATTAAAATAATTAATGTTTTTCATTTTTCAAATGGTCAGCCCTAGTTTGAAGTGACACAAGCATTGTTGCAACCCACGTCTATTCTGAACCAGAAGCAATAAACATAATGTAAGCCTATACAAAATCAGCTTACAAACCAAAATAAAAATTCTCGATACCACGGTGGTCGCTTTTTATATGCTAATTTGATAAATAAATTCAGTTGCCACACAAGTTCTATTTCAATTCTGTATAGTTCACCTAGGACCGGACTGAGTGGGTTCGTACGGCTCCAAGATAAAATGTATAAGCTATGTACAGGATAAAATCTGTCGCAATAATACCAGTTTCAACACCGAAGGATTTATTCTCTATCAATAATCCTACACTTATTTTTGTGGGCTGTATGGCCCTGAGTCTTGAGAGATGCAACCATAAGCAGACAATAAATGCGATGACAAGAAAATAAAGAGTAATATGTATAACTAGTGACATTTGCTTTTTTAGTTGGGTAAAACTTGATTCAGCGATAATATTATAAAGTGGAAAGATTTTATTGTTTGCGTTTTAAGAACTACAGGACTGATTTTGAAAATTATATTAAACGTTATCCCGGATAAACATAGGCTACAGAATATTAAAAAAAACCCAGTGTAGCCCAAGGTGTGAAAAAGTCTAATGAACATTTCAAAATCGCGTACGCTGTGGAAACCATTGACAGTAGAGCAAAGTGATGTAGTACAGTTTTATAGAAGACATCAACAAAAATATTCTTCTTCAATTTAAAAGTATATTTACCGAAAAAAGCTATTCGACCGAATTAAAACGGGTGGAGACGCAGAGCACAACTAGTTATTTATAAAGAAGTTCAATTTATACTAAGTGTCAACGCATGTACAAGGATTTCCTCAAACAATGGTTGTAATGTTAAGACAATGGACGCTGTGAGCACGTGCGTGCTATTGTATGCGCATATATGGCGTTTATAAGGTCATGTATTACTTGTAGCACCAACTTAATTAATATTAAGCTTTTGTTATAAAATTTGATTACATTTTAAGGAATTACGCGGATATAATTAATTGTTACGCACGCCATTATTAAAATATTGGATAAAGTCTTTTATTATTACAATCTAGTCCAATCTAGCAAATAATACATGAATTTGTCTCACCGAAAGCTAGGTATGATCGCATATATATATATATACTACTCCTATTTGGTCGTAAAAACCGATAGTCGTAACAGCCGATGACGCATAAGAACCTAATTCAATAGAATTCAGCCGGAACGTTTGATTTTGGTCAATATAACCGGTATGTTGTTATAAACGATGTCGTCATAAACGGTTTTGACTGTATATATATGTATGTGTATTTAAGTAAAACAGCACATTGCCTATAGTAATACTAGTCAAGTAAATAAATAGCATCAATATTTTACGTCTCGCTATTTCTCGTTTCAATAAACTCACATAAAATTTATCGGACGTATAAAGTAACTGAGAGAACGGGACTTTAGTTACTAGAGAATTATTTAAACTGAATTTGAGGACATTATAATGCAGAATTAAGTAATAAAACCTGAAGATAAGTGACAATTACAGTTCAAGTAATTATAATTGTCGCAAAATTCATTATTAAGTTACATATATTCAAAATATTTCGTGATACCTAGATAATATATGTTTTAGTGGAGTGCACAGTGGTACAATAACGTGTTTCGAGCGATTCTTGATTGTATAATGGCTTGAACTCGTGCCCAGATTGCGTGGGCGACCCTCTGTCATCGTCTTGAACGAACTTATATTGTTCAAATCACGGCTATCATTTGAGACACTTAGCGGGTTTTTATAATAAACGATAAGTAAACTCAACAGCTATCACTGTCGTACATCTGATTATAAATCTTGTTTTGCCGGGAATCAAAGAACGAATCAGCGGTTTATGAAGGTGACTTAAAATCTTAATGTTAATTGTAAGAAATATATTTCAAAATATGTTTCCGTATTTTTATAAGGTTTATTTATTTATACTTTATTACCTTATTCAAAAACATACACATAAAAAAACATAAAAATATGAAAAGCGTTCTCGACTCAAAATATATAATTTCAGTGGAATATAAATAGATATACCTGTAACGAACGTGACTAATAAAATGTAATTGACTTAATAGCGACTACCGCAGGATTATAATGGTTTGCACCTGCTATGAGGCATAGACTTCCGCCTATGTTAACATTCTTAAGTACCTTTTTAGGTTCAAGATTAATTGAAATCATTAGGAATTTCAATAGTATAATGGGTGGTTAGGTGAGTAATGGGGCCTTATATTAGTCCAACATTATAGTCTACATTTAATCGACTACATTTGAGGCACCTTGAGCGCATGCGTCAAGATCGGGTGGTCAAGGAGGCTTACCTAGTGATCGGAGACCAGTAGGTCGGCCTACTGCAGCTGAAAGCCAGCAATTTGCGGGACATAGCACAGAACAGGGAGCGCTGGAATATTCTCATTTCAGAGGCCTTTTAGGTCGCACCGCCAGCAGAGTATGTAATGGGTGGTTAATGGATAGCGTTAATTTTTTAATCAAATCGTTTTTGAAACATCCATGGTCCAACATACCTACGTGCCTGATATATCCTACGAGGTTCCCCACAGATCTTCATCCAAGAATATAATAATTCTCCGACAGATGATAGTTGAATAAAATCTTTTTTGAGGGTAGAACCGAGGTTAAATGTAGGGATTAATAAGGTTAACGTCCTCTTCGTGTCCTCATCTCCATTAAAAGAAGTTACATCACGCTTAAAATCAAGTGCGTCAATGAAAGTCCCATCATAAATATAAAAAAGCTGGGCGTCGTAAAATATTTTTTCACACCCGTAACAAGATTGAGCACATGCGCAGACGTCACTGACGGCGCCAGTAAGCATATGGTGGCCATGGAGTCGTCAAACATTAGATGATATTTTGTTTAAACGTAGAAGCGTCTTATATGTTATTAATTAATATTGATATCCTATATATTCAAATTCAAAAGTAAATAGGACTTGAATTAGTCCCGACACAGAGAGCCAGAATTACGAATTAGAAAAACCTAAGGTTTACTTAACCTTCTTGGAGGACTTGGGTCGCCCCTTTCTTTCTTATCCTATCAAAGCCCCAAGCTATCTACCACATATGTTTGTATATTTTGGCTTAATCTAAATATACAAACATAAGTGGTAGGTAAACGGTAAACCGAATACATAATGTATGTAACATCCCCCAAACCACAACCCTCCACGCTTTTCTATGTGTAGATACTTCAGCGTGATTTTAGATAGAATGTAAAGCATAACACGAAAAGAAGTACAGAAATTGCAACAAAATCATGGAATTATTTTTGAAAGCTGCTAGTTACCGTAACGCGTTTAGCAATTTAAGAATATTCGAGTAATTAGGAGTGTCGCATAATGCACTTTCATAATTACACAACCTCGGTGATAAAACGCCTTACATGCTCAACTAATAACACATTCTTCTGCACAAAGCTAGTTAACTCATACTTAAAATGCCTTTTATTAAAAATATTTGTGCGCATATTAAAAATGTACTTTTTTACTTAAATTACAGCGCTTTAAAAACGACATAATAACCCTCATAAAACGTATTTTTGCAACGGATTATGGATGCACGATCTTACCTACTAAATAGTTATTACATTTAGTGCTTGATTCCAAATTTAAAATATACCTTCGCGCAGATCTACCTACCTACTATATATTAAAAAACTAAAATTGTTAAAGTTCTTAAACTTATGGTAAGAGGTACGTAGATATTATATATCTATCTATTAGATACCATATATATTGCTTCCAGCCAGTTCAATTCATTAGAAGTGATTTAATGTCAAACTTTTCCTTATATAAAATTTTGCATAGTACCTAATATCCAATAATATAGGAAAGTGTGGTACGATAAAGTGATTTCTGCAGACAGTTGGCAAAATAAGACGTCTAAAGAGCCTGGGAAATTGAAATGATAACAAAAAAAATATGATAGGAGATAGCGGTGATGCTTTCACGATATCACGCAACGTGGGAATGTGGATAAATTTATAGGAGCCCGAAGGCCATAAATTTTTTGATAAATTTTTTCGCACGAATGTTATGCAAATATATTTAATAAAAGTAATACCGTGAGATACTATTATAAACGTACGTAAGCACGCTTAATTTAAATAGTTCACGAATTAACGTAACAAGATTAATAGAACACAGCCTTCGTTTTATTTTTACTAATATACACTTACAAGGTTATTTTTAATACCAAATATATAATCAAAATCAAATTTTGTCAACATAAATTTTACTGTTACTTTTTCTTATAGTCGATAGATACAGAATGTATGTTAAATATGATAACCTATTCAGTTTTTGATATGACTTGACAATATTCACAATATTTGACATGTCAATCAATATTGCGTCAATATGTCAAACATCTCACCTGATATCTGATAAGCTTGCGTGTGAATTGACACACTAAAATACTATTTAAAACCCTACTCTGAGGAGCTGGAGGGAATCTACATGTATGGTACAGCTTTTTTTTTTAATATTATAGCCTGGTTACGAGACCTTTAAGCCAAGTCTTATTATTGTTTACCATTTTTCACTTATTTTTCTACATGTAATTTCACATGTTACTCTAACGGTCCACTTTTTTTCTTAACACCCCACAGTATTTTAACGTATTTATACATTGTACTATAACACTTTTTGTTTTTGAGCGAATCACACAACTGGCGTTGGGAGATGGTACAGCTTAAAATGTCCCTAAAAACCTTTATTCCAAATAATTAATTTAAACACTAATCATGATGCTTGAAGGTTTACGATTGGGCTATAGGATACAAGACATGATAAATTCAGTTTTAATAAGTCAAAGTATATATTATAAATTTGTTACACAACGTTTAAATTAAGATCGATAAGGTCTGATAGCATTAATATCTCATCAACATGTAAAACATATTATAAACTCTGTAAGTGTATTACGTTAATAAAAAGGTATTTAAATATCAATGCATATTCAGTGCCAACCTTGTTTAAGACTAGTATAACATAAATTAGATTTGCTTTGAATATAGTTCACCTTGTATAAACAACTTTCATTACGATAACGAATATAAACAGTCGTATTAGTTTATGCAGTAGATATTATCAAACATAGGTATTAAATAACGCTTCATAGACAGTATGCATATTTATACAATAGTATGACGGAAGTTTATACTAAGAAATTTGTTAGGTTGAATAAAGTAAAATTAAAACCTTGTTGTTTGATGTAAAAGCCTGTTTTTTTTATGTAATAGACAGGGAGGCAAACGGACAGGAGGCTCACCTCATGTTAAGTGATATCGCCGCCCATGGACACTCACAATGCCATAAGGCCCGCAAGTGCGTTGCCGGCCTTTCAAGAATTAGTACGCTCTTTTCTTGAAGGACCCTAAGTCGAATTGGTTCGGAAATACAGTGCAGCAGCTACAATACGGGCAGCTGATTTATTTTATAAGATTAATTAATTATTGGTTTTAGGCACAATTTTATAATCTTGAAGTTAAAAACAAAAGAGAACCATAATAAACTCCAGGTCTTCGTGAACTGCCATCGTAAAATCCTTGGAATAATCTGGCCCGAGAGAATCTCTAATCATCAGCTATGGGAGATATGCAATGTGGTGCCAATTGACAGGTCTATAAAACGCTGAAAGTGGAAATGGGTGGGCCATACGCTCCGGAGAGATCCAAGTTAAATTGTCGTCGACTGGAACCCTTAAGGCAAAAGGAAACGTGGTCGCACAAAACTGGTAACGAAGCATCTTTGCAGAGGCGAGGGAAGCTGGAATGACGTGGAGAGAAATTAAGAGAGTTGCCCAGGACTGATCAGGCTGGGTACCCTTTGCCCCACTTGGGGGAGTGGGGACACAGTACTTTAAGTTCAATCAAAGTTAAAAACAACTTGCTATACTTTTAAGATAGCAAAACTCAAATAATGAAGTTACCTAATTAATAACTCCCTAACCAAATCGAAGGTAATTAATATTGTTTATATCGAAACCCAGATTTTTGTATAACACAACGGCAGTATAAATAAACAAAAGTTTACAACTGAATCCCGCATGTTCACACGGTTTACGCATGCGTGAGAAAGAATAGTGCGGTTTGTGAACTGAATATTAACTATTTCACTTGTAATTTCATTGGCCTACATTTGTATATTCTCAGGCCAAGGTTTGGAACATATGGCATTATGTAGTTAGATCCTATGCCTTTTTTGTATACTATTTTTTCCTATAGTAGAACAAAGACAATGGTCATATAAAAATTCATATACCGAAAATTCGATTGCGTATAAGGGGCCATCCATTAAGTACGTCACACGAATTTTAGGACTTTTGAACCCCTCCCCCCCGTCCTTGTCACATTTTTATAACCCCCTCTTGATGTGACGTCACACATTTTTTAAATTTATGTATGTATTTAAAAATAATCGTTGTAATAACAACTTTAAACAATTCGAGTAAGGTTGATTTTGCAATAATATATGCTTGTAACTTATAGAAAGAGACAGAAATAGTGTTTCGGGACACTTTCGAGCGTTACTTTTATTCGAGACTGTGCATCTTGGGTTTTTGTATATCAATGGTTTTAGTATTTAAAATTTTAACATGTGACGTCACAAAAGTATTGACCCCCCCATGCCCCTTATCACACGATGTCACACTTCGGTGATACCCTCCCTCCCCATTAACGTGTGACGTACTTTATGGATGGCCCCTAAGCAGTAATCAATAAAATCATTTAATCTTAGGAAAAATTCAAGATTCAGTCATTGCTACAACTTATTACACATCTTTATAACATAATCAAGAGTAGGTAAATAAGATTAAATATGAAATTACGGATCCAAATCCTTAAATCTTTAATAGGTATCGGTAGATAGTATTAAAACAAATCAACGTTTGTAGTGTTATGCAATAATCAATATCAGTACTTGCTACTACATTTTTAGCAACAAATTCTTGAATAAGAGAAAGGGGAGTCAGAGATAAACATAATCGAGACGTAAACAGATTTGTTTAAAAATGTTATTTTGTCGTGTTTTTTGTATTATGCGTTTGTTGATATTATTTATTTATCTGGTATTTGGTATTGTTTATAAACTTTAAAAAGACAAAAACTTTCGTCTATTCAATTTTCTATTATAGTATTCATTGTATTTGTAGCAAGTAACCAGGTGTTGCGATGAACAAGTTCGAACATGAACTTAAAGGTATAAAAGGCAGCGACATTTATCCAAATTGTTTGCATTTTATGGGTCTGAAATAAATCGCAAATACCCACATATTTCTTGTCAACAATAGACGTATGCAATGTAAAAATATATATTATTATATTTTAAGGTTTGATATTGTTTTTCTGTTATTAATTAAGTGACGTAACAACAAAATTTACACAATAAATACACACATATATATTTATTGTATACCTTAGATATATGTAAACTTAAAAATCGGACTTTGGGCCGAGTAGTACCTCAAAACTCGCCATAGTTTCCTCGCTGAATTGTAAATGTGATAGGCGATAAAAATTGTTCGATGGATCAGTACATATTGTTTAGTTAAAATAAAATTTAAATACGTTTTCGCTTATAAAAGACATCAACGCAACTCACTGTTTATAAGTTATAACGACATTGCTAACAAGTTTTTAATCAATTGACAACGGTTCATGTTGTGGGTGGGTTTTACTTAATTAAATTTAATGCGGCTTTAGTGAAACGGTCATAACTCACGGCCTTTCTAATCTCAACAAAAACTGTCACGTTTAAAGGTTGAGAGAAAAGCAAGAATTTCATAATTATAGTTTTTTGGCAATTTAAAATGTATGTATTTTTTAAGGTGTAAATTAAATTATTAATCTTTGTGAAATATTTCGACAGGAATTAGTCATGTAATAATTTTGCTTTTATTGTGTTAAAAACGTACTTTTGTTGCAATATACATTTATTTTTTGTACTTGTACTTAATTGATACAGTATAAATTGAAGTTCTTTATTACATTTATATTTTTATTTTATTAATATACTCACAATTCGTTACATTTATGCAAATAACATAATAGATAAAAATTATAAGGGATGCAACGGGCGGCCTTATCGCTAACAAGCGATCTCTTCCAGGCAACCCTAGTAAGGGAAAAAACTATTATGAGTAAAGTGCGAGAAGTGCCAAATCATATAAAAAAAAATTATAGAACCTTAATCTAAAATAATACAAAAAATATTTCTACTCTATAATTTTACAGCAACTTGGTATTTTCATTCCATATATTCAGTACACTAATCCCTTGATTTAGTCTCGTTAGTAGCCGCAAGCAAGTCTAATATAGTCTATGTCCAGGTTTAATGAACCAGAGCTTACAAAGCATTCACCATTGCCCAGTCGAAGTAAAAGTTACCGGCCGCTACAACAATAGCTGTATTGCCGGCGGACTTGGCCATTCTAACTATACATATAACAATCTAAATTGAGAAAAACGGCCCAAAGAAACTTGATACTGGCTGAACCATTTCTAAAACACAATTTTGTCGATATAACCTTCGTTCGAGCGATTTGTCAAATAAAAAAAACAATGTCTTTCATAAAAATATTATTACATATTTCTTAATTAATAAACATCATTGCATTTTTTAACCTTAAATTGCCGTATGTTTTCTTAAATTGCCCTTTATCAGTATCAACTTTCATTGGCCAGACTATACACGTTATATTTTCCGCATTGAGGTTGCGTGCCGCGTGCCCCGCGGCTACTGACAATTTATAGCGCAGTGGAACCACGAGACACGAGTACTTATTTAACGGATCTCTGAAACCTGCGCCGGCGGCTATCGCAAATGCAGACAAAAAACATCGCCTTTATTGGACAAAATTGTCCTCGGTAATTATCGGAATATTTATTTTGCATTTGGAATGGGCTAAGATTTAAATGTAACCAAATTCGTTATTTAAATGCTGTCTATATTCGGAGATTGTTTTTGCCGAGGTCGCTTTGAATAGTATTATAGAGGTGTCCAGTGTCGAGCAATACCTTACATAGCACGTGCGGTTGTATCGAATGACCTGGCGATGCAATGACGAATACGTTGCTTAACGACTTCAAGTTAAGTTACAGCTTATAAAAACTATTTGCATCAGAGTATGTTGTTCCATAAAAATATTGATTAAGGCCTAAATGTTTATTACCTCCTCTCAAATCTCCATAGGGGGCCGTTCAAGTATTAAGTAAGATTCACTGCAAATTAACCCCCCCCCCCCTTCCTCTTGTCTTCTAAAGTAAGCAAAATTCTCTAATTTTTTTGTACGAATCCTTGAAAATGCATTTCGTTTTCAAGCATAGACAGTGTGTGCGTAATATGTGTAAAAAAGATAAATAATTACTGTTGACGTAATCACCAAATAAGATACCTACCTACCCCCCCTCTTATAGTGCATACGTAATACTTGAACGGCCCCAAAAAAAGACAAGTTCTAAGTGGACGGGAATTTAGTGTGCATATAATATATTTGATGAAGTAAACCCCTTTATAGTTACTGCGTTATTAAGGCTGTATAGTCTGTGGTCCCTACAAGGAGTACAAGTAGGGCGTACTCCAGGGCAGACTGCTTTGTGCTTCAGGTTACCGGCCTCGGCACGCGCCGAGTTACAATCTGATTTATTAACTACTCGTACTTTGCTCACGACGACTGTTTAAAACATATACTATCCATATTAGTCATAATTTATTACTCTTTATTAGAATGCCAAACAATTTTTGAGTGAATATATTGCTCTTTAAAAAGTCTGCTCTTTATTGTTTTTAGTATTTTTTCAGTACATAGTCGTGTTCTATTTATAATCCACTTACTATATCCAATATACTTATTACAAATTGCAGTTTAGGAAATAGAAGTTTTATAATCTGTTACGAAACAAAATACGACACGAAATAATAAAAACTAAAAAGGTTAAAAGAAATATTCGAATTTAGAACAAACACTTTAAATTGATATCTCGCTGTTAGTAATAATTTAGACATGTAATGGCCATGGCTGCAATCCTAGAAGACAATTGATCTTTGTGACCTCCATCCGCAATATATGATTGTCTTCACGATGATTGCTGCGTCAACACTTGTCTAAAATTGTTTTAGAAAAATATATTACTAAACTTAAACACAACTAAATTGTACATTAAAATCATTATTTTATATGGTTTGTGAAGCTTTTAAATTGTTATCTGACTCAATTGGTATCTAAAAAGTCAAATGTTGATGAATGTTAAACGATTCCCCGTGATATCAAAAGAAATCGTTCTTAGAATTGAATGCAAAATCGTCCTATTTTTCTTGAGCATTGATTCGCGCTCGATATGGAAAAGACGCCAATTAGAGTTTTGCGAATACCGATGCTCTTAAATCAAAGATGACGTTGATCATCGAATATGGTACGAAAAAAGATACATTCGAAGTCTCCGGTGTGTCATATAATAGCGGCTCATTAGTGAATATTCTTTGAAATTTAAAGTGGTCACTAATGTATAGATTGGGAGAGCTATTTAAGAAATATAGATATATATATAGATATCGATAATTTAAATCGAGAAAGAAACTGAGACAAATTAAAGTTAAATACGTGACTTTTGTTTTTTTTTTTGCTTAATTATTAATACAATGTGTAAGTTATTGGACGATTTTTCACAATATGTACGTGCAAGTAAATACTTATATGGACTATAAATACGATTCTAAAAACTTAAAATGTGAGAAAGCAGGATGTTTCTTATACTTATAGAAATAAAGACCCGATTGGAACACACACGAAAGCTATAATTTTTATTCCATCTAAAATATTACCATATCATTTTTCATTTGTAAATGTCAATTTTGAAATACAATAGCGTCATATAATAATAACAATAAAAAGATAATTTATATACAATAGTATAAGTAATTTATGAATATATTTTCCATTATTCCTCTGGCGATTTAAAATTTATGACTCGTCGTCAAAACCCGTCACGAGTTGGCTAGTTGGAAAGTATTGCTAAGTTCGAAATTCGAATTGGTGTTACACTGTGCATGTCCTTGTGATATTTGAAGAATGTGTATTATATTGCAGTTGAACGGTAATGACCGCAGCCTAACCAGTTTAAATATTTATTATTGCTTTCTATTACATCGAAGATAAAACCTTTGGTTATTCAATAAAGTCTAAGTTATGTTAAATTGCTGAAACGAAAACATCGTGACTCAAAAGTTTTGCTAAGGTTTGTTTATAAAATACTTATTCATAATTCACATACGTTCTAAAGAATGGATTTATTTATTTTTGAATCTTTACATCTTTAGGCGCGTTATGAAAAATTTATGAGAGTGAAATTTTACGATACGCGCGCACCGTGACACAAAATTATCAGAATGAAGTTCCCCACGGAAGATGCTACGGCATTGGACATAATTTAAAAATAACATTCGAATAATAATAGAATTTATGTTACACTTAATGTAAGAGAATAATAATAAATATTAATTTATTTAATTTTTCAAATGTAAACTGAACTTTATTAACTATAATGACTCCTTTCCAGTCTTTGATTATTTAATTGTAATTAATTATTTGCATGCAATCAAAAACTATTTTTAATAATGCCAAAGAAGTATAACTTCTTACGCGCGTACATAAGTACACGCACCCTTTTTTCATTTACAAAACAATTTTTCATTAGAATGTGAAAATGAACTGATATTGAAGTTTAAGATATGCATATTATTTTTAGAACCATTAATTGTCACACCATGTCATAAAAGTCCCTGGAAAAGAAAGCCTGTGAGAGCTTTCCAAAACAAATGAAATGTGACGCATAGTTGCAAAATTCTTCATACTATGATGTTCTTTGTCTTGTTTAATGTATCTCTTTTGTTCGTATCACGTACATGGCGATATGTTATAAACCCAAACAGTCTTTTCTTTGCCTTCACCGTATCAAATCTGCACCGTCCTATTCAAATATTTGGTTATAAGAAAATCGATACAGTATATAAGAATCAAAAAGTCGCCATTCATAATATTTATTTAGTTATATTGTTATAGGTCCACAATTTATGACAGTGACTTTTATCTTATCTCTATGCTATCAATATAATGAGAAGAAATTAATTTTATTAAGGAGCGTTGTACCTACTTTAATAGTTTTTCATGTACCTACATCAAACTGAAACTAAACAACTTTTAGACTAAAGTACTCGTTCGTCTCTTTCTTTCAAATTGTGTTTGTGCTGTGAAGAAAAGAGAGATATTTCATTTAAAAACGGTGCTACCTGATTTACGTAAAAGTTTTTATTTTTAGAAATTTTTGAAATATTATGAAATTCAGACCAGATCTATTAATAGCCATATAGGTATGTAGATCAAAGTAGAAAGGTTACTTCTGCGAGACAACTGTCTGTCATATCCCTATAATTAGAGGCATACAGTTGGCTATTACCTGTTGACTTTTCTAGCTACTTGGAATGTGTATTGTGTGTTTTAGTGTGGCTTCGTGTCAAACATATTGGTGCCGGCAGTGGTACTTAGATTTACCTGTTTACACTACTCGTTAACTCGTCCCGCCTACACGATACGTAAGAAACATATATATATATAACTGGCTGTGCTCTGTGAACCATGGATTCGGTAGTAACACGATGTCTTAAAGTCTTTTCTCGGTAATAGACTTTTAAATGCAAAAATAATATTTTTTGTTACACGTATCGTATCGAAAACTTTTTTGAAATTATTGATATCTTCTATAAAACTGTAGTACATCACTTTGCTCTATTGTCAATAGTTTCCGCAGCGTATGCGATTTAGCAATTTTCACTTATAATACCACAAGAGCTTCAAAATTATCGGGTATTTCCCGATAGGTTCGTTCGTCATGACGACTATATTTGTTTGCAGGGAACCTTGAGGGAAATGCCAGATAATTTTGAAGCTCGTGTGGTATTCGGGGGATTATTTTTCCGACCCAAATGTCGGCCAATAGAATTGCACCATGAGACGAAATGTACAGTTAACAAATAAGAATTTCATAATGAATAAAACAACTACTTAATACTTTTCTTGAAGCAACTAACAGAGAAAATTTTCAAAAAATTATCAGTATAATACCATGTAGGTTGTACCACGTGACGTCGAATGGTGCAATTCTATTGGTCGACATTTGGGTCGGAAAAATAATCATTAGTATTTTTCACACCTTGGGTTACACTATCGTAATTCCATACAGAACTATAACTTTTTTTTAAATATTCTATAGCCTATGTTCATCAGGCATAACATACGGAAATGATGAAAGAATTTTCAAATAACTCTTGTTACTATAGAGCCTATTCAATGCAAACAAACAATCCAATATTTCCTCTTTATAATATTAGTATGAATAATCTCTTGTCAAGTAAAATCTTGTTACTTCAAAGAATTTTAACTCGTCAGATGGGTCAGATAAGTATTTCTTTGTTCCAACAATAATGGCGTACTATGTATGAGCGAATGCATTTTTTGCAATTGATACGTGCTGAAACACTCGGGTAATGCAATTTTGACTTTAATGAAGACATTACACGCACTTTAATGACAAGTTATTTATAATTATAATTTTAACGATTGCCCAGTGTAGTGGTGAAGCGTGTCTCGTGAGAGCATGCGTTCAATGCACTGGTGCATTTTTAATTCTTGCGTTTTAAACTTAGATTTTGAGACAAAAATAGACAACGTGTATAAAACACAGACTGACAAATATGTCAAAAAAAAATATTTAAGCGTTCGGCGTTTAATACGAAAATCTTTTTGACTTTTATTTCATGTATTACGAGTAGAATTTCATGATTAACAAAAAACTGTCCTCGCAAGCAACACGCAACGCCGACTTTCTCTTGGAGAACAACAATCAAGTCACGCGGGACCCGTAATCGTCCAAAATCAACTGAGAGCTGGTCATGAACAATACCCGTTCTTAATGACAACTGTCATTAATCGACGATGTTATTTGTCTAGGATTTTTCCTTATCTTACGATCGACACGTTGATATAAAAAATATTCGGAGTAATAATTAAATGTTTACTGTAGACCTAATTGTCTATAAAGAAATTATTAATATCACGATGACCCAAATGTTTGCCCCATCAACCATAGATTTGTTTATTTATTTATTTTATAGTATACAAATAATTTTTACATAACACATTAAAAAAATAATAATATAGAGTTACTATACGATTAAAAATAAATTATAGAATTGGAAAAAAAGAAAAGCAAAATAACTTGATATACATTAATCTTCTCAGGTACATGTTTAAATCACAGTATACCTACTGATGATCTCACTAGAACAAAAAAAAGGAAATAAAAATCACACACCAAACCACGCCTGAGTAAAGTGCACTCTTGAGAACACAGCTTTTCAAATATACACAAGAAATAACTTTACATATTATATACCCGATATGTATCGAAGGTGCGAACTTTAGGGGTAAGTATACACGAGGCGTGAACGCTAAATCGCGGCTCAAATACGGAGGTGTGAAAAGCCCGTGATCCTTTTATTTTAAACTGACCGGTTCTAAAAAGCTACTAAATCTTAAGTGTGATCTATGCTTTATCGCTGTCATATCTCAACTTTCCTTAATGCCACACTTTCGGCTTGCATCAGCTATAAAATATTTCAAAATTTAAATTTAGAATAAACGTATAAACTACTTGTTGTACTCAAGTTATCTTCTGGTATAAATATTACTTATTAATATTCAATACCATACTTTTCCGTGCATACAAATCTTGACAGTTAAGTAGCGGCTATTAACACTTAATGCAATGATAACTTAAACGTATGCTTCGATATTATCTTAATAGAAATTTTTAAATGCTTCTTTAGTATTGCTATTATGTAATAAAATAAACTGTATAATCTTTAAATTTATTAACAAGAACAATTTACAGTAAACAAGAACGTTGTAAACATTTATAATCCTTGATTGTTTATAGTAATAAAAGTAATTGTAGATGGTGGAGGGTATTAAAAATTTTACTCCGCAAAAACAAAATGAACTGAAAAATAAAACCAAGATTTTTCCTTTACTATATGCATATTGCATATAACAATTATTGTTGCTTAAATGTTACTATAGGAACGTATTTGGGCGCAAATACGAAGCGCATGTCCAAAACCCCTTTCCAACATACGTGCAGGGAACTATAGATACTGTTCTTAACTAATAACTAATGACAAAAATTATTACAGAATGGCAACCACGAGATGGAAAAAGGAAAAGAGGAAGACAAGAGATAGGCAGACGATATAAAGAGAATACGAGGCCCAACTTGGACAAGAAGATCTAACAACTAGGTAGTGTGTCACAGGATACGCTGATTACCGAAAACGGGTCATATTATGTTTTAAATTAAGTTAGGTTATATTACTTAAATAAGTATTTATATATTATACTGGGTGTCAGCAATAAAGGCTTAACAATAATAATGATTTGAGACGAATTGTATCTGTGTTAAGTAGCTATAACATCTTAATTTGGGGCAAGTTGCGAAATTATTAAACAGTGAATCCTTCCAGAATATATCAAATATCAGCGTGTGTCGATATTTTATTACACGGCGGACGCAACTGTGCCCACTCAATTGGAATATATGGACACGAAAATTAAAAGGAAGTAAGGAGTGATTGACTTTGGACCACAGGAAGAGATTGAAAGTTACTGGACTGGCTGGACATTGTCACGAAGACATTATGACAGCATAATTATCCATTGTTTTTAAGAAAGGGTCTCAAAATGTTTTGTTTGTGTGAAATATCTTTTTAATGTTTTCCAATGAATTTGTCTGATTGCCGATGGTATTAGTTTCGCCTCGCGACTTACGAACTTTTCGGGAGTTTGGTGCATTAATTAACAAAGCTTCATCCAAAGCTTTTTGAAGTTATACTTCTTTAGGCACGTTATGAAAAATTTATGAGAGTGAAATTTTACGATGCGCGCGCACCGTGACACAAAATTCAGTATGGGCGCCGAGCGTGCGCGAGCGAGATGGGAATAAGACAATCTACTTGTAGTACCTTTTAAACAAATAAAGCAGTTTTAATTATTTTTTCAAAGAAATTTAGCAATGCTTTTTCACAAAGACCTATTTATACTTAGTTAAAAGGTAATGAAACATACCTAGTTATTAAATTGAATTAATAATATAATATAATAATAATTATTGTTAATATTAATTAATAATTGAATAATACATTAAATATTAAATATTGTTAAATTATTAACGCTTAATATTGATTATTAATTATTTAATATTTAAAAAAAATCAAGAAAGCCAAAGAAGTATAACTTCTTACGCGCGTATATAAGTACACGCACCATATTTTTTTTTAGTATTTCAAGATAACAACTTTCTAGTTTTAACTAATTAGTTTTATTTAAATTCATCAATCGATAACAGTTTTATAAAACCGTTCAATATTAAAACATCAAATATAGATAACGACGCTGCTAAAAATTAACATGGGTCCAGTTTTTTAGTTAATTGGCTCGTTATGCAAACTGTATGTTGTTTTATGTCGCTCTCTCTGATGGATCAACGCATTTATAATTTAAATTTATCGGTTCATATAACCTCGAAAACTTGTATCGGTTTACGTTTATGGCATTCTGTCTTGATAACGTATGGAAATATGAACCCATACCGGACATGGTGATCGTCACAACTCATATACCACCATTTAAACTCTACTCTTTATGAATAGGCATGCAATGACAATGTTCACAGGAGTTGGTTTAATATCATCTTAGTTTTATCATCGGACGCGGAGTCAAAATACGAAATTCCATCCGTATCACCTCGACGTCGTTTCATAACTGAGCGTTATTTAAGGCACTGAAGTATATCCGAACCAATTCGAGTAAGGGTCATGAAACGAGCGTACCAACTATTAAAATTCTGCATCCATGAGCAGTATCACTTAACATCAGGTGTGCCCGTTTGCCCCCTGTTTTATAAAAAAAATGCAATTCGATTACAAAACTAAATTATTTAAAAACAAACAATAACAGTATTGAAGACTCGATTTAAAGAATCGGGAAAGTTTTGAAAGTGAGAGCTCCCGACAAAAGGGATGAACTTAAGGCGACGCAGACGAAAAAAGGTTATATGATACGCTTAGGTATTTCAAAGGGACGACTCGTTTTTTATACTACTAATTTGGGCTTCGAACATCCATAGTACAAACACATAGAGAGTGGACCTCTGAAGAAATTGCATATTTTATTTTTTACTTGCCAAGATTGCGAGCCTTTAAATGGCGGAGCGGGCCCTCGGGCGAGTGCCATTTGCAATCGGTTATGGAACGACCCGCTCTTTTTGCATTATAATCGGTCGTCTCCAGACCACTAAGTCCTTTTTTAACATATCCCGATAAGCGATTGTGAAAGAGGTTTTATATTAAAAAATGTTGATCCAACGGTTCGTACTCAGAAACTAATAGTGTAAGTAATTATGGCGGTAATATAGCCGGACTATATCGGGTCCTTTTGTTTGCTTATTGATCGCTTTTGCCTCTAGACGTATGATGGATGACAAGAAGGCAATCAAGCCGGCGGTTTGTGCATCGGACGATGCGCTGGCGCATCAAGTTACACTCATGCCTCATTAGTGATGCATATTAAGTAAATAATGTGAAAGAAAATATATAAGATTTATTCCTTACTAAGAAATGTATGATAAAAAATAAGCATATTTATGCCTTTTGGACGTTTTTTACTTGATCCAAACAATAGAAATTTTTAACTTATTAATTCACAGCATGGTTCCGGAAAGGGTTGGTGCCTATAAACTATTAATATAGATTTTGTTGAATTAATAACAGTGACGAACAGATTGAGGCGCATTAAAATGCAGCTCGTGCGACCGCCTGCGTCCGCGCATCTAATAACCGCTTAGACCTTATACATTATTCAACGAGTCCCGCTTATCTGGCATACCAAATTTTTCGCCGAAATCTCTATTTTAGAATATTTCTATCTTTTTTTATAATACACTTGGCTAATATCCATATTATTTTATTTCACACTGAGCAGGTTATAGTAGGGATATTGTACGCTGCGTTTACAAACATACACTAATATTATAAACAGGAAAGATTTATATTTATTGTATGTTTGTAACGAAAAAGCTCATAATCTACCGGACCAATTTCAAAAAATCATTCACCGTTACAAAGCAACATAATCACTGAGTAACATATGGTAGGTATATTTATTACCAATACATTTTAAAACTCACCATACACTGAAATTATAAATTGCGTTATAAAATTTATAGTGAAGTCATAGAATGTAAGCATTAATTACGGTCCAGTGGCCCACCTCAATCCACTGTAATTAGCACCGATATAACGATAGCCGTCTCCGAGAACGAATTGAAAAAATAAACACCCAATACACAAAGAACGCCTTCATCTGACCTGCCGATACAATGCCGTCCTACATTCACTGTTAATTGCTGATGTTTCATTCAAAGAACCTTTGACTATTTCAAACTTCATATTAGCCTTATAAATTTTAGTCTTACAATTGAATAGCTTATATAACTACCGATAAATTACTTTCTTAGTAGTTAGAAATCTGTGTACACTTTTGCAACGGTGAATAAATTTGTCCAATGTTTTGCTTTCAAAACTATTGCAATATCGTGATCGATGCAAATAAAGCTCTTTCAATCCCCTTAATTAAGAAGTAGGTCAAAATCGTTACTATTAATCAACGACAAAAAAGTCATAAATTACATGTGTCGCGTTGGTACATATTACATTCTTGTTTTAAGTGAATCATGTGTTTATGTATTGAGTTACCCCTTTCTGTTGACTAGACATTTAATCTTTGATTGCGCTTCAAGTACATAATAAAAATACTTGCAGTCATAAGATACGTACGGTAATAGTTATATCTCGAGTACCTTGGGAATAATTTCAACCGTCGGAGACATATGAACTTAATTTTACTACTAATATTATAAAGAGGATATATTTGATTTTTTGTTTGCATTGAAAAGGCTCCGAAACTACAGGAAATTAGAAAAATATTTTACCATTAGAACCCTACGTTATGATGAACATAGGCTATAGAATATTTTCAAAAAAGTTCTGTATGAAATTACGATAATGTAAGGTGTGAAAAATACCGTACGCAGCGGAAACTATTGACAATAGATCGAAGTCATGTACTACAATTTTATAGAAGCTATCAATATCAACAAAAAAAGTTCGTCTTTTCAAAGAGAAAAGCTTTCGGCTATATTATAACATCGTGCCACGGCCCACGATCGAATTACCGTAGAACACAGCTAGTACTAATTATAAAAGGCAATCGTCGAACAATGCAGTAGGTGATCTATTTGATGTTTAAATAACAAAAGTGTACACAGACTACTAGACTACTTCCAAAATCCAATGAGACTTTAAAACCAATTCTAAAGACTGCAGTATTCATATAAGTACCTATATCACGGCAGATTCAACAAGCTCAATAGACTGAGGCAAGCGTCTCAACGGAACACGTGTCGTTGATTGGCCCCAATTGGCGAACGAATAAAAACAATCGTTGCTTAAAAATAACCGTGATTTCATACAACATGTGATGAATGTTTCCTGTTAGTGGAACCGGAGCGTGGTGTTCCCAGGCTCATCCCATGTGAAATGTCCACGCACGCCACGATCCCATCGCCGAATCGGTATGATGATAGTGAAAACACATGGTGAATGAGGAAATTCTTCCGGCAGATACTAGCTTTAGAAAGAATTGTATAGTACGAATATCCTACTGATAATGACATCCTTATTCGCGGTTTTGTATGTAGGTCACTCTGAAAATTGATCGCAAAAAATTCTCATGGCATATTTTTATCTTTTAATTACCGCATGACGTTATGCGTACACCACTTCCGTTGTAAGCTTCGATAAAGATGATAGTGAAAAAATTTAATTGCACACCACGCAAATTAAGAAAACACAAATTAAATTTTAAATTTGGAAATAATAGTTTTGTGAGTGAATACGTTATCATAACGATTCAGCTATTCATCAATCAAATTCTAATTTTAAACGCGGCACGAGAAGAAACGTTTTTATACTACAGGCAATTTAAAAAAAACATATCATTTATCAAATAAAAAGGCTAGTCATGATGTCAATTGTCAACATTCATCGCGTCGTCTATTATCTATTGGAGGCCATTGCATAGACCTATTGTTGAGTCGGGACTAATGCACTTTCTTACATCGGCGCCAAGAGATTTAATAGTTTTCAAACAAATTATCTGTTTACCATTTTTTCACACTGCGCATATCGCTTCGTATTACGCATTTATAATGAGTAAAGCATTTACATGCAAATGTCAATACTTTATTTTAATAAAATATTATATAACCAAATCAACTGCCGTAATTACTATAGATATTAGATTTTTTTATAGAAAGCGGTTCTAATAGCTGTTTTTATATAGATATTCTGCGAGCCGTAGTACTGTTGGTAGTGGAAAGTGGAATAATATTTAGACAAATTAAATGTGCGCGATAGATGTTTTAGGTTTTAGAATTATAAATGTTCGAATATTAAAAATGAACGAACAATCGTATTTTTCGGTACGGTATCATTTGTTTTAGGAAACATTAACAAGAAATAACTGTTCCTGCTTAAACAACATCCGTTTACATAATAAAACTAACTAGAAAAGTGCAAATGCTCGTGTACTTATCCATCACTTCTTGTTTAGGTGAGACCAGTATAAAATATGTTAAGAGTCACCATTACTAAACAGATACGCAGAGCCATCCTTCTATGGAATCATTACGATAACGCATGACTATGCGCAGATTTGCTAGCAGGAATGTAGATGAGCCAAGGACCTTACAACACCGCTTTTTTAAATAAGCAAGCGTACAACGTTCATACTTTAGTTTATTAACCCGATGGGTATATAAAAAAGCTACACTAAAGCCACTGAAACGTACAACGCGAACCCTAAATATTTCTGTCACAGAATATGAATATTACACTAACAGATTCTTGACAACAGTATCATAAATTAGTCTGGTGAAAAAAGGTTTAATTCTTAACCTTCTTGGTCCACTGGTATTTTTATTAAAATTGCTTACGTGATTTTTGTGCCTACCAACCCAAGACAATTATTGTTTTGTAGGTAATCAAACTCTCCACCTCTCGACATAACACACACATACGTATTTTTTTTTTTTATGTGATAGGAGGCAAACGGGCAGGAGGCTCACCTGATGTTAAGTGATACCGCCGTCCATGGACACTCACAATGCCAGAAGTATTTTTATTTAGTATTAAGACACGATTTATTAAAACCAAACGATTTCTACGGTAAGAGGCACGAGGGGATAAAAGGACAAAAATCTGCGGACAATTTAGGCTATGCTTATCAATCAGTGAATGCATGTCGTGCGAACGCGTTATAATAGGAGGATATTATAATAAACAGCTCCCCTCCGTATCCCTCCCTAATAAATATTAATGTATGAACTTGAAGTCCCACAATGCATGTCGGATGATGCTGGTACATTGACACTCGATTTGTTTTTTTATCTCGATTTTATCTTTGAATATACATATTTCGTTAGCAATTTGCTTTAGTTCGTCACAAAATCGCAAGATTCAATTTTACATTTATACATATTAACTTTTCCGCAAATAAAATAAAGTTTTAGTTTTTGTCTTTCGTAGAAAATAACAAATATTTAAATTTAGAAACGACTTAGCGGGAACTATTACTTCCGTTTGTCAAAAGCCAATACGTTTTTGACAAGCCTAAAAGTAACCTATAGTACTCGGAATCATATTTAAACTCTCAAAGCTCAAACAATTGACACAATAAATGTATTGAATTAAACAATGGTCGCACCCTAAAAGGGTCATGTGAGGGTGGACGTAACATTTTTCCCACGGGTTTCCCTACCCCATTGGGAAATACTTGTTGATTTTGTTCCGCATTCACCCCTATTAAACATATCCGGAGAGTATTAGATAATTACTTTTATTATCATGACAAACATGACGTCATCGAGATGTGCTCGAAGACAGCAGAACTATTATAATTAAACGTTTTTATGTATTCTCAATATATTATGAACAAATGTTTTTAGGGAGTCGAGACTTAGTGCTAAGACTTCCGTATGAAACAAGTCGTTCGTTCTCGTGGAATAAAATATAAACAATTTTAATTCTAAATTATATATGTCACCGTAAAATTGTAAACACTGTTAGATCGTAATCTATCTCGCGAGATTATAAACTGTCGAAAGATTGTGAATCTAAACGAACTGCTTAATTTTACTTCCCAATAATTTCATATAACTAATTCTAAAGCTGTGAGTTACTTTCAACACAACAACAAACGAATTAACAAACAATATAGTGGCGCGGGGCATATTCTTTTCAACCAATCAGCGCGCGAGGTGCGATCCGTTTCACAATTTGACGGTTTCACTTCGAAAGATTACAATCTACCGAATAATAATGGGTACGTTAAATTGTAAGCAGTACGCTGAGGTATAATCTCGCAAGATATATTACAATCTAACGGTATTTACAATTTTACGTTAACATTTACAACTATAACGTTTAATAACGATAGTCGTTTTCAAAAGTACTGTTGAATCAATGAATTGCTAGTTTATACCTATAGCTTTCGTAATCACAGTTAAGTAATCACAAAAGGATCTGCTTGCCTCAACAACGAAACTGGCGTTATATCTGCACCATTGACGATAATTAATTCAGGCATTCGCTGACTAGGAATAAGAAATTTGTAATGAAATCCCAATAATGTCTGACACGAGAACAAAAGTTACTATCGAGACGTTAAGTTCTATATCTAGCCGATTCAGGGATCAATTTATTTCGAAAGTAAGTTGAAATATAGCTTTAAAAGTCCGGTTGGACTTTAAATTGGTTAATTTTTACCTATATCGTTGTAGATCAACTAAATTGTACTTACTAATGCGTTGATATATCATGTCTCTTAATAATAGTAATTCTATACTAATAGTTGAAAGATGCAAGTTTGTAACGAATAAACTCAAAACCTAGTAGATTTCGAAATTATTTTACCATTACACGGTTCCCTGAGTAAGATAGGCTATAATCTAAAATAATAAAAAAGTGTCCAGCCGTGCGAAGATTCGGGCACTAATTATATAAAAACCGTCAGACGCAACATTGTTAAAACATCAGCACGAACATTACTTTCATTCTGAATTCGATTAGCCCACTTTGTGCAAATTGAATATTCAGTCATAGAATGTCAATAAGGCAAAAAACTATTCGGCAAAATAAAACCACATCAATTTAATGCCAATTTTGATCACGCAGACAGGCATTAGCAAATTGCAGCGAGAATGACTTGTATCGCCTGAGGTCGGGATCGTAATGGAAATTCTTGAAATCATTTGGAATTTTACGGCGGCTTTAAATATGGTAATCAAAAGATTATTTTTAAAAACTTTAATTGGAATTCTATATTTAAATCATTTATTTTACAAAATTACTAGTCTGAAGTTTGTTCTAGCTGCCAAATGATTAGGTATTTCTAATTGATAAATACCGCAATAGAAAACAATATTTTATACGATTTAAATGCGTATCATAAAAAACACGTCCTTTTCAGTATTGTATTTTATACTACAGCACAAAATAACAAAAATCGAAGTCAAATAAAACAATAATAAATAATTCCTATGCTAGGATTGTATATCATAACAATGTTACATGTGGTTGCTAAAAGCTTAATGTAGTTAAAAATTCGTAAAAGGGTTTAAATGCCTTTAGCCTATAAAGAAGGTTTAACTCTTAAAATATTTCATAAAGAATAATTCGATAGCATTAGCTTCCACCTTCAACAAACACAAGAACAATCAAATCTGTCACCCAACCCCAGATTAAGTTTTTAATACTCTTGAATGAATGTTTAAACTTCTTATAATCCTTTGATATTTAGTTTAGAACACCATAAGTAGCTCTACTTTGTTTTTTTAATATTTTATAACCCGACTAGAATATCTTATAAACAGGCCATAAACAATAAAAAAACATAAACCTTTTTTTATGTATCATAAAATTATTATTTAGTAATCTAAGGCGATTCGTCAGTAAATAATTAGATAAAAATACTTAAAAACTATTAAATGAATGAGAACGTACCTTCCACTCCAATCACACTGGTCACCAATACTTCCCGCCTCCGCAAATTTCGTAAGAACCAAAACAAGAGTCCAAAATATTGTTTGCGTATCCATTTTGAAAAATATCGAAATCTAAATTGCTTAAATTTCGCCTACGTAAATTTCACATCACTATATTATTATTGTCAAAACATACAAAGTAAAAGTTTTTTTTTAAAGTGGCCGCGTCCAAAATTGAGCGAACGTCAGACCAGCCACGATATGTACGGAAAACTAACATTGTAGAATGGACGAATCCTATAGTCTAGAGTAAAAATGAAATAAACTATCTCAGTAACGTAGGAGCGAAAGAGACAGATTGTGTTCAAGAGTTGTAGAAAAAGTATAACACGACATTGCTTCTCTCTCTTATCAATCAATGGCAATCGTTCAAAAGGAACTTTTATTTCTTCCCATTAAGGTTCATTTAGTTTTAAATGCTTTCGAATTGTAATTTAAGCTTTACGAAATGGCGGGAAAGATTTGTAAAGCTCTTTCGTTTATAATATGGGCTTACTGTTAACGCGAGATAAAGCCAAAAGCTTTGCATTTTCAATATCTTAAATCGAGTTTAATGAGCTATTAATAAGCTTTCATTATGTGCGCTTACTGGTACTTAGCATAATAAGATGCTTCCAAGTCTTTGGTTTTGCCAGTCAACGAATGCGTTTAGCATGTAAAATAAAAATTAAAATACAATTATTGTTTCAGAGATCAATTTTTTAAGTATATTCCGAAGATAGAAAGGTGATAGCCAAATTCTTATAGTAAGTAATTAAGCACCGACCCATACTTTTTTAACCGTGACTTCGCATGTTTTTTTAAACATCGCTAAATAGCTTACGATCTTTTGGTCAAAGCTTACGCTTCCTAATGCTAGTAATTTTGTATAAATGATGGTATTTTTTGCAGTTTTCTTATAATGGCTTGTTTAATGCTGTATCATTATATTCCATTTATTTTTAGAATGGATAGTAATTAATTTAGGTGCTTAAGAATGTTGTAAATATAAATTATATTGTTAGTAAATTGCATCAGATAATAATAATCTAATACATATATACAATTCTCGTGTCACAATGTTCGTTGCCATACTCCTCCGAAACGGCTCGACCGATTCTTAAGAATTTTGTATGCATATTCAGTAAGTCTGAGAATCGGACAACATCTATTTTTCATCCTCCTAAATTTTTGTATGATACAGCATACAAAAAAAACATACAACCCTTATACAAACATACGGAAAATAACGTGGTGTCATCTGCGAACTGAAGTTACTGATTTTGTTGCCTCCATACCATTCTTCACTATACCAATATAGTATTAAATATACAAAGTACTAAAAAACATTGTCTCGTACCTACATGCAATTGACTGCAACATATTTTGTAAAATGTGTAAGATACAAAATATAAGAGCAATGTTGGCCTAGTGGCTTCAACGTGCGACTCGCATCCCTGAAGTCGTAGGTTTGATAGCTGTGGACCAATAGACTTTCTGTCTATGTGCATTTATCATTCGCTCGAATGCTTGCCTTAGACCCAAAAAGTCAATGGTGTGTGTCAGGCACAGGAGGTTGATTACCAACTTGCCTATTAGATAAATAATCATGAAACAGATCCAGAAATCTGAGGTCCAGACCTAACAAGGCTGTAGCGCCACTAGTATATGATACAAAATAAATATATATACATAGTTACTATAATAAGTTTTTATTGTAGTACTAAGGTTAGAACTATAGAATAAATATAATAATTAAAAGGATAGAATAAATTTAAAGTATAAAGTCCTTTTGTAAGTGGATTCATCGTGCAATGTTTGCTCTGAGATAACTAAATCAATAGAGCATGTTTGTTCGCCGGATAGATAACCGCTTTGTCGCCGACTTTGCTTGTATAAGCCCTGATTCGCTCCTTATCTTTCATTTGACCCGTGTCTAAGAATTTCATTCTTGTACCGTACACTATCCCTTTATATAATAATTATATCCTTGTTCCTTGACGCGAGTTTGATATTTGATAAAATTATTAAACGCGAACATAGTTTACATAATTTGGCGTTTCAAGTTTCAACTCCTGCTAAAGATTTATCATTTAATCTATACATTTCCACCTCGGTTAGCAAAAAAACGGCGGTCAAACGATCTGATGCTGGTGGAGATCGTGGGGAAGAAGTCGTACTGGAAATTACGGGAGAGGCTTTCCAGAAGTGGAACTCGATGGGCTGTAGCAGCGACAACCAAATAAATCCCATTTTGGTGTTTAGTTTACCTTTGAATCAGTAGAACGGCCGAAAAGACAGGACGAAGGACAGGCGTAAAGTTTTTAAGTCACATGAATGCGTGAATGCGCGAAATGTAATAGGTCTTCTCCGTGTTTGGAGGGCGTAGCGTGATTGTCTATTGTTTTTAGAAAAAGATTCAGACACGAGACTAAGCGCTAAGTCTGACTCCTATAGGTACGTCAAAATTTTATTTGACTTTTACATACGCAAGTCACAGTTCGAGCAGTCTTGTTTCTGAATTTTACCCTTACAGTCTTCCTCCAGAGATAAGCGCATTGAACTAAAAATACAAACTTCATCTTTTAAATATTAACGTATCGAGGTCGTGTGTGAATTAATCGACATATGGAATAAATTATTTATCAATTAAAAAATTTCGGACACACATAATATGATGTAACAATAAATATATTAAAATATTTTCACGGAATTTATTTGTCGAGCAGTTTAATTAAGTTATTATATCATAATATTTAAGTTGCGCTGCAGTGTTGGCCTAGTGGCTTGAGCGTGCGACTCTCATCCCTGAGGTCGTAGGTTCGATCTCCGGCTGCGCACCAATGGAATTTCTTTCTATGTGCGCATTTTAAATTCGCTCGAACTGTGAAGGAAAGCATTGTGAGGAAACCGACATGTCTTAGACCCAAAAAGTCGACGGCCCGTGTCAGGCACAGGAGGCTGATCACTTACTTGCTTGTTAGATTGAAAAATGATCATGAAACAGATTCAGAAATCTGAGGCCCAGACCTAAAAGAGGTTGTAGCGCCACTGATTTTTAATATTTAATTAAGTTCATATTAAATACTATAGATTTATATCATATTCAATGTGTTTTTAATTTTTATGTATACGTACTTTTAGTGAAAGGAACTAAGTGTTTGTGTACCTACTCTATACTTGTCCTATTAGTTTATTTTATAATCATCATTTCGTTCTGTCTTGAACTATATGTCATGTCTTAAATAGAAAGAAATAAAAGAAAATTAAATTCTAATTAAAGAAAGTGATCAGTGAAAGACGCGAAACAAAACACAACTTGTGTGTGTCCTTACGTCATTGTTTGACGTTGTACTATTCATCGGAAATGACAAAGCTTTGTGTATGAAAATAATGTAAACTATTGGAACAATGGTTAGAAGTATAAAAACGGGTAATCCGATAGTTTGGTATTATTCTAATGATGTTAACTTGGGCTGTGGTAATGGTGACAATTAATATTATTTTGGCCTACGAGCCGTCTTCTATATCAAAGTGTCTTTGGCACAATAATTCATGTGAGTATTTATATTTTTATAAAAAGGACAATATAATAATTCTAATGTACCTACCTAATAATGTAATCATAATAATAGCAAGCAAGCATTCCCCTCAAGGGTAATGTTCTAATAGAACAAGAATTTTAGAAATCAGTCAAGTACTTTTTGAATTTGTTCGTTTTAAACATACAAAACTTTCAGCTTTATAATATTAATACAGATAATAAATAATGTTTACACTCTCAGTAGGCGCGATTCTTAGGTTCAGAGTATAAATACGTTGCCCTACTACTAGCAACGTGTTTTTTACCGTAACTATTATTTCAATATTCTCTATTTCTAACCTTACAAAAACTACAGCACTCATAGTAGTATTACTTATTAATTACCTACTAAAAGTAATAAGTTACTGCAGATAGAAACGCCATATTATTATGATTGTGTATTCAGGGCATCGCCCTGTCGAGTGTTTTCCATTTAATTTAAGGATGAAGAGTCGTCAGTCAATATACTATTATTAAAAACGCATTTGGACTAAACTTTTGTTGTTAGATGCTCAAAAGTAGTTTTCTAGGTCTTTTTCATTTAGAGTACTTGCAGTACCTTCCGCGCCGCTACCAATATATTATGTAACGTTTGAACGAATTAGCGTTTATTTACGATTTCCTCTTCCTAGGTGTTGATAATTGTCCAGAACATATGATGAAAAGAGTGAGTAACTGCACTGAATCTTTCTGGCCCGCACAGAAAACATGTAAGGATCCCGAAGAAATTCTCGTTGGAACAATGTGCGGATTTTCAAGGTGCGACTGTCCAGAACCAATGGTACTCGATACAGAAACAGGATACTGCTATGACGTAGATAACTGCCCAACAAAACATCGATTAGAAAAATAAATGTGACATTGAATATTTATAAGTTTTTAGCAAGTTTGTGACAATAACATTATTTAGCAATAACTATCTACCAAAAGCTTACTTCCAACTTATTACTAATAATTCCAACTTATTGGTGCCAATTGGCGTTCCAGATACTTAGGTTCATAGAAAAAAGCTTTATTTTAAACTTAGCTGTATCTATAGTTACGGGTTGGCACTTGGCAGTTGACAGATGATTATATCCTCTACCAAGTGTCAATGTCTTTCAAGGGTTTTGAGTAGTTATTAAATTTCCAAATAGTTTCATAACCTAATAAATAATAATTAATATAAGGCTAACTTTTTGTTAAAACTACCTATATGATCAAAATATTAAATATATCAATAGTTTAAAAAATGTTGCGTGTGTTTTCAAAAAGCATTATTTTACAAAATCAATGTCGCTTATCACAAAAATTAATACGAGAGTTGGATGTTATAAAATGTGTAACAATTCAAAATTGTTTTTCAAGACATTTTGCTAGTAAAGTGCAGGAAGATGCAAAACTTGAACGGATTTATTACGGTACCTTGACGCCACAAATTCGAGCTGTAAAGGTTTTTTCATTGTGTTCAAGTATAGCTGGTCTAATTGCTCAGCCCATTATAATCAAGGAGGCTTCAACAATCGGTAGCACTTCATTATTGGTAGCTTTATGTTCAGTTGTGGGTTTCTTCACATTTGTAACTCCAATATTACTCCACATCATTACAAAGAAGTATGTGACAGAAATCCATTACGACGCCGACAATTCTTTATACAAAGCTACAACATACAGTTTTTTTCTACTACCAAAAAAGGTAAGTTTCTCTTTCAACATCCAACTGACTATGTATTAATAAAAAAGTAGTTTATTTTTTGTAGCTAAATCTATTTTTAATAAAGATAGTAGAATAAATCTTGGATTTTTTATTGTAAAAATTACTAGATATTTCTTTTTTTTCAGGTGGATTTCACACCAGATGATGTAGTAGTACCTGACATCCCTGGAATGTTTACAACAATGTTTGCTAAAGGCAAACCTTTATTTATTGAAGCCCGGCATTTCAATGATCCTCTAGATTACGCTAAGATCATGGGCTATGACAAACCCTTAGACTTTAAACTAGGAGAAATAGATGACAGTGAAACTAAAAAGTAGATCAACTATTAGATTTAGGTGTTAGAATATGTTTTTGTTTTTTATATCTATTAATAATATAAGGTATAATGGAAGAGTATTAATTTAAATTAATCTTTTTTGTTGTTAAACACTTAATATTGTAAGACAGAGGTAAATAACTATAATATTCTTTTAAACTATTCTATCTCAAAGTAATATTAGGGATAAAACAAAATTTTATTTTATTCATATCTTATTAGATATCAAATGCTCATATCTAATAGAATTTTCAAATTAAAATGCTTAACTGTTAGGAACCCCAGTTTATAATAAAAAAAACACGAAATTGTTTAATTGATTTTATTAATATAATTATTTTATATACTTAAATTTAATAGGACATTTTATTCTTTTGTTTGCTTTTTAAAGTAGAGTGGAATTTTAAGTCAGTTGTAATAATTTATGTTGTGTTTATGAAAATATAGCAAATAAATTGACTAGATAAATTAAATAATGTCCATACTACTTAAAAAATTAAATTGGAATGTTCTGCCTATTTAAAAAAATGTTATCTATACATCACATTAAATTCTTATATTACATACAACACTTAAAACGTTATGTAACATTTTTAATCTATTATTTAAAATAAAGCTGTTAGTAATTCCTATGTTCTACATAGGGCCATTAATCAGCTTATTTACATTTAAATTAGGTGTTTATAATAACTGTTAAATAGCTAATTTTATAATACTTTCCAAAAATATTATTCTATCCTTCTCTTGTTAGTGCAATTGTTATGGAGGAAGTTACTATGTTACTTGTAATTAAACAATAGCAATTTTTTTTAGCAAATTGCTCATAAATACTTTGCAAATGATTTCAAAGAAGGTGTAATGGTATTCCTACAACTACATACATATAATAGAATACAAAAATTTAGTGTCATATAAGTATCTTACAAAAATTTACAGTCAATATCACTAAAACAAATTTTACTAAAAAGCTCTTCATTTTTAAGTAGCATTTCTTTTTGCATTAAAATCGTTATGGAAAGTCAATATTTCTAAAGGTAACACAAAGTCAACAATGGTGATTGCTCACCTCACCTCACTTATCCGTTCAAATTCAGTCATAGTGCAACGTGTTTTCCGCCAAAGAGTGAGTGACGGGTGACAATTTTTCATCAACATTGTCTACGGCAAGACGACTTCTGGCTCTGTCAGACCATTCTACTCGACAAAAGGCTGCAGTACCAATAGACGCTAAAACTGCTAGTACACCTAATTGGACGGAAAGCAGGGCCTTCGATGAGTAGAAGAAACAAGCTGCTGCAGCTAATGACTGGAACATAATATTAAAGTGTTAAAATATACATATTAATAATTACAATAATTACGACACTGCTCCGCAGGGCTTTTTACCTGATAGTTTTTTTTTAACTACTTTTTCCTTATTTTTACTAATTCTCTAACATAGATCTTAAAAAACTATTGTTACTAACTTACTAATCAATCAATGGACAGTATTTGTCTGATTAATAAAAAATATTATATTATTATTAATAATAAAAGAAATGTCTATCAATGACATTAACACTTGCTTCTACGTTGGAGATATTGTGAGCAAACTGGCAAGTATTAGATCCAAAAATGGTGTATCAGACACAGAAGGCTGATCATATATTTGCAATCAATAAAATTAACAAAACAAACATTAAATAAATTATTACTTATATTGGCAAACTTTTTAGTCTATTTACTATTCCTAATTTTATACACGATTTAAGTTAAATTAGAACTTTTAAAGATTTGACTGCTAATATGGTCAGGTGGGGTTTAGTAATCAATAGTTAAAACTCAAATTACATAGAGGTGAATAAATAATTTACCTGAGTGAACTTGAACAGCGCAAACGCTGAGGTACTATTGTCAGAGTATTTCCCGCCCAATATGGAATAAATCTGAGTATTGTAGCAGGCATCCCCGAAACCAAGAAGAAAACTGCACAACATGGCCAAGTATGGCGAAGGGGTTATATAAGAGGTGTCCATTGTATCACCGAATGGAGCTACATTGGGCAAATTTATGAATATGAGGAAGAAACTGGTCATGTGGATGAAATAACCCATGATCACGATTGGGTCCCGGCCCCAACGAGTTGTTTTGTTGCCTAGGATACCGAAGAGGGCGCCACCTGTAAATCAAATTATTTTTGAAATAAGAATTAAATAGTTTTTAATGTTATGAAATTCGCGATTAAATTTTTAGTCCGAGTCTTGGTCGACAAAGTTACATTACTATCTAATGAATATCGTGGCTTAGTTTCATAATATTTTTAATATGGTAATGGGTGTCAACTATATGGTGTTTGATTCCCAAACATACTAAAAGAAAGTTAAAATTCGTATATGAAAATGCTAAAAACTAAGAAAAACTATCAGTGAAACAAATATAAAAATGTATCTGCATGTATCTTATGATTAGTATTAAGAGTTGTTCCATAATAATATAAATACAACAAAAAAAAAAATCTAATTAATTCTAAATTTTGTTGGAGAATGAATGTTTAACTAGTTGAAGAATTTACTTCTAGTATTTCCTGAATTGTATTATTCTTAATAATAGGTAGTGTTATTCATACCAAGAACTTCTCCCATTCCAATGAATACTCCAGAGAGACCCACAAGCTGTTTAACATTCTCGCCCATAGCCAATGTAAACCCAATACTAGGACTGTACACTCCACTGAAGAATGACAACTCAACACCTGAAAATAAGTGCCATAAAATTTTTGAATAGTCAAAGACAATAGAACTTTAGCTAAAAATGTGGTATGTTTTTTATCAAGATTGAATAAACGTAAGCAAACAAGCAAAACGCTGTCTAGGCTTTTATTGACCCCTATGTCCGCCTCGTGCCCCCTAAAAGGGACACGAATATAAAACAATATTTCATATTTTTTTCTGAATACCTAGTACTTTCATAGAATACTAGATATATGTATGTAACTATAACTGATTACATAAAAGTAGACTTTGGAAAAACTTTTGGACTGGTAACATAATATGTAATTCACTATCATCCACAGGTCAATAAAACTCCAGTTGATATTAAACTTACCGGTATAAATAAAAGCGGCACTCAAGAAAATCATATCACGCGTGAAGAACAACTTCAAGGCGCCTTTGAAGGCATCCAAAGGACCTTCCGGCTCGACCACGATTTCGCACTGCAACATAAAACACAATATTAATTGCCATAATAAACCGACGTGAAAACCGTGTCACCCTTGACCGGTTTCGGCTTTTATGGCATACGCAACTAACAACTGAATTTCAATCAAATATTACAATGGGTCAAAGGATCTTTCCATACATTTAAATCCGATGCATGTCATGGAAACGTTTATTTATTTACATAGGTGATAAGGCCATCACATTTAGTAGCTGTCTGGATAAAATAAATAATTAAATCAGTTATTACAAATTCATACTTCTCTACAATTTTGTCTATGCTATAGTATAAGGGTTTCTTAAGCCCTTTTATCGTTTTTACTAGTCATATCACTTTTCATTAAAGCGTAAATACAATTTGGCCAAGAGAAACAAAAGATGACTTAAGTTAAAATGCAATTAGACGTGGTTACTTTTGATAAGGGTGTGTCTAAAACGTATTATATTTTGAAAAAAACGGGAAACTTACGCGCTAAGTCTCGACTCCTAATCTTAATAAATTTAGATTAAAACTTAGACCGAAATGTTAATAAATTAAAATTGAACTTGTGCAATGTGCATACCTACCGAGTTAATTTATAAGGCATAAACATCTATTACATTATTAAATAAAACAATTTTTTTGTTTCCTAACAGTTCCTGTCCTAACAGTTTATTCACTTTACCTATATCATTATTTGAAGTAAATAAATTCATTAAGGTAAAAAATAAATAAAGTCAACATAATTATTTTCCTTAAGGATGTTAGACACGATGTTTCCGGAAGTACTTGTTTTCTTGTCTTTTCCTAATGTCATAAAAATATGATTTGTTAATTTGACCTGAGGCTGAAGAGAAAGTTTCGAAAGCTTTTTTATACATTTAACGTTAAACGACTGGCATAAATATACGGAAAGACCGGACGCGATTGAGGCATACTGTGGACACGCTCTGCCCCAGCCCCCAACATAGGGCAAGTCAAGTATAAATACACGTAAGAAATCTATTCACTTCTGTATAGATAGAAATAATTCTGTCCCGTCGACTTTTTCTTTTATAGATATTGTATGTAATTATTTATTTGTATAACATGTGGTAACAGAAGTCCGAAAACTAGTCTATATATTGTTATTAATAAAACATACTATAAATATAGGTATGAATTGCAATATGCATTAAGAAATTTTGCATTTAATTTTTTCACCTTGGCATCGTCAATAGCCGGCGCCCGTCGGGTCGGCCTCAAAAGCAGCAGGAAAACAATACCAACGACAGACACTGCTGTTAAAGCACCAAATACCACGTTTCGGGTCTCAACATCTATATGAGTTTTGCCTTGGAACTTTATGAAGACGAAGAGGTTGCCAAAGAACAAACTGAAAAAAGAAAAATATATCAAAAGAGGTCCTACTTTATATCACACCAATATATAATATTTAGACTACGGCACTTCCAATGAACTGCCACATTTCTCTTTTTACCACATTGTGCTTACGGTTTGATGAAAAGAGACAGATGATACTTTAGAATGACTAATCTATAGCGGTGTTAGTAGACTGATTTATTTTCGCAGGATCTCTCAAAGTATGAGTAAAGTTTACCTTAAATTATTAGTTTAAAAAAATCCTCTCTCTTTATTTTTCATACAATTATTTACTTAATAGAACACGGAACATATTATATACCTAATAGAACACGAAAGTGTTGAAATATGTGGTCCCTTCTTAGAGCCGGTTTACACGGCATTGAGTTAAATGTTTCGAGATCGTAGCTCTCTAGTTCCTGTTTGGAACTATGCAAAACCACATCTATTTTTCAAGCTTCATTTACAATGGTCCAGTTTTTAAACTACGCAGTATATATGTAGAATAGTATTCGCGAAATGCCATTTAAGTTATTTGTACCAGTTTACGCTGTTTGTTCAAAATAAGTAAGACAAGAAAGTTAAAGCTTTCTGGGTCAGAGGAACGCTTTAGATTAAAAAAATAAATATTCAAACAGTTTTTAACTAACCATTGCCCTCTTGTAAATCTCTAAATAACATGTGTTTAACATTACCTGCATTGTAACATAGCCCAGAAAATCCCGGAATTTCTGGATATGGTGTCAGCATCACTGTTGAGTGTGAGGTAGTTACCCTGGCCGGTCCAAATGGCGGCTGCTCCTGCGCCGATTAGGACACTCGCCACATAGAGTAACCATGTTCGAGGGAACAGGAATGTTATTATGAAGAATCTGAAATAAAGTTAATACAATATTCATTATCACAGAACAAATTTTTTGAAATGTATTTTAATTTAATCTAATTCAGATAAACATTAACAATTCCTTAACGGCGTAATAGATTCATTTTTATTAAATACATAGTTTATAAATAAGGAATATAATAGTAGTGTCGAGCAAACACAAACTATGCATGCGGTCCACCAAGACGTTGAACAAATTTACTACTTTTTTGCCAATGATAATAAAGCCACACAACAAAATTAAAATTGTAGTCACTGCGAAGATACATTATAACCAAGCCGTTGCAGACAATTCGAATTTTATTTTGAATGGTTTAATTTGTTGTTGAAAACGAGTGAACTAATAAACGCTGTAAACCAGTGTGTCCAAACAAACAAACTTCATTGTGCCATGCCCGACCTTAGCCTTTCAAAAATTCTTATGCCCTCCCCTATGTAACATACATAAGAAACTAAAATGATGGGTTTCAGGAAGAAATTACTAGGAAGCTGTTAACTAACACACAGTAAGTTAATTTTCAAAACATATAATTCAAATTCTAAATAATTTTAATAGATTTTCGAATATCCCTCTTAATCAAATTGGCCCCTGTGAGGCGGGAAACCTGCCCAACGTTGGGAAACCCTCTTAAAAAATCCTATTTAGTTTTATATAAAATCATATAAGTTTTTAAACGTCATGTTGTTATTTATTTCTCCTTAAATTACGAAACTACATCACAAACTAGTTAATTATGTTGCATTTAATATGATAATCAAGTTTAATTACCGTTTAAATAGACTATAATTATAAAATTCAAGTATGTTAATTAAATAAAGTTACAGTAGTTGTTGATACAATGACGGAGTGCAGAAACAAAAGTTGTTTTTAATACTTGCAGCTTACTCTGGAAAACGTGAAGATACTTCGAAACTTGACCATAGATTAATATAGTAATTTTTTTGTTAATATCTATACATATTAAATGTCAAAACCAAAGAACTGAGTCAATACACTAGTAAAACAATGCTCACGCATATCTATAGGTAATAAAGTGGCAATTATATGAGTCTTGCCCTCAGATGCAACCGTTTCTTTAATCATGTTTACTTTATAGACAAGTAGGTGATCAGTCTTCTGTCCGTAGGTGATCACAGGTCTGGTTTGCGTACCAGTCGAACACGAATCTAACCTACGACCTCAAGGATGAGATTTGCACGCTGAAGTCACTAGAACACAGCTTTTCTTTACATCCTATAGGAACAGATTTTTTTTAAATGAAAGGGAATTAATACTTTTGTTGAATTTATAAATATTATCACTGTTAAACACGCCCAGTTTCTATATTCAAAATACTAGTAGTTATAATTACGTGACATTTTTAGTTAAAAAGCGAAACTCACATATATTGGTCATGGCATATGAGGTCTTTACACTAATGCCACTGGTCCATAATTAATAACTATTAAAGTACAAGCGTATATAACTTATAAAATGTTTTAGTCACTTGCGTAACTCCTATACCTGTTGTACATGACTGCAATGCAGTAGAGTTAACATTTCAAAGACTTATAAATAATGAGTGAACGAGCTAACAAGTTGGGATAGCGAAATTATTGAAGTGAAACTTCTTTATCGGGGTTGTAAAAAAAAATAGTGTAACATTTTTTCGTTACGCGTCACATTTTTCGGTTACGCGCCATGTTGGTTTTTGAAGTCAAACTTCTTTATCGGCGTTGGAATGAAAGTTCTTTATCGACGTATGGGAGAAATTTTGTAGCAAATCGTCACGTTTTTCGGTTACGCGCCATGTTGCTTTTTGAAGTCAAACTTCTTTATCGGCGTTAGAATGAATTTTTATCGACGTATGGGAGAAATTTTGTAGCAAATCGTCACGTTTTTCGGTTACGCGCCATGTTGCTTTTTGAAGTCAAACTTCTTTATCGGCGTTGGAATGAAAGTTCTTTATCGACGTATGGGAGAAATTTTGTAGCAAATCGTCACGTTTTTCGGTTACGCGCCATGTTGCTTTTTGAAGTCAAACTTCTCTATCGGCGTTAGAATGAATTTTTTATCGACGTATGAGAGAAATTTTGTAGCAAATCGTCACGTTTTTCGGTTACGCGCCATCTTTTTCTTGTCCCTACCACGGTTGATGCGAAGAGATTCGAAGCCATTAATAACAAAAATATATAATAACGATAACAATGATAGTAATAATTCTATTACAATTAATGAAATTCTGTAATAATCTTAGTAGTAATAAGGTAAAATGAAATAATTGTATTTGTATTCATGTCTATGATAATAAAGCCTTTTGTTAAACTTTATTTAACCAATTTCGTTAAGTTGCATATCGTAGATAATTTTTCGAAAAATAAGGTCATAAAGAAGTTTCACTTCTTACGTGTACCAGTACACGCACACATTTTATTTTTAAATGAATACTAGTTTGGATTTGCTCAAAATATTTAGCTTGCTTACACGTAGCTGCACCTATTAAACCAACAAAAAGTATAAATCCTTGATAGAGTGAATGTGAAACTGGAGCGTAACTAAGAAATAATTTATTCGAAAATCAATAATTAATTATTGATAAGACATTCTAGACTGAGGGCGACAACTTAACTAATAATTTTAATCCATTATAATAAGCTTATATTTTAAAGCTTGTTAAGAGCCAAAAGCAGCGTTGGTCTTGTTGGTAATGATTCAACGTGCGACAGGATCATAGGTTCGATCCCCGGCTTTCGTCCAATGGACTTTGTGTCTATACGTGAATTTAATACACGCTCGTACGGTGAAGGAAAACATCGTGAGGAAACAAAACCTCGACGCTAGGCTCAGAAGGTTGAAAAACCGATTAGCAATGTTCTCGGAACAGATATAGAAATCTGAGGCCTAGAACTAAAAAGGTTTAACGCCATTGGTATATTGGATCCAACGCGTCAACCGAGGAAAGCAGGTTACTTAGGGATGATGAAGTATGTAGTCTAATAGTGATATGTATATGAATAGTGATTTCGGTCAAGTTGTGTTTGAGTTTTTCATTACAGCTACTTTAATTCCATACCATACAATAAAATAACACCCTTAGTCTACGTTAGTTACTGTTATTTTTATTGTTTCGTGTCTAGTATGGATTGCCCGTTTTGGGCAAAAGCCTGTACCTGAACTTTATATTTGGATCTGTTTATTTTTCTTTTATCGCTTTTGTGCTCTTCCTATGTTACATATAAAAGAACAAATCTTTCTCTTAAAATTTTACTCTATATGAATTGGATTCTTGAAAATTTTCAAAGTTAAATACTGAATTATTTGGGTTTTGGAATTTTACGCTTAAGCCATACCAACTTTTTTTAAATTCTAGTCAAAAAGCAATATATAATCACGCAACATAGAAACAAAATTCAATAAATCTGGTTTATTTACGAATTTATTTTTAACTTATAAATATTATATATAAGTTAAAAACAATTATTGTATGTCTCAAGTAGAAAGTAAATATATGCGACTATTATATAAATATGTCTATTATATAACTTACTTATCAATCTTGTTTTTTATAGCAGAAACTCGTATTGACAATTGACAAACACATGCGTTTAATCACTTATAAAACCTTATAAAAATTTCGTTGTAATCATAATTAGTCTAGAAACAAGTTAAGTTCGTTATTCATTTGTTTATCACAAGAAGACTGTTACGACGCTTCGCGCGCTTTATGGACTGTATCAAGTAGAAAACGTCAGAAAAGTTTAGTTAAAAATAAATAATGTAAAATTGTGAAAGCTGAAACCGTAATGTAAATAACTCTCATGAATAAGACAATATTATAAAAATTAAGATTTACATTTGTGAATATTTAAGAAGGATTTTGGTTATCTTTTTATTGACGCGTGATGAGAATTTCACTAACACGTAACCAGTATGCTTCTTCTGCAAACAGAACGTTCTGGTACCTTTCAAATATTATAGAAAATCTAACTTCCAACATTATGTCTAATTTGACCCACTAAGATTGGTTACCTCTTTTCAATATACGTTATCCGTGACCACGTTATCGCTATTTTAAATGTCACTTGACTGAAGTGCCTAATGAATATGGAGTAGTTTCCAGAAACTAAAGGCCAAACATCTTCCAATGCCAGATCACAGGTTGTTGCCGTGAAACGAAAATGAAAAGACTGAATGTGATTTACTGTCTAAAAGCTTGCAAAAAGTAACTCAAAGAGTTAGACAATGTTAACGCTGCATTGAATGTATGAAATACCTGAAAATATTTACAGTACCTACAGCCTGTCACAAGTATAAAATCAACTTCAAAGATTACTACCGGCCAGTCCGGCTTCGCACGGGTGGACTTTTATTTCTTAAACATTTTTATAGATATTGATATTATGTTCTTTAATATTGTGGATTTTTTTCTATTATCAATCGTTTTCGCAGCGCGATGATAGATATTTTATAGGCACTTTTCTTACAACTAGGGTAACATTGTAATTTTAGTAGGGATCCTTAATTTTTTCTTACAATTAACGCCTATATTCATCAGTTATAATGTAGCACTCAAATAGTGAAAGAATTTTTAAAATCGGTCCAGTACTTTTTGAGCAATTCGTTACAAACATACTTACATACAAATCTTTCCTTTTTATAATATTAGTATAGATGAAATTAAATGCACAAACTGGCTTTAGAGCAATCCTCGACCAAAACCTAACTACCTAATTAACTTACTAAGCTATTACTGTTTCAATAAATCCATTTAATACTTTGGTTGTTTTAGTCTTTCCTATTAGTATTTTTGTTCAATAGTTTATTTACTGAGAAAGGCTATAGACTCTACCGAATTACAGAAACTCGCAGGCCACAGCTAGTGTATCATTATCAA